>JABTXL010018364.1:0-29874 GCA_025134845.1 Neodon shergylaensis
AAGTATTCGTCTAGATTCTGGGTCTGTTACCCCTATGTCCAGAGCCTTAATTAATCTTTGCAAAAAGTCAATAAAGGGTTCTCTCTGTCCCTGCCTAATTCTGGTATATGATTCAACCCTTTTTGTTGGATCTTGTATCCTATTCCAAGCATT
Source organism: Neodon shergylaensis (assembly GCA_025134845.1). Lineage (NCBI taxonomy): Eukaryota > Metazoa > Chordata > Mammalia > Rodentia > Cricetidae > Neodon > Neodon shergylaensis. Next base: position 154 of record JABTXL010018364.1, read on the forward strand.
TAAAGCTGCTTGGTGACATAGAGACAGTACTTCATCATCATAAAGAGCTTGGACCTGTGGATCAGCATATTCTCCTGCACCAAGAATTTGATCTTGGGAAACCTCGACACCTTTTGCTCTTCCTTGCTGTTCCATATGTTTGGATTCTTCTCTGAAATAAATTCCAAACATGAAGGAAGGTCCCTTATCTAAAACTGCAGACACTAACTGATGGAAATCATAGGGGGTAGCTCTAGCATTAGAAGCCCAAGTCCTTATCATTTCCTTTACATATGCATTGTGCAAGCCAAAATTAACAATAGCCTGCTTAATTTCTTTTAGATCATTCATTGCTATTGGCGTCCATCTAGCTTCTCTGACTCCCTTTGAGCCTTTAGAAGTTGACGCTTTGTCAGAATTAAGAATAGGGTATGCCGCTAAAACCCTGGGTAAGCCAGTTCTAATAGCTGGTGTTGTCACTGTATCCTGTCCTTGTGCCTTATTACTCTGTTCACCAGCTCCAATAATTTCTTCAAGAATTTCAAGTCTTTTTATTATTGTCTTTATTATTGCCTCTTTTGAATCCTGAATCTCCTGACCTGCATGAGTTTCTAGTAAAGATAGTATGGTTCTTGGGAGTGCCATATTCTTCCTAAATGACAGAATATGCAAAAGAATACTGAAACTTAGTAACCAGTAAATTAAGTTATCCTCATAGTCATATAAACATTGCATGATATATCTTATTGTATTGGCAGCCAAAACAGTGAAATTCATGTTGGAAACAAAATCTGCCATATTACCTGTTATCCAGCAGGTGGCGCTGTTTCCAAGTCGTGACAAAAACGGGGTCCGCCTAGCACCACCTAATATTTGCGAAAAACTGGGAAATGCAAGTTGCTCAACAAAGTAAATGTAATTAAATCAATTCCATACACGGAACAATAAACCCAGAATCCAGGGGTAGAGAAGAGTAACCCAGAAGCCATGTATACCTCCACGTGACAGAGTCACCCTGAAGGGTTGTAGTTTTCGGCAACCGCGTGCTCTGGTTCGCACTGCTTAAGAGCTGTACTTGCAATGGAGATTTAAAAAACGACTCAGAAAAGAGCAAACCACGCAGGCAGAGACTACACAGGCCTGTGGAGTTTAAATCCACGTAGAGAGGCAGATGATAGGGTGCGTGGGGACTTGAAGTCAACCTGAGGTGTCTGAAGGGAAAATATAAAGAACTGCAGCAAGAAAAGCCAGTGTGTGATAATTTATATTAAACTGCTGGCTCCACGCATAAGGCACAGGCTACAAGGCTGCCGCAAGGCACAGGCCACAAGGCCGCCAGCCGCGGCTGAGGTAGGGAGGGCTCGCACCAAGCCTAACTCGCGGCTGGCAGCCGAGCGGGAGAAGGAGAGGTCCTAAGAGCCACGTTCGGGCACCAGATGAAGGCGTAAGTCACGAACAATGCCACACCAGTTAATAATTATGATTAATAGGGTGGTATTTATTTAAAGGGGAAAAAACTTACAGATCACCGTCTGCGCAACCAGGAAGGGATTCTAGTCGCTGGCGGAGCAGGAAGTGAAGAGAGCGAACAGAGGGAAATAGTCACTTTTTAAATGGGGAGGGACCACGCCCCAATAGGCTGGTATCTCAGCAGCTATTGGTTGGAGGAGCGGAAGGACCTTCCGCAACAGAGAGAGGACTACTGAACTTGCCTAAAGGTGAGATGATCTTTCAGGGTTCCTGATTCATGAAAGAGTCTGCAAGACATTCTTCAGGACAAGCAGATAGTGAATGCCTTTGAAATTTCCTGCTTTGGGGAAATGTCTGCTGGAAACTATGGGCCTGTAGGCCGAAGATGGATGCCCCAACGGTAGAGAGGAACTTTGGGTGACTGTCCAGGCAGCAAGATGTCTCTGTCATTTCTAGAGTTTGGAAGTTGCTTATTTCTTGTTTGCTTAGGTAATATTGCATCTTTCTGGAGTCTTTGATGGAGTTAAGAATAGTTACTTATAGTTTTCCTTAGTTATGATAAAGATTATTGTAATTTTTACTTGATAACCGTTTTGTTATCTGTAATTTTGCTTTGTTAAAGTTAAAGCCTTTCTTTTGTTTAAACAGAAAAAGGGGAAGTGATGTGGGAGTGTCATATATCAATCTGTTGATTTCATTGGTTAAGTAATAAAGGAACTGCTTGGCCCTGATAGGTTAAAACATAGGTGGGAGGAGTAAACAGAATGAATGTCGGGAGGAAGAGGAAGTGAGCTCAGACTCGACAGCTCTGCTCTCTGGAGCAGAGAAGCCATGCTCCAGTCTCCCGGACAGACATGAGCGATGAAGATCCAACCCAAGATGGAAGTAGGCTAGAATCTTCCCGGTAAGTGCACCTAGTGGTGTTACACAGATGAATAGAAATGGGCTAAATTAATATGTGAGAATTAGCCTAGAAGAGGCTAGATAGAAATGGGCCAAGCAGTGTATAAATGAATACAGTTTGTGTGTTGTTATTTCGGGGCATAAGCTAAGCTAGCCAGGCGGCCAGGGTGCTGGGGACGCAGCCCCGCCGCCGCCCCTTACTACAACAAAGAACACATTAGAAATATTATCCATTATGATCAAGTAGGCTTCATCCCAGAGATGCAGGGCTGGTTCAACATACGCAAATCTATCAATGTAATCCACCATATAAATAAACTGAAAGAAAAAACCATATGATCATTTCATTAGATGCTGAAAAAGCATTCGATAAAATTCAACACCCCTTTATGATAAAGGTATTGGAGAGACTAGGGATACAAGGGTCATACCTAAATATAATAAAAGCTATTTACAGCAAGCCGACAGCTAACAAATTAAATAGAGAGAAACTCAAAACCATCCCACTAAAATCAGGAACAAGACAAGGATGTCCACTCTCTCAATACTTCTTCAATATAGTGCTTGAAGTTCTAGCAATAGCAATAAGACAACATAAGGGGATCAAGGGGATCCGTATTGGAAAGGAAGAAGTTAAGCTGTCATTATTTGCAGATGATATGATAGTATACATAAGCGACCCCAAAAACTCTACCAAAGAACTCCTACAGCTGAAAAACACCTTTAGTAATGTGGCAGGATACAAGATCAACTCCAAAAAATCAGTTGCCTTCCTATACACTAAGGATAAAGAAACCGAGAGGGAAATCAGAGAAGCATCACCTTTCACGATAGCCACAAAGAGCATAAAATATCTTGGGGTAAACCTGACCAAGGAATTGAAAGATCTATTTAACAAGAACTTTAAGTCTTTGAAGAAAGAAATAGAAGAGGACAACAGAAAATGGAAGGACCTCCCTTGCTCTTGGATTGGGAGGATCAACATAGTAAAAATGGCAATCCTACCAAAAGCAATCTATAGATTCAATGCAATCCCCATCAAAATCCCATCAAAATTTTTCACAGATCTGGAGAAGACAATAATCAACTTTATATGGAAAAACAAAAAACCCAGGATAGCCAAAACAATCTTGTACAATAAATGAACATCTGGAGGCATTACCATCCCTGACTTCAAACTGTATTACAGAGCTACAGTATTGAAAACAGCTTGGTATTGGCATAAAAACAGAGAAGTCGACCAGTGGAATCGAATAGAAGACCCTGACTTTAAACCACAAACCTATGAGCACCTGATTTTTGATAAAGGAGCTAAAAGTATACAATGGAAAAAAGAGAGCATCTTCAACAAATTGTGCTGGCAAAACTGGATGTCAATCTGTGGAAGAATGAAAATAGATCCATTTCTATCACCATGCACAAACTCAAGACCAAGTGGATTAAAGACCTCAATATCAGTCCGAACACACTGAACCTGATAGAAGAGAAAGTGGGAAGTACTCTACAACACGTGGGCACAGGAGACCACTTCCTACGTATAACCCCAGCAGCACAGACAGTAAGTGCCTCATTGAATAAATGGGACCTCCTGAGACTGAGAAGCTTCTGTAAAGCAAAGGACACTGTCACTAAGACAGAAAGGCAACCCACTGACTGGAAGAAAATCATCACCAAAGCCGCAACGGACAAAGGTCTGATCTCCAAAATATATAAAGAACTCAAGAAACTGGACCGTAAAAGGCTAATCAACCAAATCAGAAAATGGGGCACTGAGCTGAACAGAGATCTCTCAACAGAAGAAGTTCAAATGGCCAAAAGACACCTAAGGTCATGCTCAACTTCCTTGGCGATCAGGGAAATGCAAATCAAGAAAACTTTAATATACTATCTTACACCTGTCAGAATGGCTAAAATCAAAAACACCAATGATAGCCTTTGCTGGAGAGGTTGTGGAGAAAGGGGTACACTCATCCATTGCTGGAGGGAATGCAAACTTGTGCAACCACTCTGGAAAGCAGTGTGGAGGTTTCTCAGGAAATTCGGGATCAACCTACCCCTGGACCCAGCAATACCACTCTTGGGAATATACCCAAGAGAGGCCTTATCATACAACAAAAGTATATGCTCTACTATGTTCATAGCAGCATTGTTTGTAATAGCCAGAACCTGGAAACAACCTAGATGCCCTCAATTGAATAATAGATGAAGAAAGAATGGAATATATACATATTCGAGTATTACTCTGCAGTAAAATCAAGGACTTCTTAAAGTTTGCAAGCAAATAGTTGGAAATAGAAAACAATATCCTGAGTGAGGTAAGCCAGACCCAAAAGAGGAACATGGGATGTACTCACTCATATTTGGTTTCTAGCCATAAATAAAGGACATTGAGCCTATAACTCAGGTTCTAAGAGAAGCTAAATAAGAAGGAGAACCCAAAGAAAAACATATAGGCATCCTCCTGAATATTAACCTTCATCAGGTGATGAAAGGAGAGAGAGTCAGAGACAGAGACCCTCATTGGAGCACCGGACTGAAATCTCAAGGTCCAAATCAGGAGCAGAAGTAGAGAGAGCACGAGCAAGGAACTCAGGACCGCGAGTGGTACACCCACACAATGAGACAATGGTAATGTTATATTGGGAACTCACCAAGGCCAGCTGGCCTGGGTCTGAAAAAGCCTGGGATAAAACCGGTCTCGCTGAACATAGTGGACAATGAGGACTACTGAGACCTCAAGAACAATGGCAATGGGTTTTTGATCTTACTGCACCTATTGGCTTTGTGGGAACCTAGGCAGTTTGGATGATCACCTTACTAGACCTGGATGGAGGTGGGTGGTCCTTGGACTTACCACAGGGCAGGCAACCCTGACTGCTCTTTGGGCTCACGAGGGATGGGGGAGTTAATTGGGGGAGATGGAGGGAAAGGGGAGGTGGAGGTGGGGAAGAGACAGAAATCTTTAATAAAAAAAATAAATAAATAAAAACAGAGAAGGCTTAAAGATAAGGGAGAGAGAGTTTAACACAGAATTTTGTGTTTGTTGGTTGTGTGCTGTAGAGAGATTTCCTGATTCGGCAACAGCAGCAGAAAAAAAAATGCTGTGTCCTTTTAAAGCTCGGGTCTGGGCTGTGCTGCCATTGTGTTCTCTATCTGGGTCCTGCGGGAGACAGAGCTTTTGAATGGAGTGTTTGGAGTAAAGTGCTATGATTTGTTTGATGGCAACTAGACATCTGTGTGACTAAAAGTGGATCACTGTGTGCTGCAGCTCAGAGGCACAAGCAGCTTCACGATGTTACTGGTGCAATGTGCAAGGATCCGAGGCACAGGTGGCTCTGCCATATTGGACTGGGCGGGGCCAGCTAACACTACCTGTTTTTGACCTAGGAATGTCACAGCTTAGATTCTTAGGTGTTTAACGATTCAAAAGTGCAAAACAACGTGCTCCTAGATAGTAAAAAAATTACAGATTCACAATAGAACAGATTTCAGACAAAGAAGACTTACATAAAGACCACAGTGTTGTATGAGTGTATGTAGGCTTGAGAGAGAAAAGAAAAAAATAAAGAATAAAGTTAATTGTTGTAGTTGGGGCGGCTGGGCTGCATCCCCCTCACTCGGCCGCCTGCATGGCTAGCTTATGCCCCGAAATAATTATACAGAAGCTGTATTCTTTAAACACTGCCTGGCCCATTAGTTTTAGCCTCTTAACCCATTTCTAATTATCTATGCAGCACCATCTTTGGGCTACAGGCCCATGGTATCCAGAGACATTTCCATGAAGCAGGAAATTCCAAAGGCAGTTCAGACACTGTCTGCTGTGTCCTGCAGAATGTCTTGCAGACTCTTTCATGAGTCAGAAACCCCGAAAGACCATCTCACCTTTAGGCAAGTTTAGCAGTCCTCTCTCTGCGGGTTCTTTGTGTCCAGTTTATGCATCAGTCCAGGCAAGAGCAGTTTCTTGCCCAAATGACTATCAAACTCCATAAGGATCCTCTTCGATGCCCATCTTCCTCTCGAAGTAGATTGGTGCTGCCAGGAGCAGACATGTCTCATTGTTATGAAAAGCCCTAAGTTATTAAACCATTAAATGCCATGTTCTGTAGTCTTTGAAAGATATGAAGAATGCCTGTTTGAAATATATCTATGAACATCTAGAAAATCTAACTAACATGACTACAAGCTTGACTACTATCGCTGATTATCCATTAACAACCTATATTTCCTAATTATACATTACATTTTAAATGAACTACACAATCACAATATCTTAATCAAGATCAGAAATACATATACATATAACAAAATTGACCTTAAAATCCATACCAAGGCAAATTATTCATATCTATATCATATCCCCCTTTAAATGTAAAAGAACAGTTATAAACAATATTTGGGAACATGGGCACAGTTTTTTCTCTCCAAACTGCTTCCTGCTGAATGGGGACGCTGTTAATCATATCTTTCATGGGGTAACCTGTGTGCCAGGTTCATCTCAGTTGGCAGTTGAGTGAAGTAAATTTTTGAGGGTGTTCACAGCAACTTTTTGGGAGGTCGTGGTCTATCATACCATACCGGGATAGATGCAATCCACAGGGTCACATCCTCTGTGAAAACAAAAGAAGACCCTTTCCAAAGCATCATATCCTTAGAACCAAATTCTGAAATCATAATACCCTTATATTCATTCTGGGTTAGCTTGGCAGCCCATGTAATGAAATGTCTCTCTGTACTTAGCTCCTTCACAATCAAAAATTTTAAAGAAAACACAATAATACAAAGAATCCAGACTCTCTGTGAATTTTCCATTTTTATGTGGCTTATTTTTAAGGCATTAACTTTATTCTCTATATTTTTTTCTCTCTCTCTCAAGCCTACGTACATTCATCCAACATTGTGACCCATTTAGTGATCTGTCTGAATCTGTTTTATTGTGAATCTGTAATTTTTTTACTATCCAGGAGCATTTCTTAAAATGTTAAGCAGTTCTTAAAAACTTAAGTTGCACCATGTACAGGTAATATGGTACTGCCTGTGTCCTGCCCAGTCTAAAGTTTAACTGCGCTGTTATCACAGTAATTACGGTAGTTCCTGCTTGAGACCAGCTCAGTTCAGCATGGTGGAGCTGATCCACTCCTGCCTCAGAGCCTTAGGGGGCCCTGAGCTGAGCACAGTTCCTGGCACACAGCAGTCCACATTGGCGCCAAGCAAATCATAGAGCTTTATTCCAAATTCTCCATTTAAAAACTCTGTCTCCTGCCAGAGCCAGACAGAGATCCCAATGGCGGCACAGCCCAGAAAGCCGGCATTTTAAAACAGCCAGTTTTTTCCTGTTGCTGAGTCAGGGCAATTTCTTTGTGGTACACAACCCACAAACAGCAAAAATCTGTGTTAAACTCTCTCTCCCTTATTTTTAAGCCTCCTCAGGTTTTTAAGTGGATTTAGCCCATCACGTTGGGCACCACTCTGTTGTAATAAGAGCGGCCGGGCTGCGTCCCTTGCACCTGGCCGCCCATATGACCAGCTTTGTACCCGAAATAATTACACAGAACTGTCTTCTTTTAAACACTGCCTGGCCCAGGCTCTTATTGGCTATCTCTTACATATTGTTCTAACCCATTTCTAATATTCTGTGTAGCCCACGAGGTGGCTTACCAGGGAGGATCTTAACCTGCGTCTGGCTGGAGTGGGAGAATCATGGCAACTCTCTGACTCAGCTTCTTTTTCCCAGCATTCTGTTCTGTTTACTCCACCCACCTAAGGGTTGGCCTATCAAATGGGCCTAGGCAGTTTCTTTATTAATAAGAAATCACTCCCACATCAGTTAATGTCTTAAAAAGGGTAAAGTCTTTAAAGAGACACAGTACAGAAGTACAGATAGTTATAGATTAATCGAAATAAAGAAAAATAAGCCATGTAAATATGGAAAAATCATAGAGAGTCTGGATTATGTACATTGTGTTTTCTTTAAAATTTTTGCCTGTGAAGAAGCCTAGTACAGAGAGACATTTCATTACATGGGCTGCTAATCTGAACCGGCACATATGTTCTAAAGTTATCTTGACTTCAGAATTTGGGTCTAAGGATATGATGCTTTGGAAAGGGTCTTCTTTTGTTTTCACAGAGGATATGACCTTGTGGATTGCATCTATCCCAACAAGGTATGATAGACCACATCCTCCTGAACGATTGCTGTGAACATCCTCAAAAAATTACTTCACTCAATTGCCAACTGAGATGACTCTGGCACATAGGTTATACCATGAAAGACCTAATTAACAATGCCCCCATTCAGCAGGAAGCAGTTAGGGGAGAAAAAACTGTGCCCATGTTCCCAAATATTGTTTATAAATGTTTTTTACATTTAAAGGGGAATATGATATAGACATGAATAATTTGCATTGATATGATATAGATATGAATAGTTTGCATTGGTATGGATTTTAAGGTATATATATATATATATATATATATATATATATATATATGTATTTCTGATCTTGATTAAGGTATTGTGATTTTGTAGTTCATTTAAAAATGTACTGTATAATTAAGAAATATAGGTTGTTAATGGATGACCATATAATAGTCAAGCTTGTAGTCATGTTAGTTAGATTTTCTAGATGTACATAGATATATTTCAGACAGGCATTCTTCATATCTTTCAAAGACTACAGAACATGGCATTTAATGTTGTAATATCTTCTGGCTTTTTATGACTACGAGACACTTCTGTTCCTGGCAGCATCAGCTACTTCAAGAGGAAGATGGGCATCGAAGAGGATCCTTATGGAGTTTGATAGCCATTTAGGCAAGAAACTGCTCTTGCCTGGACTGTTGCATAAACTGGACACAGAGAACCTGCAGAAAGAGGACTGTTAAACTTGCCAAAAGGTGAAATGGTCTTTTGAAGTTCCTGATCTATGAGAGAGTCTACAAGACATTCTGCAGGACACAGCAGAAAGTGACTGAACTCTCTTTGGAATTTCCTGCTTCATGACTATGGACCTGAAGGCCAAAGATGGATGCCCCAAAGGTACAGAAGAACTTTGGGTGACTCTCCAGGCAGCGAGATGTCTCTGTCATTTCTAGAGTTTGGATTTCTTATTTGCTTACGTAATATTATATCCTTCTGGAGTCTTTGATGGACTTAAAGAATGGAAAGTTATAGTTTTCCTTAGTTATGATAAAAGATAAAGTAGATACAAATATTGTAATATTCGTGCTTGATAACTTTTTTTTATATGTAAACTTACTATGTTAAAGTTAAAGCCTTTCTTTTTTTGTGGTTACATCCTAGTTTTTATTTAGTATAACTTTATCAAAGTTTGAACATAAAATGTCACCTTTATTCCCAAACTTAGGTTTTCTTTTGCATTTTGATCATTTACTGCTTTCTTTTTTTTCTCTTTTTTTTCCAATTCAATGTTTTTAATATATGATACTCCTAAATACAACCGAAGATAGTAATACCATGTTCAATGTCAGTATGTAGGAAAACACACCCAGTAGAACATAGTCTCAAACAAGCGTTTGTTACACACGATGTAAAATACGATGAGATAAGGGAAGAAGACATTTTGTTTTCCTTTCCTTGTTCTCATGTTCAGGAAGAATGTCACACTTTTGTGAATCCAGGAAAGAGTGGAGATGACAGCAATTGGTAGTATCTTAACTCAGACTTCTAAATGTGATCTGACATTACTGATTTCCCCCTTCCCTTTCTCTATCTTCTTTCTAGTCCTCCATTATCTTGAAAGCCTTCGAGTTCTTTTCTGTTATATGTTTGCACAGCCCCAGTTTTGGAGACTTTATTTTCTATAATGATAGCTGATATTTGAATTCAATATTTGGAAAGTCCACATAGCCATTAAATTTTATTTGTTTTTTTTTTATTGCTTAGTATTGACAGAAGAAATTATGGAGGACATTTTCTTTGTTTATGTATCCTTTGACAAAAATTGTGTGAAGAGTATGTTGAATGATGACATAAATACAAATTTTTTTTCTTTCAAAACTTGCTGTAATTGCTCCGTGGCTTCTTTATTTCCATGAAGGTGTCAGTGAGTACATCCCTTACATCCCTTTTCAACCCTTTTTTATTGAAAAAAAATTTTTTTGCCTCCTCCCAGCCTCCCATTTCCCTCCCACTTCTCCCATCCCTCTCCCCCTCCTCCCACTCCTCTCCCCCTCCCTCTCCAGCCTGAGGAGCATTCAGGGTTCCCTGCCCTGTGGAAAGTCCAAAATCCTCCCCCCTGCATCCTGGTCTAGGAAGGTGAACATCCAAACTGGCTAGGCTCCCACAAGGCTAGAACATGAAGTAGGAACAAAACACCATGCCATTGTCCTTGGCTTCTCATCAGCCCTCATTATCCACCATGTTCAGAGAGTCTGGTTTTATCCCATGCTTTTTCAGTCACAGTCCAGCTGGCCTTGGTTAGCTCCCAATGGATCAGCCCCACTGTCTCCGTGGGTGGGTGCACTCCTTGTAGTCCTGACTTCTTTGCTCATGTTCTCCCTCCTTCTGCTCCTCATTGGGACATTGGGAGCTCAGTCCGGTGCTATAGTGTGGGTCTCTGTCTCTATCTAAATCCATCGCCAGATGAAGGTTCTATGGTGAAATGCAAGATATTCATCAGTATAGCTATAGGATAGGGTCATTTCAGGTTCCCTATCATCAGCTGCCCCAGGAACTAACTGGGGACATCGCACTGGGCACCTGGGAGCACCTTCAGGTCCAAGTCTCTTGGCAACTATAAGATGGCTCCCTTAAATAAGAAATGTGCTTCCCTGCTCCCCTATCCAGCCTTCCTTTATCCCAATAATCCCATTTCCCCAAGTTCCCTCCATCCTCTCCTTCTCCCTTTTCTCTCCCCATCTACCCTTAACCCCCGCCCACCCCACCCCCAAGTTCCAATTTTTTTGCCCGGCATTCTTGTCTACCTCCCATAACCAGGAAGTTAGCTATATGTTTTTCTGTCAGTTCACCTTCATATTTAGCTTCTTTAGGATATCAAATTGTAGACTCAATGACCTTTATTTATGGCTAGAAATCAATTATGAGTGAGTACATCCCATGTTCATCTTTTTGGGTCTGGGTTACCTCACTCAGGATAGTGTTTTCTATTTCCATCCATTTGCATGCAAAATTCGAGAAGTCATTGTTTTTTACTGCTGAGTAATATTCTTATATGTATATATTCCACAATTTCTTCATCCATTCTTCCATTGAAGGACATCTCAGTTGTTTCCAGGTTCTGGCTATTACAAATAATGCTGCTATGAAATAGTTGAACAAATGCCCTTGTCATATGATCGGGCTTCTCTTGGGTATATTCCCAAGAGTGGCATTGCTTGATCCAGGGGTAGGTTGATCCTGAATTTTCTGGGAAACCGCCACACTGATTTCCAAAGTGGTTGCACAAGTTTGCATTCCCACCAGCAATGGATGAGTGTGCCCCTTTCTCCACAACATCTCCAGCAAAGGCTATCATTGGTGTTTTTGATTTTAGCCATTCTGACAGGTGTAAGATTATATCTCAAAGTTGTTTTGATTTGCATCTCCCTAATCGCTAAGGAGGTTGAGCATGACCTTAGGTGTTTTTTGGCCATTTGAACTTCTTCTGTTGAGAAATCTCTGTTCAGATCAGTGCCCCCTTTTTTAATTGGGTTAGTTAGCATTTTAAAGTCCAATTACTTGAATTCTTTATATATTTTGGAGATCAGACCTTTGTCTGTTGCAGGGTTGGTGAAGATCTTCTTCCAGTCATTGGGTTGCCTTTTTGTCTTAGTGACAGTGTCCTTTGCTCTACAGAAGCTTCTCAGTTTCAGTAGGTCCCATTTATTCAATGTTGCCCTTAATGTCTGTGCTGCTGGGGTTATACTTAGGAAGTGATCGCCTGTGCCCATCTATTGTAGGGTACTTCCCTCTGTTTCTTCTTAAAGATTCAGTGTGTTCAGATTGATATTGAGGTGTTTGATCCCTTTGGACTTGAGTTTTGTGCATGGTGATAGATATGGGTCTATTTTCATTCCTCTAGAGGTTAACAACCAGTTGTGCCAGCACCATTTGTTGAAGAGGCTTTCTTTCTTCCATTGTATACTTTTAGCTCCTTTATCGAAAATGAGGTGTTCTAAGGTTTGTGGGTTAAAATTCGGGTTTTCTATATGATTCCATTGGTCAACTTCTCTGTTTTTATGCCAATACCACACTTTTCATTACTCTAGCTCTGTAATAGAGTCTGAAGTCAGAGATGGTAATGACTCCAGAAGTTCTTTTATTGTATAAGATTGTTTTGGGTATCCTGGGTTTTTTGTTTTTCCATATAAAGTTGATTATTGTCCTCTCAAGATCTGTGAAGAATTTTGATGGGACCTTGATGGGGATTGCATTGAATCTATAAACTGCTTTTGGTAGGATTGCCATTTTTACTATGTTAATCCTCCCAATCCAAGAGCAAGGGAGATCCTTCCATTTTCTGGTATCCTCTTCAATTTCTTTCTTCAATGCCTTAAAGTTCTTGTCAAATAGATCTTTCACTTCCTTGGTTAGAGTTACCCCAAGATATTTTATGCTGTTTATGGCTATTGTGAAAGGTGAAGCTTCTCTGATTTCCCTCTCTGCTTCCATATCCTTTGTGTATAGGAGGGCGACTGATTTTTTGGAGTTGATCTTGTATCCAGCCACATTACTAAAGGTGTTTATCAGCTGTAGGAGTTCTTTGGTAGAGTTTTGGGGTCACTCATGTACACAATCATACATCTGCAAATAACGAAAGTTTACTTCTTCTTTTTCAATTCGAGTCCCCTTGATCCCCTTATGTTGTCTTATTGCTATTGCTAAAATTTCAAGCACTATATTAAAGAGGTCTGGAGAGAGTCGACTGCCTTGTCTTGTTCCTGATTTTAGTGGGATGGCTTTGAGTTTTTCTCCATTTAGTTTGATGTTAGCTGTTGGTTTGCTGTATATAGCTTTTATTATATTTAGGTATGACCCTTGTATCCCTAATCTCTCCAAGACTTTTTTCGTAAAGGGATGTTGAATTTTGTCACAAGCTTTTTCAGCATCTAATGAATTAATCATATGGTTTTTTCTTTCAGTTTATTTATATGATGGATTACATTGATAGATTTTCATATGTTGAACCAGCCTTGCATCCCTGGGATGAAGCCTACTTGATCATAATGGATAATTTTTCTAATGTGTTCTTGGATACGATTTGCCAGTATTTTGTTGAGGATTTTTGCATCGATGTTAATGAGTGAGATTGTCCTATAATTCTCTTTCTTGGTTGAGTCTTTGTGCGGTTTTGGTATCAGAGTGACTATAGCTTGATAAACGGAATTTGGCAATGACTCTTCTGTTTCTATATTGTGGAATACATTAATGAGTATAGGTATTAGGTCTTCTTGGAAGTTCTGGTAGAATTCCACTTTGAAACCATCTGGACCTGGGCTTTTTTTGGTAGGGAGGTTTTTGATAACACATTCTAATTCTTTGCGACTGACTGGTCTATTTAGATTGTTCACCTGGTCCTGGTTTAACTTTGGTATATGGTATTTTTTTAAAAAAAGAGTCCATTTCTTTTACATTTTGCAGTTTTGTGGCCTACAGGCTTTTGTAGTAAGATCTTATTATTCTCTGAATTTCCTTTGTGTCTGTGGTTATGTCCCCCTTTTCATTTCTCATCTTATTAATATGCAAATTCTCTCTCTTCCGTTTGATTAGTTTGTATAGGGGTTTATCACTCTTGTTGATTTTCTCCAGGAACCAGCTTTTTGTTTCATTGATTCTTTGGATTGTTTTCTGTGTTTCTATTTTGTTGTTTTCAGCCCTCAGTTTGATTATTTCCAGTCTTCTACTCCTCCTAGGTGAGTCTGCTTCTTTTTTTTTCTAGTGGGCTGTTAAGTCTCCAATGTGTGCTTTCTCTGTTTTTCCAATCTTCTATTCCTCCTAGGTGAGTCTTATTCTTTTTTTCTAGATCTTTCAGGTGAGCTGTTAAGTCACCAATGTGTCCTTTCTCTGTTTTCTTTAAGTGGGCACTTAGTGCTATGAACTTTCCTTTCGGAACTGCTTTCATAGTGTTCCATAAGTTTGATTAGGTTCTTAATTTTCTTTGAATTCCAGGAAGACTTTAATTTCTTTCTTTATTTCTTCCTTAATCCAGGTGTGGTTCAGTAGTTGACTGTTCAGTTTCCATGAATTTGTAGGCTTTCTGGGGGTAGCCTTGTTGCTGAATTCTAACTTTAATCCATGGTGATCTGATAAGACACAGGAGGTTACGAATATTTTCTTGTAACTGTGGAAGTTTCCTTTGTTACCGAGTATGTGGTCAATTTTTGAGAAGGTTCCAGGAGCTGCAGAGAAGAAGGTATATTCTTTCTTATTTGGGTGAAATATTCTGTAGATATCTGTTAAGTCCATTTGATTCATTACCTTCATTAATTCTCTTATTTCTCTGTTGGGTTTCTTTCTCAATTGACCTGTCCATTGGTGAAAAAGGAGTGTTGAAGTCCTACTATTAGTGTGTGCGGTTTGATGGCAGCCTTGAGTTTTAGTAATGTTTCTTTTACGTACATGGGTGCTTTTAAATTAGGGGCATAGATATTTAGGATTGCGACTTCATCCTGTTGAATTGTTTCTGTTATGAGTATAAAATGTCCCTCTCCATCTCTTCTGATTGATTTAAGTTTGAAGTCAACTTTGTTAGAAATTAGTATGGCCACACCTGCTTGTTTCTTCGGTCCATTTGCTTGATAAACCTTTTCCCATCCCTTTACTCTAAGTAGGTGCCTGTCTTTGTGGTCGAGTTGTGTTTCCTGTAAACAGCAGAATGTTGGATCCTGTTTTCTTATCCAATCTCTTAGCCTGTGCCTTTTTATAGGTGAGTTGACTCCATTGACATTATGTGATATTAATGACCAGTGGTTGTTAACTCTGATCACTTTTTTAGTAGTAGAGTTTGTGTGTTTCCCTTCTTTGCATTGTGCTGGTGAAAGGTCTCTAGATGTTTGAGTTATTGTGGTCATTGTTGGACTCCTTGGTTTGTGATTTTCCTTCTATTACTTTCTGAAAGGCTGGATTTGTGGCTACGTATTGTTTAAATTTGTTTAATCCTGGAAAATTTTGTTTTCTCCATTTATAGTGAACAAAAGCTTGGCTGGGTATAGTAGTCTGGGCTCGCATCCATGTTCTCTTAGTTTCTGCAGTACCCTCTATACATCTGGCTTTCATGGTTTCCATGGAGAAGTCAGGTGTAAGTCTGATAGCTTTACCTTTATAAGTAACTTGGCCTTTTTCCTTTGCAGTTCTTAATATTCTTTCTCTATTCTGTATGCTTTGGGTTTTGATTATTATATGGCGAGGAGATTTTTTTTGGTCCCGTCTATTCGGTGTTCTGTATGCTTCTTGAACCTTCAAAGGAATATCTTTCTTTAGATTCAGAAAGTTTTCTTCTATGATTTTATTAAATATATTTCTGGACTGTTGAGCTGTACTTATTCTCCTTCTTCTATCCCAATTATTCTCAGATTTTGTCTTTATTGTGTCCCAGATTTCCTGAATGTTTTGTGATGAGAATTTGTTGGTTTTGCTCTTTTCTTTGATCAGTGTGTTTATTTTCTTTATGGTATCTTCAGTGTCTGACATTCTTTCTTCTATCTCTTGTAATCTGTTGGTAGTACTTGTCTCAGTAGTTTCTGTTCGCTTACCCAGATTTTCCATCTCCATTCTTCCCTTGGTTTGTGTATTCTTCAATACTTCCATTTCATTCTTCAAGTCTTGAACTGCTTCCCTTACCTGTTTGATTGCTTCTTCTTGTTCTCTTGGTTTTCTTGGGTATCTTTGAGTGATTTATTCATTTCCTCTACCTTTTTGTTTGTAATCTCTAATTGTTTATAGCAGTTTTTCACCTCCTGTTTAAGGTCTTCTATTATTTTCATGTAATTCACTTTTGAGTCAATTTCTTCTAGTTCTTCTTGAGTTGGGTGTACAAATCTTCCTGTTTCAGGATCCCTGGATTCTGGTGATGTCATGTTGCCTTTCAGGTTGTTGGAGGTATTCATGCATTGGCGTCTTCCCATCTCTTCCTTCAAATGGATCCAGGAGAGGCCTGGAGTCTTGGTTCACTCTTTGCTTTGACTGACTTTCTGGGTGTTTCTCTCCAATGTAGAAACAGGAACCGTCCCATCCTGATGGAACTCCTCAGCACCAAAACATGTATGCCTGGTAGTCCAATGACCCGTGGACAAAAGGGTGAACTTGGGGGGTAAGGTGAGGACGAGTAAAACACAGGAGACACTGCCTCACAAGCTGAAGGTGCTTGTGCTCCCTTGTGGGGGTCTTTGAGGCCTGCCCAGTAGGTAGACACTCACCACTCTGAGTGGGTAGCCTTCCTGTAGGAGCAGAAGACTGTTCCTGATCAAAGGACCTTGCAGACTAAGCAGGCTTGGGGGAGGTTGGGTCGTGTGTAAGAAAGACAGCCCTGCAGAAGTAGCTGGGAGGGGGGGGGGTTTGTGCTCTCTTCTGGGACAAACCGCTTCTGGATAGCACACACTCACCCATCCAGATGGAACTCCTCAGCACCGAAACAGGGCTGCCTGGTAGCCCAATGATCCGGGGACAAAAGGAAGAAAGTGGCAGGCAGGGCAGGGTCCAGGAGAGCACAGAAGATCCAGGAGCACAAGCTGGAGCTGCCCGGGCTCCCTTACTGGGGACCTTGAGGCCTGCCCTGCAGGCAGGCACTCACTGCTCTGCATGGGTAGCCTTAGTATAGGAGCTTAAAACTGTTCTTGAGCACTGGTCCTAGCTTACAGCTAGGGCAGGGTTGGGGGAGGGTGCTGGGGGGGCTGGGTCGTGAGTAAGAAAGATGGCACTGCAGAAGGAGCTCGGGGAGGGGGGTTTGTGCTCTCTTTGGGGACAGACCGCCCCTGGATGCGCACACTCACCCGTCTTCTTTGTCTGTATATATAAAATATAAAATATATACAAAGAGGATCTTTGCCATTTTAGTGGACTGATGAATTGGATATTGTTAGGAAAGATGAAGTGGGAAGAATAGCTGGCATTCCCTGTCCCCACAGCTATTAAATATAGGAGCTGATAACCACATAAATGGTGGACCAGCAGGAGATTTGAAGGAAAACTTTCTGGGACTACAGAGGTCCCCGTTGATTCCTAAAGATACTTACCAAAAGAAAATGTCTTGTATCTCCAGATTCCATCTTCTGGAAATGTTCAACTGCCTAATCCTGTTGAACAGTTGTGGAGCTCAAGAGCTGAACTGACCTCCTCAGCCACCATGAAGATAGTAAACCCACCTTCACAGAAGACTAGTGCTTCATGTAGAACAGAGTTGCCACCCCCAACCACAGCTTTGTGACATCACCAAGGCTCTACTTATGTCATAAAACCCCTCATAGGCTGGTTTTTTCCCTATTTACCCACAGGAACATCCAGCATACAGGTCCTAAAATGCTTCTCATACAGCCCCCTGTAGACCTAAAATAAAACCCCACCATCTTCCCAATTACATGAGTCATACTGTTGCCCAGTAACTCAATCCCTTTATCTGTTTTTTTTTTTGAGAAAAAACTTAGTTGTCTGAGTCAACAACTCACATGAATTTTTTTGCTAGCTCCCATCTCTCCATTAGTTATCTTCTATTGATGTTTATTACTTCATAAATAATAAATTTCAAAATTTCTACTTCCATTCCTCCTCCCACTTTCTTCCTGCACCCCACTAAACCTCTCCACTCCAACAACAGTCCAAATAGAGGGCAGGGTACCTTGACTTGTGGGAAGTCCAAGCCCACCCTTCATCCATCCAGATTTAGGAAGGTATGAATCCACATAGAATAGGATCACAAAAAGCCTGTATATGCAGTGCAGGCAAATATCAGTGCCATTATCATTGGCTTCTCAGTCAGCCCAATTATCAGCCACATTCAGAGCTTCCACTTGGATCCCATTCTTTTTTATTCCCAGTCCAGCTGGGATTTGTTGAGCTCCCATTGGCTCAGGCACAGTGTTTTAGTGTGTGGACCAAGCCCTTCTATTCCTGACTTCCTTGCTCATATTCTCCCTCCTTCTGCACTTCACCTGGAGCTTGGAAGCTCAGTATAGATTTCTGATGTGGGCCCTGACTTTATCTACATCAACTGCCAAACAAACGTTCTATGGTGATATTCAAGATAGTCATCAGTCTGACTATGGGACAAGGCACCCATGGTGCCTAGGGACATGGCACAGAGCAGGCACCCTCTCCTCACCTGACAAAGGTCCTAGTTGGGGACCTTCTAAGATGCCCTCAAGAGATAAGGCTCTTGCCAACCCCAGAATGCCCCCCTAAGTTGAGATATCATCAGTGTGTGTACATAAACTTGTGTGTCTGTGTTTAAATCACAATAAAAACAGATAGGTTGTAATATTGAAATTTATCTTGAGAAGAATATTTGCTGTAGAAACACAGTCACAGTAGTACTGAGTGTGTAGGCTGTCTCAGTAAGCAGAATTAATTGGCAGAAACACTCAGTAGTTAGGCTCAGTGGCCCAGGAATGATGGCCAAGAAAAGTCAATCAACTCAGAGATGGAAGATAAAACTCAGCCTAAGTTACACCCCAAATCATTTAGGTGGAACATGAGATACTTGTTCAACAGTAATAAGAGGTCTAAAATTCCTTGAACTAGAATGTAAAGGTAATACAATGATGTGGAGCTGAGAGTGCATGGCAAAAACTGACTGGATCTGGCAAAAATCATGTAAACATACCAAATCATACATCCAAGGAAACTACCAGTGGGACAAAACCCTAAGAAATCTGTATGACAACATATCATGTTGAAAATTCTGAGGTTTAAAGACAAAGGTGGGATCTTAAATATGTCACTATCACACTGGTGATGATTAAGCCACTCCATCGCAGTGTGACTCCCTGATGTGTTTAAGATAATCTGTAAATTATGTCTAATTAATTACATGGAAATTCATAATTCTTGCACAGATTAACTAGCAGCATCTTTTACTGCATCATCTAAAGCAAGGCAAAGAAGTCACAGACATGTTGTTGAATACTGATGATGTTGTTGGGAGTGTTTGTGGGTTTCTTCTTAAAGGGAAATCATTGGTGACACTCATGCATGAATCAGAATCGGTCTCTGTTATGTATCCTGTAGGACTAAAAAAAAATAAATTGGGTTTTTCTCACATACTGGTACCGTTTTTTTTTTGCTATGACCAAATAGGTGTGTTGCAGTGTTGTGAGGAGCTGCAGGCCACTTCCCTGCTGCCCCAGCTCCCGGCCGCCCACTAGCTCTAGCTTATGCCCCAAAATAATTACACAGAAACTGTATTCTTTCATACACTGCTTGGCTCATTATATCTAGCCTCTTCTCAGCTAACTCTCGCACCTAGACTAGCCCATTTCTAATAATCTGTGTAGCCCATGAGGTGGCATACCAGAGAAAATCTTAACCTGTGTCTGTCTGGAGTGGGAGAATCATGGTGACTCCCTGACTCGCCTTCTTTCTCCCAGCATTCTGTTCTGTTTACTCCCCCTATCTAAATTCTACCCTATCAGAGACCAAGCAGTTTCTTTATTACTTAACCAAAGAAACAACAGATAGAAAGATGACCCTCCTCCATCTTTGCAGGAGCTTTTTTCACTCCTTCAGTTAATAGGCGCTGAGATACCAGCCCATTGGGGTGTGGTCTCTTTCTCTTTCAAAAGCAGCATCTGCCTTCAGCTAGATCTCTTGCTTCCATCTTCACTTCCGGCTACTAGGCTCCTTTCCTGATACTGCAGAGGGCTGTTGTAGGGATGGTGATCTGTATATTTTTCACGTTTAAAGAAAGAACCATTCTATTAATCATAATTCTAAACAGGTGTGGTAGACTGTTTGTGACTTATGCCTTCATATGTGATGAAAGCAACTACGGTGTGAAGGGGTTTCTCTCCTTGTTGCGGAAGGCATGGCAACAGGGATAGGAGGCTGCTTGTTATCTGTAAGGGACTCAGTAAAGAGTGGAGACCAAGAGAATGGATGTCCTGAAACATCAAGGCTTGTCCTTTCAGACCCCAATGCCTCTGGCTAAATTCTGGGTCTCCACAACCTCCAAAACCTGCTGAGGAACCAGAAGCCTGTGTGTGCCATATCACAAGCAATCATATTGAGTACACCAATACGTTTTTGAATGCTACATCCTTTAGTCCCACCAGAACCATCTTTATTACCAATAAACATAAACCGCTGCATCTTTGCGTACCTAGAATTGCTCTAAGGTGGTGCTGGAGAGTTCTTATGTACCTTCTTGTGTTGTTATGAGACCTTAAGGGGACAGCAATTGTTTCAGAAATCAAAGGCAGTTGGGTTCAAACCTGTGGTTAGCAGTTGGCTGGACATTGATACTCTATGGAAGTACTCTATAGCTACTCTATGTAAGTATGGATTTGACTAACATAGGGAGACAGCACATGTGGAGGCAGGTAGCCTTACTTTGCAAATGACCCATTTTGAGGCCTTACTTCAGGCTCCTCTGTTCTCTTAATCTTGGTTTCTTCATCAGATAAGAACAAGAATTAAACCTCAATCTCTAGGATCTGTGAACACTGATTGAGTTAAGTACGTGTGACCACAGTGATGTCTGCCAGTCTGTCACCAGGGGCAGAGCTCAAGAGCATCTGACTCATTGCACAGGAATGTCAGCCATCAATATGTGGTCTGCTTTACTTTACAGCACAAGAGTTGTCATGGTTGCTCATCTGATCTTCCTCATATGGTCTCCATCCATAGTGAAGCTAAAAAAAATCCTCCCCTGGGAGGGCAAGTTCTTTACAAATGAGAGGTTCTAGAACAGAAGAGACATAGAAGATTTATCTGAGAAAGGTGTTGACAGGATATAGGGGGAAATGGAAATAGGATTGAAGAAAAGAAAGAGAGACATGGAAGATTGGATGAATTTAATCATTCTTTGGATAAGTGAGTGAACCAATGGATTAATATGCGTTGTAGGATAAAATGTGCTGCGTTTCCCATGACAGTCAAGCTAAATTGAGGATTTACAAGGTTTTCCACTAAGGAGAAGGTTTATTCCATTTTGCCTTCTTTGTGCTCCAGGCCCACCCAGGAGTGATGATGATTACGAGGATAAGGTGTTAGGATGTACCAGTGTTGCTCAGTACATGTTCTCCCCCACATTGTAGCCAAATCACATGACCAGGAACAGCTGATCTACATGCTGAATGCTGACTGGCAGTTTGATACCTCCAACCATTTAACCAAGTTTGTTAAGATGAAGGTACCAAAAATTGCCCCATTACAAGAGGGCAGGATCCTTGCATGATAGGAGTCAGGCATCAATATAACACTGGTATTTGGGGGTCTGATGTGTTTGTGCTGTGTTTGCCACACTCCACCTAACATCACAGATTCCCTAGTTAACTGATTTTATGGAGATCCGTGCATACACCATAGGTGTTCATATCACACACCAGTGTGCATCAATATGTACATGTTTATCCTGTGTGCCGGTGAGACTGTTATGAGTTTTATAGCCAATTCCCACAGAACATGATCAATGACAAGGGAACAGTATTTTTCAGATATGGTAGGGCAGATTTTTTTTCCTTTTTTTTTCTTTCTTTTTTTTTATTTATTAAAGACTTCTGTCTCTTCCGCACCGCCGCCTCCCCTTTCCCTCCCCCTCCCCCAATCAAGTTCCCCTCCCTCATCAGCACAAAGAGCAAACAGGGTTCCCTGTCCTGTGGGAAGTCCAGGGACGACTCACCTCCATCCAGGTCTAGTAAGGTGAGCATCCAAACTGCCTAGGCTCCCACAAAGCCAATACATGCAGTAGGATCAAAACCCATTGCCTTTGTTCTTGAGGTCTCAGTAGTCCTCATTGTCCACTATGTTCAGCGAGACCAGTTTTAACCAAGGCTTTTTCAGACCCAGGCCAGCTGGCCTTGGTTAGATCCCGATAGAATATCCCCACTGTCTCAGTGTGTGGGTGCACCCCTAGTGGTCCTGAGTTCCTTGCTCGTGCTCTCTCTCCTTCTGCTTCTGCTTTGTTTATTTATTTATTTATTTATTTATTTATTTTGGTTTGTCGAGACAGGGTTTCTCTGTGGCTTTGGAGCCTGTCCTGGAACTAGCTCTGTAGACCAGGCTGGTCTCGAACTCACAGAAATCCGCCTGCCTCTGCCTCCCGAGTACTGGGATTAAAGACGTGCGCCACCATCACCCGGCATGCTTCTGCTTTGGACCTTGAGGTTTCAGTCCAGTGCTCCAATGTGGGTCTCTGTCTCCTTTCATCGCCTGATGAAGGTTAATGTTCAGGAGGATGCCTATATGTTTTTCTTTGGGTTCTCCTTCTTATTTAGCTTCTCTAAGAACCCGAATTATAGGCTCAATGTCCTTTATTTATGGCTAGAAACCAAATATGAGTGAGCACATCCCATGTTCCTCTTTTTGGGTCTGGCTTACCTCACTCAGGATAGTGCTTTCTATTTCCATCCATTTGCCTGCAAACTTCAAGAAGTCCTTGTTTTTTACTGCTGAGTAGTACTCTAATATGTATATATTCCATACTTTCTTCATCCATTCTTCAATTGAAGGGCATCTAGGTTGTTTCCAGGTTCTGGCTATTACAAACAATGCTGCTATGAACATAGTAGAGCATATACTTTTGTTGTAAGATAAGGCCTCTCTTGGATATATTCCCAAGACTGGTATTGCTGGGTCCAGGGGTAGGTTGATCCCGAATTTCCTAAGAAACCTCCACACTGCTTTCCAGAGTGGTTGCACAAGTTTGCATTCCCACCAGCAGTGGATGAGTGTACCCCTATCTCCACAACCTCTCCAGCAAAGGCTATCATTGGTGTTTTTGATTTTAGCCAATCTGACAGGTGTAAGATGGTATCTTAAAGTTGTCTTGATTTGCATTTCCCTGATTGCTAAGGAAGTTGAGCATGACCTTAGGTGTCTTTTGGCCATTTGAACTTCTTCTGTTGAGAGATCTCTGTTCAGCTCAGTGCCCCATTTTATAATTGGGTTGCTTAGCCTTTTACGGTCTAGTTTCTTGAGTTTTTTATATATTTTGGAGATCAGACCTTTGTCAGTTGCGGGGTTGGTGAAGATCTTCTCCCAGTCAGTGGGTTGCCTTTCTGTCTTAGCGACAGTGTCCTTTGCTTTACAGAAGCTACTCAGTTTCAGGAGGTCCCATTTATTCAATGAGGCCCTTACTGTCTGTGCTACTGGGGTTGTACTTAGGAAGTGGTCTCCTGTGCCCACGTGTTGTAGAGTACTTCCCACTTTCTCTTCTATCAGGTTCAGTGTGTTCGGCTTGATATTGAGGCTTGATATTGAGGCAACTGATTTTTTGGAGTTGATCTTGTATCCTGCCACATTACTAAAGGCGTTTATCAGCTGTAGGAGTTCTTTGGTAGAGTTTTTGGGGTCGCTTATGTATACTATCATATCATCAGCAAATAATGACAGTTTAACTTCTTCCTTTCCAATACGAATCCGCTTGATCCCCTTATGCTGTCTTACTGCTATTGCCAGAACTTCAAGCACTATATTGAAGAGGTATGGAGAGAGTGGACATCCTTGTCGTGTTCCTGATTTTAGTGATATGGCTTTGAGTTTTTCTCTGTTTAATTTAATGTTAGCTGTCGGCTTGCTGTAAATAGCTTTTATTATATTTAGGTATGACCCTTGTATCCCTAATCTCTCCAAAACCTTTATCATAAAGGGGTGTTGAATTTTCTCGAATGCTTTTTCGGCATCTAATGAAATGATCATATGGTTTTTTTCTTTCAGTTTATTTATATGGTGGATTACATTGATAGATTTGTGTATGTTGAACCAGCCCTGCATCTCTGGGATGAAGCCTACTTGATCATAATAGATAATTTTTCTAATGTGTTCTTGGATTCAGTTTGCTAGTATTTTATTGAGAAATTTTGCGTCGATATTCATGAGTGAGATAGGCCTGTAATTCTCTTTCTTGGTTGGGTCTTTGTGTGGTTTTGGTATCAGAGTAACTGTAGCTTCGTAAAAGGAATTTGGCAATGACTCTTCTGTTTCTATATTGTGAAATACTTTAAGGAGTATAGGTATCAGCTCTTCTTGGAAGTACTGGTAGAATTCTGCATTGAAACCATCTGGTCCTGGGCTTTTTTTCGAAGGGAGATTTTTGATAACAGTTTCTAATTCTTCGTGACTAACAGGTCTATTTAGATCGTTCACCTGGTCTTGGTTTAGCTTTGGTATATGGTACTTATCTAAAAAAGTGTCCATTTCTTTTGTATTTTCCAATTTTGTGGCATACAGGCTTTTGTAGTAAGATCTAATGATTCTCTGAATTTCCTCTGTGTCTGTGGTTATTTCCCCCTTTTCATTTCTGATCTAATTTATTTGCGTGTTCTCTCTCTGTCGTTTAATTAGTTTGGATAGGGGTTTGTCAATCTTGTTGATTTTCTCCAAGAACCAACTTTTTGATTCATTGATTCTTTGGATTGTTTTCTCTGTTTCTATTTTGTTGATTTCCGCCCTCAGTTTGATTATTTCCAGTCTTCTACTCCTCCTGGGCACGACTGCTTCTTTTTTTTCTAGAGCTTTCAGGTGTGCTGTTAAGTCCCCAATGTATGCTTTCTCTGTATTCTTTAAGTGGGCACTTAGTGCTATGAACTTTCCTCTTAGCACTGCTTTCATCGTGTCCCATAGGTTTGAGTATGTTGTCTCTTTATTTTCATTAAATTCAAGGAAGACTTTAATTTCCTCCTTAATTTCTTCCTTGACCCAGGTGTGGTTCATTAGTTTATTGTTCAGTTTCCATGAGTTTGTCGGCTTTCTGGGGGTAGCATTGTTGTTGCCTTCTAACATTAATCCGTGGTGATCTGATAGGACACAGGTGGACACTGATATTCTTTTGTATCTTTGGATGTTTCCTTTGTTTCCGAGTATATGGTCAATTTTTGAGAAGGTTCCATGAGCTGCAGAGAAAAAGGTATATTCTTTCCTATTTGGGTGGAGTGTTCTATAGATGTCTGTTAAGTCCATTTGCTTCATTACCTCCAACAATTCTCTTAATTCTCTATTAGGTTTCTGTTTGATTGAACTGTCCATTGGAGAAAGAGGTGTGTTGAAGTCTCCTACTACTAGTGTGTGTGGTTTGATGTCTGCCTTGAGTTCTAGTAATATTTCTTTTATAGAAGTGAGTGCTTTTATATTGGGGGCATAGATATTCAGGATTGAGATGTCATCCTGATGAATTGTTCCTGTTATGAGTATAAAGTGTCCATCTCGATCTCTTCTGATTGATTTTAATTTGAAGTCAGTTTTGTTGGAAATTAGTATGGCCACACCTGCTTTTTTCTTAGGACCATTTGCTTGAAAGACCTTTTCCCAACCTTTTACTCTGAGTAGATGTCTGTCTTTGTGGTTGAGATGTGTTTCTTGCAAACAGCAGAATGTTGGATCCTGTTTTCGTATCCAATCTCTCAGCCTGTGCCTTTTTATAGGTGAATTGAGACCATTCATATTAAGTGATATTAGTGACCAGTGGTTGTTTACTCCAGTTATTCTTATTGTTTTTGGCAGTAGAGTTTGTGTGTGTGTCCCTTCTTGAGTTGTGCTGGTGAAGGTTCGCTAGATGCCTGAGTTATTGTAGGCAGTGTTGGCAATGTTGGATTCCTTGGGTTGCGATTTTCCTTCTATTATTTTCTGTAGGGCTGGATTTGTGGCTGCGTACTGTTTAAATTTGTTTTTATCCTGGAATGTCTTGTTTTCTCCATTGATAGTGAACACTAGCTTGGCTGGGTATAGAAGTTTGGGTTTGCATCCATGGTCTCTTAGTTTTTGAAGTACCTCTATCCAGGACCTTCTGGCTTTCATGGTTTCCATAGAGAAGTCAGGTGTAAGTCTGATCGGTTTACCTTTATAGGTTACTTGGCCTTTTTCCTTTGCAGCTCTTACTATTCTTTCTTTAACCTGTATATTTTGTGTTTTGATTATTATATGGCGAGGGGATGTTTTTCTTTGATCCAGTCTGTTTGGTGTTCTGTATGCTTCTTGAATGTTCAAAGGGATATCTTTCTTTATGTTGGGAAAGTTTTCTTCCATAATTTTGTTAAAAATATTTTCTGGGCCTTTGAGCTGTGATTTTTCTCCTTCTTCTATCCCAATTATTCTTAGGTTTGGTCTTTTTATTGTGTCCCATATTTCTTGAATGTTTTGTGATGCGAATTTGTTGACTTTGCTGTTTTCTTTGATCAGTGCATTTATTTTCTCTATGGTGTCCTCAGAATATGAGATTCTTTCTTCTATCTCTTGTATTCTATTGATTATGCTTGTTTCTGTAGGCTCTGCTCGTTGACCTAGATTTTCCATATCCAGCTGTTCCTCAATTTGTGTTTTCTTCCTTGTTTCCATTTCAGTTTTCAATTCTTGAACTGTTTCCATTACCTGTTTGATCGTTTTTTTCTTGGTTTCCCAGGGTCTCCTGTACGTATTTACTCATTTTTTCAAACTTTTTTTCATACTTCTCATCCATTTCTATAAAGGTGTTTTTTACATGTTGTTTAAGGGACTCTATTGCTTTCATAAAGTCAATTTTTTCTGCTTCTTCTGTGTTAGGGTGGTCAAGTCCTTCTGTTATAGGATCATTGGGTTCTGGTGTTTTCATGTTGTTTTTTAGATTATTGAGTGAAATTCTGCCTTGGCGCCTGCCCATCTCTTCCTATCGATGCTATCTAATCAGTCTTTTAAAATTGGATCAGGTTTCTCTGCTGGCCTGAGGCTTCTCTTACAAATTGCCCTCGCTCTGTTTCCTGGCTCCAAGCGGGGGCCAAGATCCCTCTCACCCCTCAGAAGGGTCTTCAGGAACAGGACCCAGCACACCGTTTGCCAGGGTCCTCGCCAACCAAAGGCCTACCTCTTTGATTTAGTTGTAGCGGGGTGATCTGCTCTCCGTGTTGTGTGCTGGTCCCTGCTGCCTGCGTCCTCTGCCGCCGCACCAGTCTCCGCTGGTCCCGGCCACAGCCTGCTTCTTGCATTGCCCGCCTGTGTTGGTCGTCTGCCGGCGCCTCTGCGTCGGTCGTCTGCCGGCGCCGAGCCTCTGCGTCGGTCGTCTGCCGGCGCCGAGCCTCTGCCTAGGGCAGATTTTTAAATGAACTCCCCATATGCTCATATACATCTTCAAACTACTCTAAAGAATCAACCAACTTGCATGTGTAATCAAAGGCATTGTGAAAATTCTATGTGTCTCCAAGGTACACTGGGTACATTCTCATCAATATCAGGGACAGTAGCATATTGAGCATGTTCCACATTAATTCTGGGTTCACCAGCATCTTTCCAAAATAAGCTAGGAAAGTTGTTTTGCACAGATTTATCACCATTTTTCAAAGGGCCTACAGGGCCTTGGTGATTTCCTTCTGGAACTACAGGACATTTACAAGATGGCACCAGATACCATGAATCTTCTTTATCAACATCCTAAGATCTAGCACATTTTCTATATGACCATCTTTACATATCTACTCAGGGAACTCTTGCTTCTTCACCATATAATCAACAATCACCACAACAGTCAGCATCTTCCTATGAATAGTTGGGACTATATAAGTTTGACCAGTACACACATAGCCATCTGTCTTCTATACCAGATGATTTGGGAATGGCTGTACTTGTCCCAGTGATTACAGGCACATTGCCACCAACACCAATGACTCAAGGACTTTCCTCTCTAATACAAGCAAGTCTAGTTCCTTCTCCATCTTTTTATTTTATTTTATTTTTTTAGTTGTTGCAAAAAAAATTCTGCCTCCTCCCCGTTTCCCATTTCCCTCCCCCTCCTCGCACACATCGCTCCTTTCTCCACTCCCCTACCCCTCTCCCCTCTTCCCACTCCATTCCCCCTTCCTCTCGAGAATGAAGAGCAGTCCAGATTCCCTGCCCTGCATGAAGTCCAAGGTCCTCCCACTGTTATCCAGGACCAGGAAGGTGAGCATCCAAACAGGCTAGGCTCCCACAAAGCCAGTTCATGTATTAGGATCGAAACCTAGTGCCATTGTCCTTGGCTTTTCATCAGCCTTCCTTGTCCACCACGTTCAGAAAGTCTGTTTTTATCCCATGCTATTCAGTCAGAGTCCCGCTGGCCATGGTGAGTTCCCAATAGATCAGTTAAACTGTTATAGTGGCTGGGTTCACCCCTCATGTTCCTGACTTTCTTCCTCATGTTTTCCCTCCTTCTACTCCTCATTTGGATCTTAAGAGCTCAGTCCGGTGCTCCAATTTTGGTCTCTGTCTCTATCTCAATCCATTGCCATATTAAGGTTCTAAGGTGATATGCTAGATATTCATCAGTATGGCTATAGGATATGGTCATTTCAGGTTCCCTCTCCTCAGTTGCACAAGGCACTAGCTGGGGACATCTCCCTGGACACCTCTGAGCCCCTCTAGAGGCAAGTCTCTTGCCAACTCTAAGAAGGCTCCCTTAATTGAGATATAAATTTCTCTGCTCCCATGTCCACCCTTCCTTTATCCCAACCATCCCATTCCCCCAAGCACCTCGCGTTCTCCCCTTCTCACATTTCTCACCCCATTTCCCCTTAGCCCCATGCCACCTCACCCACAAGATCCCAAGTTTTGCCCTGCAATCTTATCTACTTCCCATATCCAGGCGGAGGATTATATGCTTTTTTGGGGGGGTTCACCCTCTTATTTAGCTTCTCTACATCACAAATTATAGGCCCAATGTCCTTTATTTATGGCTAGAAACCAATTATGAGTGAGTAAATCCCATGTTCATCTTTTTGGGTCTGGGATACCTTACTCAAGATAGTTTTTTCTATTTCCATCAATTTGCATGCAAAATTTGTGAAGTCACTGTTTTTTACCGCTGAGTAGTAATCTAATATGTATATATTCCACACTTTCTTCATCCATTCTTCCATTGAAAGACATCTAGGTTGTTTCCAGGTTCTGGCTATTACAAATAATGCTGCTGTGAACATAGTTGAACAAATGCTTTAGTAACATGATAGGACATCTCGGGTATATTCCCAAGAATGGTATTACTGGATCTTGGGGTAAGTTAATCCCAAATTTCCTGAGAAATCGCCACACAGATTTCCACAGTGGTTGCACAAGTTTGCATTCCCACCAGCAATGGATGGGGGTACCCGTTCCTCCACAACCTCTCCAGCAAGGGCTACCATTGGTGTTTTTGATTTTATCCCTCCTGACAGGTGTTAAATGATATCTCAAAGTTGTTTTAATTTGTTTAATTTACATGTCCCTGATCACTAAGGAGAATTCTTCTGTTGAGAATTCTCTGTTCAGTTCAGTACCCCATTTTTTAA
>JABTXL010018364.1:39874-50634 GCA_025134845.1 Neodon shergylaensis
GACAAATACCATTGACAACAATTATTCCAAATGCATATGGGGCCCTTTACACAAGAAATGCAGAATCTGGGCTTTTTAGGCAAAAGGAAACCAGATAATTCAGTGACATTTTTCCTGACATCTCCTCTTCTCACTGGGATCTTGCCTTCACAGAAATGCCTATAGTGTAGGCACTGCTCAAGAGGTGCAGCTGGAGATCTTCCAATACCTAAAGTCACAGGAGGACCTGCTTGTCAAACTGTGTGAGATCTGAGTCTCAGCTCACCAATGGAAAATCCTTCTACTTACTGTTGTTTGTCAGGCAGAAATAAAGGAAATTATTTAATACTAGAGTTGCCAGAGGCCATTGTCAACAGACAACACTTGATCAAAATCTTATGGGGAAAACACAGTGAGTGAGGGGATGGTGGGAGCTTTAAAAGTTTATGAATGAATACTGGGAAATAACAGATAAGAAAACTTACGAGGACATAGAGTAATTGTAGATAGATGACAGATGATAGATAGATAGATAGATAGATAGATAGATAGATAGATAGATAGATAGATAGATAGTAGTTAAGAACATAGAAAAATCAATGAAAGATGATAGATAGATGATAGATAGATAGATAGATAGATAGATAGATAGATAGATAGATAGATAGATAGATAGATATAGATATAAAGTTAGATAGACAGATAGATTATAGATAGACTGTTATATAGATAGAAAATGGAACAATGGGCAGATAGGATTATAGAAAGAGACAACAGTTAATAGAATAATCGATATATAGATAAATAGAGATACATAAATTGATACATCAATAGAATAATAATAAAAACAAATAGAGGAAGCATTACAGAGGTATAATTATACATATCTTAGAAATACAGAAATAAATACATAGACAGACTATTAGGTACATAGATAAAGATAATAACTTGGCAGTATGATCAATGGCATTAACATAGGAAGATAAATAGATGGATGGATAGATAAATGACTTATAGAGTAAAAAATAAATAAATAAAAGACAGATAAATGATGGAGAGATGATTAACAGTGATTGATGGTTCAAATACAGATGATTAATAGATATATGGTGGTTTGAATGAAAATGGCCCTTTATCAGCCCATGCGGAGTGACATTATTGGGAGGTATGGCCATGTCGGAAAAAGTGTGTTACCAGAGATATCCTTTGAGGTTTCTAAAGCTCAACATAGGCCCAGTGTGTTATTCTTCCTTCCTGCTGCCACAGGTTCTAGATGTAGATTCTTTGCCCTTCTCCAGCACCTTGTCTCCCTGCAGTCTGGCATAATTTTGCCATGATGTTAATTTAGGGCTCGCTAATAAATGCTTTCCTTTATAATACTTATGTTGATCATGAAGTCTCTTTACAGCATTAGAAACCTTAACTAAGTCAAGATGGATAGATAGATAGATAGATAGATAAATAGATAGATGCTAGATAGATAGACAGGTGTTAGATAATAGGTAAACAGATGAGGAATAGATGGATGGATGGAAGGATGGATGGATGAATAAAAAGAGAGAGACATCACATTAATAGATTAAGAAAAGATAATTAATATATTATTGATGGTCTCATTGCTTTCAGTACACAGGACAAAGACAGAGAAGGTTGCTACAGCTTCCCAGTACTTGACATGCAGAATGAGTAATGTACCTCGGATGCATGCACAATGCTACTAACAGTAGCTGCAAGTAACTTCCTGTCACATTGATTATAACTCCTCAGAATAAAGATTCAAACTTACTGCAAACAAACACACTGATTCCTGTTTAGATTATGTCTTTCACAGTCTAGCATGTGATTTAGCCACTCAAACAATATCAGGGTACTGAGGAATGAGAGCCACAGCATTTACCACTAGAAAAGTGAGTCTTAAAATGAAAAACAAAGATACAGCAGGAACTCTAAGCATGATGTAGATCAGGAAGAATAAGTGAGAGAACTCATGTGCTGACTTATATATGTTTATGTGTATACAGTAGTGAGTGTACGTGTGTATATAAAAGACTTTTTCTTGCGTCAGTTCTCTGAGAGGCCATAGATGCAAACATCAGACTCATTCAGTATTCATCACTCCAAATGCTGGGGTTTGAGTTCTACAAACCATTCCCTGAAGAAGAAAATGACAGGGCTCCATTGATAGGCAGAGGGAAGCAGAGGGCTGAAGCCTAAACTATCTCATGCAGCCAGGGAGTAACTAAGTTCTCAAAGAACACAAATATCAAAAGGGACACAGGAGATGGCATGAAGTATTGCTGAACAGGGACAATTTAGCATCCCAGAAAATAATAGTAGCTGACATTTATAGTCTTAGGAAGTAAATGTGTTTCTGAATCCCAACTGCTATGATTGAACAAATCATAATGGATCTTTGGGCTGGAATTCCAACTCATAAATGGAAAGGAATCATGAAATTAGAACCCCTCCACCTGGCAGCCACCATTTATGCCTTAATTGGCTCACGTAAGAATCATTATGGATTCCACTCCTGAGTGGAATTCTAAGAAACTGGCTATTTGCAAAGTGTCTGTGTCTTGCTGCATAAGTAACAATTTCCAAATGAAGCAACTGCAGATCATCCTGATGATCAAAGACACAATCAACCTGGATCTTGAAAATGACCCTTTAGAAGTACAAACTAAACTTGGAACAAGGACATGTAATATATCAGTCAGCAGTTGTTCAAAAAAAAGAGAATTTATTGTATAAACATGTCACAGTCTGAACAACAAAGTGTGGGAAAGCACTATGGAATAGAGACAGGTCACAATCAGTGTCTTAGCCTAAGGCCTCAGATGAAAAAAAATAATTTGGCTACAATGAACACAATAAGACAAATGGTAAAATGTGGAAAATCATTGGAGGTGAAATAATCCTTTTGTAGAAATGTCCCTTTGTGCACTTGAGAACCCCAGGGAAATCTTGTGGATGAGTTGTTAGGTTAAAATACACATCAGAAAGTGACCTGGGGGAAATGGGTTTGTTTTTCCTCACAGTAGTAGAAAGGAAGGCATGGTGCTGAGCAAGCTAGCAGGACTTGCATCCAGGAAATAGAGGGAAAGAAGGTAGTGGGGGCAGTCTAAAAACCCCTAATGTGCACCATAATAATATACTTCCTCCAGCAAGAATCCACCTACCAAATTCCACAGCCTCACCAAACAGAAGCATCTACTGTGGATGATGGTTCTAAAATAAGAGCATGTGGGGGATAATTATCATCTCACAAGGTCTTTAAAGTATCTAAAGAGAAATGGCACTAGGATTGTCCTTGGCTTCTCAGTCAGCCCTCATTGTCATCACGTCCTACTGCAAGTACTGGCTTTATGAGAGCCTAGTCTGTTTGGATGCTCACCTTCCTAGACCTGGATGGAGCAGTAAGGACCTTGGTCTTCCCACAGGGCAGGGAACCCTGACTGCTCTTTAGAATGGAGAGAGAGTATAAGGGGGATGGGGGATGGCAACGGAAATGAAAGGAGGGGAGAAGGTGTAAATTTTTAATAATAATAAATAAATTTAATAAAAAAGAGAAATGGCCATTCTGCATGTAACTCACTCTCAAGCAGGTCAAAGTAAAGTGTTTAGTTGGCTGGGATGGCACAGGTCTTTAATCCCAGCACCAGAGAGGCAAAGACAGTCATGTCTCTGTAAGTTCTAAACCAGCTTGGTCTATATAATATGCTCCAGGCAAGCCACTGCAACAAAGTGAGATCTTAGCAATAATAATAATGATAATAATAATAATAATGTCATTTCTGTTGAGGAAAAAAAAACACTACCCATTGTGGGAATTCTAGAGGAGAATTTTGAGAAAGGAATTTCTTCAGAATCATGAATGCAATTAAAAGAACAATAGACTATAGCAAGGAGAAATAAAGCAATAAGGACTTGATGTTCAAGGGCCTGTTGAATATAACTAAACACAGTTAATGCTTTCTTAAATATTAGATAAGAACCAGTTACTATGACAAGCGATATGTCATTTATAGAAATCTGAACTGAGAGGGAGTGATGAAGCATATATACCATCATAGTGGCAATAAAGAAGGAAAAGAAGAGATGAGAATTGGGAGCTTCTAAGTCCTTGCTTGCATACCACACCTTCCTCCGCCTCATATGGCAGGGTGCAACATGCCTCTGCAAAGAATCACCACATTGGGCTCCCAGTGTTTCCAGTGGGTTTCTGTCACTTGCTTCTCATCACAGTTTAGCTTTAGCTGTACATTAGCCATTAACCTTGAGTCATATGGAAAGAGGGAACCAGGGCTATCTGAACAGAATAAATGGTTGTCTGTGGAGCTAATACTGCTAATTGATACAGGACAGTCATAAGCATGTGGGCCTTGGTAGTATAAGAAAAGTAGCTAAACAGGAGACTAGAGGCAAGCCATAAAGCAGTTTTTCTCCCTGGCCTGTTCTTCAGTTCTTACCTCCAGCTTCCTGCCTTAGGCTCCACACCTGATTTTTTTTACAATGGACTGCAAGCTATATAACAAATAAAATATTGCCTCCATGTATTTTGCTGAAGCAATAGACAAGTAAAAAAGACACTGCTAAAAAAATTTTAGCCAAAGACATTGGTATGTATCCTGGTTTCTATAGGGAAGACAGATGAGCTGCCAGAGAAAAAGAACTTCTGTTTTATTTAGTGTGTTTGCTCACATACACATGTGTGCACAAAATGTGGAAGCTAGTGGGGCAAAAATTATCCATTATTCCATCATCTTTGTTGAGACAGAAGCCTTCATTTATTTGAAGGTCAGTAAATAGGCTAGGTCATCTAACCAGTAAACTAAGTCCCAAGATCCCCCTGTCTCCATCTCTCAATACTAGGACAATCACATATTATCATGATTGGCTCTCTAACATCCATTCTAGAGATCAAGCTCAGGTACTCAAGTCCAACTAGACATCAGCTCTCTCTGGTAGCTGAAGTTATAGGCAGTACTAGCTTATGGGAGTGGGTGTTGGGCATCAAACTCAGGTCCTCTGCAAGAAGAGTAATTGCTTTTTTAACCACAGTGCCATTCTTTAATAGGATTTATTTCTCAAGAGAATATAAAATAAGGCACAGTATTGATGTTAGATATTTTTCTGTATGCTGTATGTTTATTACCTATGATTAATAAAGAATCTGATTTGACTAATATCCAGGCAGAATAGAGTCAAGCAGGAAATCCAAGCATAGATAAAGGGAAAAAGAAGGTAGAGTCTGGGAGATGCCAGCAGCCATCACATAATCAAAATATGAGGTAGCAAGCCATAATAAGCCACATGGAATAATAATTGATTAATTTATGTTGTAAAATGTAGGCAATAATAAGCCTATTTTAAGAAGTTTGTAATTAATAATTAATATTAAGCCTCAGAGTGGTTATTCGTGAACTGTTGGGTGAGGCTCTCAAATTTCTCAAGGGCCAGGAAAAAATTTAAAAAATTCTAAACACTCAGAAATATAGCCTCATTGGGATTCATAGTCTCATAGTCTCATGTCAGCAGCAGCAAAGAGATATGTCTCCCAACAGCTGTCTGTTGTATGAAGAAGATCAATAAAGCAGAGCAATTTATCTTTCAAGGGCATATAAATATTATAACGAGAAAATGAATTTACTAAAGAAGATGTGGTTTTGAAAACAACCCTTAATATAAGAGATACTTTATGATATGAATGCAAAGAGAGATTACCAATTAAATATGTAAATATGAATGAACACATTGACAAAACTATAAAACATTCTTGACCAAAGTGTGCAAATAAATACATATCATTAAATCCAGTTTCAATTATGAATAACTAGAAAAACCTCATAAACTAGCCTGTAAAGATTCTTCCTTATCTTAAAAAGGAAATAAAATATCAACATACAGCCATGATAATTTTTTAGACTCTATAATATCCCCCAAAATTGAGTACAGACCTAAACACAGAACTCTCAACAGAGAAATCTAAAATGGTTGAAAGACAATTAAGGAAATGCTCAACATCCTTAGTCATAAAAGAAAGGCAAATCAGAACAACTCTGAGATTTCCATCCTACACCTGTAAGAATGGCCAAGATCAAAAGCAATGATGGTAAGTTATGCTGAAGAGGATGTGGGGTAAATTTAAAACTCCAGCATTGTAGGTGAATCTGAAAACTGGAACAGCACTTTTGGATACCAGTATGGTGATTTTTTAGAAAATTACCTTCCTCAAGACCCAGAAATGTAACCTTAGATAAATTCCTTTGAATGTAATGAAAAATGCAAAGTATCATTTATTACACTACATATTTTGTATTTTATGGATGGCCTAATTGAGTATTTTCTAGCTAAATTTATGACAGAATCTATGTATTCAGTATATACACAACATGTACTATATAACACAATCACATACACACACACAAGCACACACATACAAGCATGTATGTGTATGTGTCCACATGTGCTGATATGTCCGCATGCACATGGACACACACACCCAAACATATACCCAATAATTTTCCAAAATGCTTTATAAGATTGTCTTAGAAAATTTGATTCCTTTGCTTTCGGTGACCTTTAAAGGGATGTACACTTTTGTATGGTTATTTTCAGCTTAGCAAAGTTAGGCATTATTCATGACTCTCTTATAACTACAAGGACAAACATGTATGTAGCTTATCATCAAACATAATTCACTCTGATGTTACTCATCATCGCCATTACTGCAAGAAGTTTCCATTCTCCTTACTTCTAGATTTACCATACTCCAAATGGTTCTTCACAGACAAACTTTAAACTCCAGCTACTTGTAAAGAATTTAAAATTGATTTATATGTAGTATGTGCATGTGTGTCTATGTGTGTGCATGTGCACATGCACATGTGTAACTGTAGAAGTACAATAAGGGGCTAGATACTGGCAAATGATGTCTTTCTCTATGGTAATCCACCTCATTTTGAGACAGAATAGTTCACTGAATCTGGAGCTCACTAATTCATTTAGGCTGTCTGGCTTATTGGCCAGCGAACTCCAGAATATAATAGTCTGCACATTTTTCTCTCAGCCCTGAGAATACATATGTGTTTGTCACCATATCTAGATTTTACTTGGATAGGGATCTTAACTCAGATTCTCAAGCTTTGGCAATGCACTCCAATCACCAAATGATCTTTCAAGCCATTGTACAAAATGTAAGTTAAAACTAAAAATGAAATCCCTTATTATCAAATCCTCCAATTAAATTTTATCGTTTCCAGGCAAATTCCTTAGTTTCATACCCATTCCTGTTTGCCAACGCTTCACAAATCAACATTTAGCATTTTTTCTAGAATATTGTTATGAATTATAGTTGAACAAATTAATTTTTATTACAAATAAGGTGAATTACCTCATTTACTTTATCACTTGAGTTGTAATTTTATTTCATACTATAATAACACGGGACTTTTTTTTAAAAGCCTTTATTGTGTGTATTAGTCACAATGACTTTCTACATATAAATGGGACAAGAGTGTCTTTCTTCCATTTACTTCACAGAGACAGCCACCAAAAGATGTATCCTATAAATCAGGAGTATATTTCCATTTAAATAGATCTGGATTTAGAGTAAGTCTTCACAGTTCAAACGATATTAAGAAAAATATCACACAGGTGTACACAGCCACTTTATTTGTAATTACTTCAGGATGTTGTACAGTTGAAAATCAGGAACATCCATCACATTGGTCATTATTATGAAAATAATAGCAAATATAAATCTGAATAACCATTAAAAATGAAAGAGTAAGTATTGTTTCATTAAAACATGAGGCCTAGTTCTGCAAAATGGAAGGGTAGAGAATGGCTCCTCACTCTCACAAATGTGAAATCCATTTAGTCCTGGAATCCAAATGTATCCTTCAGAATCTAAGAAGAGGTAAAAGAAGAGAATGCACAATACAGTTATGTTTAGAATTTCATTCACCAGCAGTGGCAAACAAGCCTCCATACACTTCTGTTAAATAACTAATAATTTATGTATGTATGTATGTATGTATATGTATATATATATATCTGTATATGTATATGTATATAGGTATATATGTATATTTTTCTTTTTATTAGGAATTTTAATACAAACTTTTCTCATTTTGCAAAGCTATTTCCATTTCCACTACTTCCTTTCCCCTTGCCCTTCACTTTTCATCCCACCCACCATACACTCCTCAGAGAGAGTAACATATCTCATGGGGAGTCAAAAAGGCTGACACTTAACTTCAATGCAAGACCAAAGCCCACCCTGCTCTATCTAGGTTGAGCAGGTTATCCCTCCAGCCAGAGTGTGCTCCATGATCCCAGTTCAAACACTAGGAACTCTAGGTCCCACTGAAAGTGGCCCTATAGACTTCCTAAGCGCCATAACTGTCCTCCACATTCAGTGGTCCAAACTTGATCCTATGCAGGTTCCCCCACTTATCATTGCAGTGTCTGAGCTTTCACTAGCTCAGGTCAGCTGTTTCTGTGAGTATAACTATCATGGTCTTGACCTGTGTACTCATATAATTACTCCTTCCTTTCTTGGATTGGTCTCAGGTAGCTTGGCTTAGTGCTTTGATGTAGATCTCTTTATTTGTTTTCATCAGTTGATGAACGGACAATTAAGGTAGTCATCACTCTGCTAAGAGGGGAAAGGCCAGTTTCGGTGTTCTCCCTACTGTTGCTTAAAGTCTCTTTTGGAGTCATCTTTTTAGAATCCTGGGATTTTCCCTAGTGCCAAGTTTCTTGCTCGAGCTTTGATAGTTCCCTCAATCAAAATATCTCTTTTGTTGTTTTTCATCAGAGTTCTTCCCCTTCTTGAGCATTTTGTTTTCT
The DNA here is from genome assembly GCA_025134845.1 of Neodon shergylaensis. Lineage (NCBI taxonomy): Eukaryota > Metazoa > Chordata > Mammalia > Rodentia > Cricetidae > Neodon > Neodon shergylaensis. Next base: position 48,710 of record JABTXL010018364.1, read on the forward strand.
CATGGTTTTCTCCTTTATCTTCTTATCTCCTCCCCTTCCTTTGCACCCTTCCTTCCCAGGTAGTAATGTTGGGCAGTTGCAGAAGATGACCCACCAGTAAGATTGCCACTGCCCAAGGACAGCCTGCAGCTGCAAACACTTAAGGCCACTTGTGTGGTGGTAGCCTTATTTGTAATTCCTGATCATCTCAGAAGTGCCTCGAGTTGTAACCCTATTCTGTGTTACCTTGAGCCTGGCAAGGGCCTAAAGAGTGAAAGAAGACAGAAGAGACCTGGGGTCATTAGAAAGGAGATCAGCAAAATTCCATTTATTCAACCCTGGGAACATTCTTACAGGCCTAGCTCATGCACAACGAATTTGCAAGCCAGGTGGATGAGAAAATGCCGCACCCACGATGGATTAAACAAATCCCTATATCTAATCACCATTGGGTCAGAGGAAACACAGGAACAAACAGGATCTTTTAGCTGGCTTACCAGAAACTGTCCTCAAGATGAACCCCGAGAGAAGGGGTAGACCCATGGGTCCTACACTTACTGAGGCAGTAGAGTTTTCCAGTTAAGAGGGGCCATAGACCATATTAGAGAATTACAAGTTTGGTATTCAAGACATGCTGGTAATGGTGGTTGGAATGAGAATGTTCCCCAATTGCTTATAGATTTGAATCTTTGGTCACCAGGGAATGAGACTATTTAAATATGTCTATTATTATAAGATATAGCTTTATTGGAGAAGTGTGTTATTGGGGTTTGCTTTGAAGTTTCAAATAGGCCATTCTTAGGGGATCTACAAGGCTACACAGTAGATCACCTGGCATTTAGAAGACAACCCATCAGAGATTGACATATCTGATAAAGGTTATATTCACCTAGGCATGTCTCATAAAAATATTGTCTCTACAAATTCTCTTGTGTGATAGATAACACGTTCCCATTCTAATTTAGCTTTCGGAATCTTAAGAATATGTCAGGCACAGTCTTCCTGTATTCTAGTAGTAAAATAACTTTTTGCCAAACCTGTGCACACTGGTAAATAAAATAAAACATCCAAACATTTAGCCCTAAACTGCAAATAGATAAAAAAGAAAAAGAAAGAGAAAAAGAATGAATGAAAGAAAGACAAAGAAAGATAGAAAGCCTTCCAACCTCTTCTCTATAAATTACTATCTGACAGCATGTTTGGTTTTGGCCAGACAGAAGTCCTTGTAGAATGATTATAATAGGAACTTTCACAAAGAGAAATTACAGGTGTCTGGCCTTGCTAGATCTAAGTTCTTCAAAGACTTATGATGAATTAGAACTGTATTGCATGTGTCTGTCTTTGTTATATCTTAGTGCTCCAACATTTCAACAGCACCTAACTGACTAACCATGTCCAGATTTTATTAATCACCCTTAATAACAGTAAAATGAATTTTTCTCAGTTTCAGATGATCCAATTTATTAATTGTTGCTTTCAGAGTCTGTGCTACTGGGGGTATATTTAAGAAGAGGTTTCCTGTGCCAATATTTTCATATGTACTTCCCCTTTCTTTTCTACGAGATTCAGTATTGATGGTGTTACGTTGGGGTCTTTGTCCATTTGGAGTTGTGATTGTGTATGGTGGTAGATATAGATCTATTTTCATTCTTTTAGAAGTTAATATCTAGTTATACCAGCATCATTTTCTGAATACACTTTCTTTTTCAATTTTATATTTTTGCTTTTTTGTGAAATATCTGGCTTGGTAGGTGTGTGTATTGATATCCACGATTTTATTCAATTCCATTGGCCTCCTGTCTTTATTTATGGCAATACCAGGCTGTTTTCAGTATTATAGCATGGTAGCTGTAGTGATAGCCCAACCCCCATAGGGGGCATGTTTGCCTCGAGCTAATGTTTACATATAAATTTGGTGAGTATGACCCCGCTGCCCCTACTTCTTT
>JABTXL010018385.1:0-23559 GCA_025134845.1 Neodon shergylaensis
TTATGCTGAAAGTGTGTCAAATGCAGACACTGAACTAATAAGTGTAGATCAGCAAGAGATATTCAAGGTAAACTTTCCTATTGGGAAACTCCTGAAAGGAGTCTGTCCCAAGCTCCTTTGCCAAATCTAGTTCTGTGATTTCCTGTAATCATAGAGGAAACTCCATCCCAGAGCAATTAAAGAACCTAATGCCTGTTGTAAGAAACCATACTGCTCTGGATACTAGAACAGCTACAGAAGACAGATATAGAAGAAATAGAAGAGAGAATTAAAACTTCAGAAGAAACCATAAGATGAGTATTTTTGAAAACTTGTATAAATGAATAAAGATCAAAATTAAAAATAGGAATAACTGACATTGTTATAGAAGGTCTGATTGAGACGAGTGCAGATGCAACAATAATTACACCAAAAATTTTGAATCCAAATTGGCCTTTTTAGGAGGTTCAGCTTTTAGGGGTTGGAAGTTTAAGGTAAAGCAGAGCAGGAGGTAGGTCAGTTTTATAGGGCTACAAGGACAGAGAGGCCTGGGTGGATAGAAGACAACCACAAGCCCATGCGGCATCATGTTGCTTTAGTTGGTCATGTGCCATAATGATGAGTAAACTATGTACATATTCATATTAGTGTGTAGATAGGTAGATAGATAAATAGATAGATAGGCAGAATAGTTCATTTAGTATGGAGAGAGACAGATCTGAAGAGGTGAAGTTGCAAAAAATGGCTGATGTGGGCAACCTGCTTGCCCTCTGAGGCCATGGTGATATTGAGGCCCAGCCTGCTACCATGGGCCGTGTCTGGGTCTGTGACCCTGTTGAAGTAGGGGATATGTGGGTATCCGTGGATCTGTTACCACTCAAGGTCCTGCAGATATCTGGGTTTTGTGCCACTACCTGGGACCTTGCTGCTATCTGAAGGTCATGTTGCCACCAGGGCCAAACAGATCTGAGTGGCCTATGCTGCCATGCAAGGGCATGTTGAGATCTGTGTCTGAGCTGCTGCCAAGGGCCATGTCTAGATCCATTGCCCTATCACAGCAAAGGCCTGTGCTAATGTCCGTGTCTCCTGTTACTATCATAGTCCATGTGGATGCCTGGGCTTTGGGTCTCCACCTGAGCTGGGGCCATGTTGAAGTCATGTTGAAAGCTGGCTCAACCTCTTGCCTGAGGGGGATGGTTCCAGTGGCCCAGAGGGACCAACTCAGGCACATATCTAAGATTTTGAGTTGGCCCACCCTAACATCTACCCCATCTATGACCTGCCAGAGCGCATGAAGGGGCCAGTTCTGCTGAATCATACCACAGGATCTCCATGATTCAGGGCAACCGTAGGATATTTGAGAGGAGTTTTAGTGAGCATCCAGTATTGATGGTGTGCCAGAAGCAGAGGCCTTGAATCCCAAAAACAACTCATTATACAATGAACTTTTCCTGATAAAGCAGTTTGGACAAAGGAGTTTTTCCTCAATTCTGCTAAGACAAATGAAGAGGTGATAGAGAGGCAGGAAAGACAGGACAGAAATGGTTTCTGTTTGTTTTGTTTTGCTTGTGATTTCATTTGTTTGTTAATTCATATTTTTATTCCTTCTCAAATTTTCTTAGTGGTGATGCCACAAGGGCACATATGAAGTGACTGAGAAATGAGTAGGACTGGAGCACATGATGTGAAGTTTCCAAGGGATCAATAAAAATAATTATGGTGAAAAAAAATCTAAACTTAAAACAAAAACAGACTTTCTGATAAAATCTTTCAAAAATTCGGTATGGGAAGAATGTCCTTACACATACACACATGCCGACATACACACACACAAATATACACAAATGTACACACATATGTATTGTGGGACAATGGTCATGTTCCCTGTAAAGATTTGTCAATTGTATTGTTTTAATAAAACACTGATTGTCCAGTAGTCAGGCAGAAAGTATAGGTGGGGTGACCAGGCAGGAAGTATAGGTGGGGCAACCAGAACATAAGAATTCTGGGAAGAGGAAAGAGTCAGTCCATAGTTGTCACCCAAACACAGAAGAAACAATATGAGAATGCCTCGCTGACAAAGGTACCAAGCCACATGGCTGATACAGACAAGAATTAAGGGTTAATGTAAGAAAAAAGAGTTAATAGGAAGCCTGAGCTACTAGGCCAACCAGTTTATAATTAATGTAGACCTCTGTATATTTCTTTGGGACTGAAGGGATTGGGAACCGGGCAGGACAGAAAATTTCTTTCACTAAATATGAACACGTACACATAAAACAAGATATAAACTACAACATAACTCATAGCACAGTTTTAACAGTAACAAGTTGAACTAAGAAAAATACCCACTTTAACAACGTGTACTCAATATAACACTAAAAGCCCTAGTTAGAGCAATTGGGCAAGAAAAATAAATAAAATGCATATAGACTGGAAATGATAAGGTTAAGGAGTCTCTTATTACACTTGAAAAAATAGAATATTTAGAAAACACTGAAGAGTCAAATAAAGTTGAGAGAGATGGAGGCCAGACTGGTCCACAGAACAAGTTTCAGGACAACCAGAGCTACACAAAGAAATCTTATCTTGAAAAGCCAGTAAAAGAGAGACCTGAGCTGCTAACCTGCCCAAGAACAAGAGAGGTCTGAACTGCAGATTACTTGGGAATGCCAGAGGAGGCCTGAGCCACAGAGTCCCATGGGAATGTCAGAGGTCCTAGCCACCTGCCCACCTGGGAGTGCCAAGGAACCACTAGGAGCTCCAAGTAATCAGAACCATGGCCCGGACTCCACCTTGAGGAGCAACCATCTGAGTCTTGGGTCCTCTGGCACCTGGAGGAGTGATCTCTCAGGTTCTCCTCTGCCTGCACCTGAAGGAGCTTTCAATGGAGACCCAGTACCCAACTATACCAATTGGAGGAATTGATGGGTAGACAACATGGTAAGAATAAACTCAACAACATAAAGATCAATACAGCATCACCAGAAACTAGTGGCACTATAACAAGACCTGAGCATCCCAACACAGATGACACAGAAGAAAATGACTTCTAAGATAATTTTTTGAAAATGATTAAGGTCCTTAAAGAGGAAATGAAAAATTCCCTTAATGAAGTAGAGGAAAAACAAACAAAAAGAAGTTGGAAGAAATCAACAATCCTTTAAAGAAGACCAAAAAAAAACAATCAAACAGGTGAAAGAAATTATTCAAGACTTGAAAGCTGCAGTGGAAATAATAATTAAAAAAAAAATACACAAACCGAGAGAACTCTTATAGATAGAAATTTGTGTCCAGTTCAGTCTCACAGCTGTTCAGTCCCAAAGAAACACACAGAGGCTTATATTAACTATATACTGTTTGTTCTATTAGCTCAGGCTTATTATTAACTAACTCTTATAACTTAAATGTACCAATAATTCTTCTCTATGTTTAGACATGTGGCTTGATACCTTTTCTCAATAAGACAGTTTCATCTTGCTTCCTCTGCATGTGGCTGGTGACTGACTCTCTGCCTTTCCTCTTCCCAAAATTCTCCTACTCAGTTGCCCTGAATATACTTCCTGCCTGGTTACTGTCCAACCATTATTTTATTAAACAAATATGAGTGACATGTCCTTACAGTGTACAAGAGTATTATCCCACAGCAAATTTTGGAAATGGAAAATTTGGGTACACAATCAGGAACTACAAATGTAAACATAAAGAGCAGGGTAATGTATTAGATCCAATATAGGAAAAGAAATTGTCTTTCTTTCTTTCTTTCTTTCTTCTTTTGGTTTTTTTGAGATGGATTTCCCTCTGTAACAGTTCTGGCTGTTCTGAAACTCAATTTGCAGACAAGGCTTACCTTCAAACCACAGAGATCCACCTGCCTCTGCCTCCTGAGTGCTGGGGTTAAAGGCATGGGCCATCACTGTCTGACAGGAATTTCCTTTCTAGGGAATACTGATATTATCATTAAGACAGAGAAATATGAGTAAAGGACCATTGATTAAACACACAACTACACTTCTATTACCACATTTTGGTCTTTGAATAGACCTGGAAAGAGGGACAATCACTAGAGAGACAACCTCAGTCTATACACTCTGACTGAAGGACAAAGGTCTCTAATAAATTCTGAAAGCTGAGTTCTCCTTTAGGACATCAAGGGAGGAACAGAGAGGTCATAGAATTGCATCATTGAACTCAGAAAGCTGAGAGTCGTGACTACTGAGGAACATCTCAGGGTAAGTGAGCAGAGACCAAAGATGCAGAGCAAACTCACAAGCACTCATGGGCAAGATGGCTGAGTGGGAAAAGCACTTGCCTGATAGCATGATGTTTCTTGTCAACATGACACAATCTTGAAATCATCTGAGAAGAGGAAACCCCTATGATAAAATGCCTCCAGAGATCAGAATACTGGGCTGTGGGCAAGGTTGAAAGGCATTTCTTAATCAGAGAGTGGTGTGGGAGGGCCCAGCCCATTGTGGGTGTTTCCACACCTAGGCTTGGTCTCCTGGGTGCTAAAGGAAAGCAGGCTGAGCAAGCCATGAAGAGCAAGACTGTAAGCTGGACTTTTCCAAGGCCTCTGCATCAGCTGCTCCTTCTAGGTTCCTGCCCTGCTTGAGTTTCAGCCTTGGCTTCCCTCAGTGAACTGTGACTGGGCATACAGAAGTCAAACAGACCCATTCTTCAGGCTGCTTTGGTCATGGTGTTTCATCACTGCAATAGAAACCCTAACTAAGACACAAGAAAACTGAGTTCCTGCCCCCAGAACCCACTGGGGGGATTAGGTCACTGGAAGAGGAAACAGATCTGCAAGAGGCTCAAAAGAACAGAGCAGTGGAGATTCTGTGGACAGAGCATTTTAACTCTGGACAGATGGATCCACAGTGGCTGGCCTTGTAGTTGACTGCAGTTGGACTTCTGAGAGATTGACAGGGTCCAATTTAGACAGAATCTAGTGGCCTTTTGTTATAATTTTTTTTTTAAATTGTGGGAAAGTGTCATGCCATACAATAGGATTCACATGGGAGGTTTATTGGAAAAGGAGAGAAAAGGAACAGAAAAATGGATAGAGAAGGGGGCTGAGAGGTGGCAGAGACTGTTGTCTGGGTACAAAAGTGGCATAAGAGAAAGGAGACAGGAGGTGGGCACAGCTTGCCTTTTATAAGTTCATTTTATAGCGAATGGGCACATGTTCGCTCTTAGTGGTTGCAGCTGAGGACATATCCTGTCAGGACCCTAAGGGCAGGCCAGTACAGAACCCTGAATACTAACAGTCCGACCTTTGTTTGATGTGGGAGTGTCATATATCAATCTGTTGACTTCATTGGTTAAGCAATAAAGAAACTGCTTAGCCCTGATAGGTTAAAACATAGGTGGGAGGAGTAAACAGAATGGAATGCTGGGAAGAAGAGGAAGTGAGCTCAGACTCGACAGCTCTGCGCTCTGGAGCAGAGACGCCATGCAGCTCTCTCCAGGGCAGACATGCAGCCAGCCACCAGGTCATACATGTTGAATCTTTCCCGGTAAGACCAGTGCTATACTTTATTAGAGATGGATTGATCGGGATATCAGAATTAGCCAGTAAGGACTAAAGCTAATGGGCCAAGCAGTATTTAAATGAATACAGTTTGTGTGTTGTTATTTCGGGGCATAAGCTAGCCAAGGAACCAGGGTGCTGGGGACGCAGCCCTGCCGCTCCTATTAAAACAGAAAAGCAAGGCCGCTCTTATCACTACATTTGTTTATTATAAAAAGGTGAGAAGTTAGAAAGAGGTAGCAGGTGATGCAGGGATGAGGGTGTCATGTTCTTGAAACTGTTTCCTGCTGAACTGGGGAACATCGATCATCTCTGTGGGACTTAAGAAATTTGGGGTTGCTAGCCATGTCCTGGGTTATCTGGCTGTATCAGTTCAGTGTCCAGGCTCTTTGGAACCGTCAGGCACTGCTTGGAACTGGTAAAGTGTTGTTCGAGATGGATCCAGGTTGACTCCCTGGAGCTCACAAGACGTCATGATGAGATCATCAGGCAAGATGGAGGAGAGCCATGTGATTGCTGAAAACAATAGTTACATGCACACATACATAGAGTTGAATCCAAGTTACATACACATACATTAGGCATTAAACACTGCTGGCATCTAAATTCAAGTCACACACACACACACACATTAAACAGGAATTGAGTAAATATAAAGGAAAGGAGAACCGGTGTGTGATGAGCAAGAGGAATCTGACTTCTCCATCTGACCTACATGTTGCAGCAAACAGACAGGACATTTAGAGAGCGAGAACAGACAGACACAAGCAGGTCTTGGAGCCAAGAAAAGGAAAGAAAGTGGAAAAGAAAAGGAAAGAAAGTGGAGAGTTCTTTCTCATTTTCCTGACTGACTGGTTAAGGAATACTGAGGTCAGATTTAATTTAAAATAAGTGGTCAGTGATTCTTCAAAACTGAGCAGGTGTATGACACAGTTCCCAAAGATGAGGCAGATCCAGGGATACATAAGTCACAAGGCATTCAGAATGTTGTCACACAAGAACAGGGGCCAAGGGCTCTGAGTCCAAGACAGATACACTCAACTGGTACCAGGAAAAACCAGAAGGCAAGGAGAGGAGAAGCAAGAAGACACATTTGAGAGAATATCCTCACACGTGGGAAAAGGCCAGAGGTAGAGAAGTGGGGGAACTCACCAATCATGCCAGTGTTCGACAGGGGGACCCAGCGATCCATTAGTTGGAGAAGCAAGGCTGTCTGTCATATTTGGACCAGGTTCAGTGTATCGGAGTGCCTCCGACTGCCAGCAGGCTGGAGGAAGCACTAGCAGGGCCTCCCTAATCCCGGGGAACCAAGGTTACAATTCAATTGAAAATGGTGGGAAGTAGTCATGCCATGCAACAGGGCTCACTAGGAAGGTTTATTAGAAGAGCACAGAGAAGAGGCTAAAAGGGACAGAGACAGGAGGAAAGAAGGGGGTGGGAAGGGACAGAGACTGAGCAGAGGCAAGTGGACAAGAGTGGCTGAAGAGAAGTCAACAGGAGGAGGGCACCGCCTTTCACAAGGGAACAGAGCAAATGTGCACAGAAGATGCTCCCAGTGGCTGCAGCTGAGGGCATATCCTGTCAGGACCCTAAGGGCAGGCCAGTGCAGATGCCTGAATACTAACGTTTTATCCGGTGGGAGGATATTAACCTAGATACAATCTCCCATATTAGTGTGAAGAGGTGACTGAAAAGGCTGTTTGTCTGGAACTCCAGGTGCCCTTGATTGTCACCGTGATACAACATGAGACAGATACTGAGTCTCAGGATCGTGTGAGGATCCATGTCAAAGGAGGGCTGCAGACTCTGAGGACCCAAAATGTGTAACACATTAAGAGTGGGCAGAACTAGAATCTTGGGTGTGAGATTAGGGAGAACTAACAGTTAGACAATCTGACAGGGACAGGGGAAGGGGATGCTTAGGGAGGGAGAGGAAGGGCATTGCAGAAGAAAGTGGGATGTGAGTAAAGGAGAACATCAGAATTGATACAACTGGGCTGATAGGGAATATGGAAAAGCATCATCTACTTAGTGAGGAGGGGAGAAAAATACAGGAGGAGAAAAGGGAGGGAGGTAAAGTAACAGCAGGATGGTTGGAAAGGTGATAAGGTTTCATGTATTAACTATTTACATAAAATTATAACAAACATAAATCTGTGTATAACTAGATATATGTAGTTCTATGACCCTTTTTCATGGGGGTTGATGGTGCTCCCTCCATGAGACTACCTAACAGAACCCCAATATCAGACAAGAGAGACCCTCATTGGGGTTGTTGGTCAGGGCTGACCAACAGGCTATCAAGAGTCTACTAAAGCACAAGCCTATTGCTCCTGCCCTTCTTTTCCCCAGAGCTGAAGACACCATGCACTTTAGAGACAGGGTCCAGAAGCCACTAAGCTGGAACTGACCTAAAGTCACCTCCCTAAGGGACTACCTTTCTTGGTTCCAAAAAGTGTTATTCAAGCTTCCACAGGAGGGCGGCAACCAATAGTCCCACCTAGCTATTGACGCCTATGGACCACATCAGTGAGCAGCATGCCACAGTAACTCTTATCTGTGCAGAGCTGGCACACATACCTTGATGGTATCCAGCAGCTCTCTCATTGAACTTAAGACCTGCTAAGCAGGAGGGACATCATGCCTGCACAGTACAGGAAACTAATAATAAACATAGCTAACTAATAAGTGCTGAAGTCATGGTTACTGAAGGAGATTCCACAACCACTAATTTACTAAATGAGCATAATCTCTAACATCAATCTATAAACATTTGTCCTTAAACACCAGAACAGATGTATTCTTCACTCTCTTCAAGAGAATGTCTCTTTGCAAAGAATGAAGACCACTGCAGACACCACAGACAATATGCAGAGTTGAGGAGCACACTCCTAAGGGACGAATCTTCCAAACAGTCCCACAGCTAAGACTCAGGGAACAATTCAAAAGAGGGGATGGAATTCCAACATGGGTCCTCTGTAAGAGCAGTCAGGGCTCTTAACCTCTGAGTCTTCTCTACAGAACTGAATCTTCTTTTTACTGGAATAATTTTGTGATTGCAGAACTTTCCTAAATGTCTTAGGTTCCAGTGTCACAGAGTTAGGGAGAAAAAGCACAACTTTGGTGACAAGATAGTTACTAAGGGTCTCCAGTAGGGAGGGGGATGTTAGTAAAGGAAGGAGATAGAGTAGGGGAGGGGAGAGTGACAAGGGCACCTTGTGGATGGGAAGTGCTGGGCCACTGGGCCAAGCATTAGGACAATTAAAGTGTGGGGGAGAGGACAGGGTTGAAGGGAAGAGACTTGGTGGAGAAAGTGAGTCTGGGATTGAGATGTAGGAATAGGGAAGGTGATGGAAAGTGTAGAAGGGAGATCAGAAGGAAACTCAGAAGGCGTGGGGTGAGGGAGTTGAGAGGGAGGCTCCTGGTGAGGCTGAAGGTAAAGCAGGTGTGTGTCCAATACTCTGGAGAGAAACTCCTAGTGTGACTCAAGCTTTTGTGGGCATGACTGGCCTTAAGTCACACAAGCTGCCAGAATCCCTCCTGCCCCACAAAAACACTGACTGTAGGGGGTTAATTTGCAACTGTAGGCAGCTTCAATTACCTAGCAAAGGAGAGTGCCAGGGAGGGACCAAGAGATGCTAGAGCCTGGGTCTACAACCAGGGCAGGGATGCTCCACTCAGATGATGATAGTCTCCGCCTCCCAGAGGGAGGGACCATTGCAGTCTGCTATAAAGGCAGCAGGGCAGAGTACCCACTGAAAAGTCTGTGGATCTTTGTGCAGCCTGCTCTGCAGGTCGGCCCTGAGCCCTCACTGCTTCTCTCCACAGATCTGAATACTAAACTTGTTGCTCAGGATATGGGAAGGAATGCAGCTGCCCAGAACTATCCTTCCACTAAGGCGCTGTGCTTGTGGGTTCTACTGATCTCTCTGTGGTCCATGATACCCGCTGGTGGTGAGTTGCTATATTCTAACTTGAGGGGTACAGGGAGTGGGAAGGTGAAGGAGGTGAGAATCAGGCTATTGAATCCCAGGGTAGCAGTCATTCTCTGGGAAGCTCCCAAACCCAAGGAAACCCAGCAGGGCTTACTGTCCCAAGCCCTGTCAATTTTATACAGTCCAGGAAAGGACTAGGAAAATTACTTGGTCAGAAGGGAAAATAAGGAGGGTGGGGGACAAGATGCCAAAGGGGAATCCAGCTGATGCGCTCAGCCCTCAGTCATACTGGGGAGGGGGTAGAGGAAGCCTAAATCTAGCCATGAAACCCCAGTGTGACACCCTGCCAAGAGGTTCATTCAGCTTCTATGGACTTAAGGCAGTCTATGCTCTGAAGACTTTCTTCCCAGCCTCAGAAGTATTTCCAACATTTCTGGAAATCTTTGCCCTCCATAGTCCACAACTGCTTCTTTTAACTGCTTAATATCCTTAAATGCCAGGGGGTTATGCTGCCTGACCCTTTGTCCCTGCTGATCAGTATTTTCCACAACAGGATAAATCTGCCTCTCTCTACTTAGATTATTTAACCTGTCCCGGATATCTCGGATTTCTGTCTCTAAGTCTATAGGGGCAGAAGCAGTAGTACAAGGATATTGCAGCAGAGGTCTCATGGAGACATCTCCGTTTGCTTCCTTCCTTTCCTCTTTTTCTAATTCTTTTTTATCAGTGCGATCTCCTTTTCTAAAATTTCTTCTTCTTCTTCTATATCCTTTCTAATATTTCCTGTTCCTAAAACTTCCTGTTCCTCAAAACTCTTAAGATTCCACTTCCTGAATCTCCTCAAGGGTTTTGTTTAAACTCCTTAATTGCTCTTTCACTTTTACTTCATCACTGAGAACAGCATCCCTGACCAAGCGCCATAGTGAAAATATCGCCATGGGGAATTCTTCTGGCCCTCGCTCTTTTAGTGCATTTTGAAGATCAGCCTTTACCTGCTCCCAATCAGTAATGTTAAAGCCCCCTGCATGTAGGAACCAGGGACTAAACTCTAAAACCGTCTTAATGATCTCTTGTGCTGTCTCAACTTTAATACCAGTGCCTCTATTCTCCAAAAGAGCTAACAACTGGCCTGTTAACCAGCCCTTTAACACTGGAACAGAATAACTTGCACCCATAACCAATTCATCCTCGCTGCTCAATTTCTTACCTGCTGGCCAGACTTCCCGAGGGCGACCTCTCAGGGATCCCTACTTCCCGATCTCGCAGATGGGTCTAGTTGTCGATGATCATCCCAGTGGTACCTCCAATTGTAACACCCGATTCTGTGTTACACCCTCGGTACAGTGAAAGGAGATCAGCCTAATGCTGTTTATTTAGACTTGGGGAAATCCTTAAGTATCTAACTGCTGCACAAGGATCTCCACCCAGGCAGGTGGGAAATTACCATATTAACAATGGAGACAATGCCCTGAAGCTAATCACCAGGTGGGGCTGGGAGAGCACAGAAACAAACAGGAAGCTTAGTTAGCTGACCATAAACTGTCCCCGCAAATGCACCCCAGGAATAAGGGCAGACCAGGGCCCTACACAGCAGCTTTCAGCTTCTTGATCACCTGTTTCGTCTTTAATTGTTAAAATCCAGCCATATCTGGGTTTGGTAACTATCTCCCTATAGTTAGGATTTTTCTGTTCTGTTAGCCATGACCCCCTTACACAGTTAGCCTTCAAGGTGGATCCCCCTTACTCATCAATGGAACACTGTCCTTGATGTTACTGCTCCTGACCACTCCATCCTATATTTTTTTTTCTGTACTATACTGCTAAGATTCCAAGTTAGAAATCCAGTTTCCTAACCCCAGCCCAGCGTTGAGCCATCATTATCCCTGAGATTCCAGCAATGCTGGTGCCCTTCTCCCTGGTCCTTCTCACTGTGCTTCTCAGCAGGGATGCTCCAGCATCCACAGAGCAGCATGGGCCCTGCACACTTCTCCAAAAATATTTGCTGTTCCATCTACTCTGGCACATGCATGACTCTGAAATTTTTGATACCACTCTTCTACCACAAGATTTAACCAGCCTAGATTTTCTTTGTATTATACTATGCCCTATCATCCAGTCAACTCTAGGAAACCATCCCTGGAGCACTGCATTGTATACAGGGTTCTCCCAATGCTTTATTCAAGTTTCATACTGTTGCTGTGATGAACAGTCTACCAAATAAAAGTTAAGGGAGAAACTGATTTATTTCACCTCTACTTCTAAGGCATAGTCTGTCACTGAGGGAAGTGAGCGCAGGTATTCAGAGGCTGGCCCACATGCTATTCCACACAACACTATCTATGAGTAAGAAACCCACTTCACAGTCAGAGAGGCACAGCAGGAACCATGGAGGATGTTGCTTGTTGTCTGGATCACTAGCTCCTGCATAGCTAGATTTCTTTTCCAGCCAGAGACACCAGCCCAGGTTATAGTAATGTCCATAGTGTCCAGGTGTTCCTACCTCATTAACAGTCAAAACAGTCCCTCAATAGGTGACTCTAGGCTTTATTAAACTAACAGCTTGATAACCAGCAAATACGTTCAACTTTATGATCTGAGTGTACAGATCAGTAAAAACGGTGTCCATGCAACTTCTGTTCCATCCTCACCCTGCTCCACTCTGCCCCACCAGCCTTACACACCATCCTGTCTCCACACAGTCTACATGAGCAGCTTCTGGAGATTCTACAGGATGAACAGATCCAGGGAAAGTTCACGTGATAATGCATAAGAGACTTGTCCTGGTGGAGAACAGGGGTTGGCCACACCTATACCTGCATCTTCAAGCAAGAGAAAATGACTAAACTTTTTTTTTTTTGCACAGTGAAAGTTCAGTCAGGGTTTTTATTTCATTTTTCTTACTTTCATTCTCCATTTTTTAGAGATTCCGTTCCAAGGGACTTTCTTGTTCTACAGGCAGAGACTGTCTCTGAGCTCCTGCTCCTCATCCCTAACCTCACTGCATGTTTCCTTCACAGATGCTGCTTCACTTTGCTACAGCTTCACTGTTGGCAAGACAGGGTCTGGACCATGGTGGCACAAAGTCCAAGGCCAACTGAACAAAGAGACATTTATTACCTGTGACAGTAACAACAACTGCAATACCACTGGTCTTCTGAGTGACAAACTGAATGCCACAAAGCCCTGGAAAGAACAGGCTGTCACTCTGAAAGATGGAATTAACCGGTTCAAACAACAAGTGACTGACATGAAGCAGGAGACTAACACTATCAGAGGTGAGTTTCAAATTACCCCCATATTGCGGGTGATGTAGCTCAGTGATAGAGTGCTTACCTAGCATGTATGTGGCCATAGGTTCAATTCCCACTGCTACAAAATAAACAAAAGAACAATCAGATGTCTCCCAGAAGGAAAGAACGTGAATGTGACAGATTAGGAACATTCATTGTTTGCATGGAGGAAAGAAAATGAATCACTGGTAGCCCCTCCCACCTCAGAGATCCAGCAGCAAGGCTAAAATGCAGAGGGTGGAGCAAGGTCAGAGGATGGGAAGGGAGGAGGGTAGGTAGCCAGGATTCATCAAAGCCAGAAGCTGATCCCATTCCAATGGGCACAGAGCCCTTCACTATGCAGGTCAAGCAATGTTGTTGGCATGAAGCAGATGGAAATACAAATGCATCCTGTGACCTATACCTCAATGAACACAAAGTGCTGCGTCTTCACCCAAGCACTAGAAAGTGGACTGAAGTTGATCCTGGATCCATGTGGATAAAAGATATGTGGGAGAAAAATGAAGATTTAACAGGCTTCTTATACAGGACCTCACAGGGGGACTGCATGACCTGGCTTAAGGAGATAAAAATGTCACACTTGGAAGAAAAGCTGGAGCCTACAGGTAACTTGGGAAAAGCTCTTTAGAGATGAAGTGTGTGTGTGTGTGTGTGTGTGTGTGTGTGTGTGTGTGTGTGTGTGATGGTCTAATCACTATTCATTCTTGAGTTTATGGTCATTTTTTCCATCAGTCATTTCCATTCTCTCTCTCTCCTATCTCATTAATTGTGGATACATTGTTCTCTCACTGCTGTTCTCGCTGGCTGTCACAGTCTGAGCATCCTTGTATTTCCTGGCCTTTTCCTCATTCTAGAATAACTGTTACTTTTCATCTCACCTGATTTTTCTTCTTCCCTGTCACCATCCTCAGAGGTCATCCTCATGCCTCCTCTCCTGTCAGCAGGAAAGATGAGGTTCCATCATTACCCTGCTTCCCCTACATTGCTGCATGAGTCTTTTGAGATCAGGGGACATGCCCTCTCTCCCTTTCAATGCAGGACCCACCTAAACAGTTGTTGCATAGTAACAGAGGTGGAACTTTAGTGTTGCTGAAGACCCAGAAGCTAAGGTGAGATTTCCTAAGATTTGATGTGTGGTCAAAGACTCAACTTGTATTTTCACTTCACCCACACCAACTACAACTCCATATGTGGACCATCCTTCGTCTATGGCCTTCAATCCCAACATCCCTCTTTTGCTGATAATCCTTCCCAGCTCCATTCTTCTGTGGTTTCTGATGAGAATCGTAGCAATGAGAGGTGTTACGGCAGTTTTGGGAGTGGGGTAAGGGAACAAGGGTGAGCAGTGAAGAATCCAGAGTGAACTCCTGGAGTCCCATCTTTGTCCCTCATCTAGAGCATCTAACTGAAAAAGGAGGCAGGAGATCTGGAGTTCATGTCACCTGCAAGCAATACCTTCTGCCTGTTCAGCCTCAACAGGACAGGAATCATGTCACAGACTAGTGGGGAATGAGGAGGGAACACAGCAGATTCCTGATTAGGAGGGTCAGTCATATGGTACAGACATAGAGACAGCAGGAACACAGAAGAACATGGTAGTTCAACTCAAGGTGTAGAGGGAAGATTTCATCCTGAAGAGAAAGACAAAGAAGATATCAATACAGAGACAGCCTAGTGATAAGACCACTTGCTGCACATGAATCAGACCCAGATTCTATTCCCAGCCCTGACATGGCAGTCATACCATTTAACTCCAGCAACACAGGGTCTAGTCCCTTCTTCTCCGAAGACCCCAGGGGTATACACAGTGTACTTACAAACACATAACTCACACTCTTACTCTTAAAATAGAAATTTATCAAACAGCACCAGTGGCCTGGAACAATATCCCCACTGCAGGCAGGAGGGACTGAACTGCTGCTGGAGTCTACCGCTCCCATCTGGGCTGTTCAGATGGACAAGGTGGAACAGGGACAGTCACATCCACACCTGTGTGTATTACACTAAGCCTGAGAAAGAACAAAAAAGAAATTTGGATAGGGGTCCCCATGACTCCTCCAGCCCCTCCCATCAGGCCCTGAGTCAGGAAGCAGAGCTAGTCATCACCGCTTTATTCTGAACTCCCACGTCTGCAGCATGGCCTGGGACTCTGGGACATGGGAAAAAAAGGAAGAAGACAGTAGGGGATCCAGGATGGAGAGCCCAGGAGTGATCGAGGAGGGAACTGAATGTCCCTCAGTAAGAGGAATTTAATGGAGAAACAATTTCAGTAATGCATTATAAATTTAGAGAGGAACAGACTAAGGGGTTCAAACAACTAACCATAATATATCTAGTAACCTTACAGGAATTACCAAATAATAGAGAATCTGAAAGAATTTATTTGGCTCCTGTGACAATGCTAAGTTTAAGGAGATTCAAGGAAGTGATTGTCTCACATGGCATGCGTTCACCATTTGTGAATAGATATTAAACTCGTGGTCAACTTATGGAACCTGGTCCACAATTACAATGGAGGACCTGGTAGAAAAAAAAAAGATTAAGATCATTGAACAACAAATTAGAGCTAGAGGTATGGAAATCTACCAAAGCCAAATTCTTGGAGAAGGAGATTATGCTACTACAGAAAGGCAATCCCTATATAATGGCCACACCATGACTTTATGCTATGTAGAATCTTCTACTGCTTGGAACAGAATTGAAGAATTAGGAAACTAAAGTCATAGATGGCCCCCCAAAAAAAACCTTAATGGATTTCTTACAAATTTTGACATCAGCATTAAATAGAATGATACCAAATTCAGAAGCTAGACGAATAATAATTGAATATCTGATTTTTAAAAAATGCTAATTATCAATGAAAATGGATCATTAAACCTTTAAAGGCAAGATCAGGACCCTTGGAGGAATGAATTGAGATACAATCATTATTGAATCTATGACCAGGATGATGCTTGGATAGGAGAGGTGATTTCCAGAGGTTTGAACAAAAATCAAAAATGTCAAGTGTTTCAATTATGGCAACCAAGGTCAACCTGAAAGGGAATTTAAACAGGGAGTTTTTAGAACAATGTTTTTCTAAGCATAATTCAAATAAAACTCCCTCCCTTCTGGATTATGTAGAAGTTGTGGCAAAGGAAGACACTGAACTAATGAGTGTAGATGAGCAAGAGATATTCCAGGTAACCCTTTGCCATTTGACAACTCCTTAAGGGGCCCTGGCAGGCTCCTATGCCAAATCCAGCTCACTGATTTCCTGTAATTATAGAGGAAACTTCTTCCCAGAGCAATTAAAAAAGCTTAATGCCTATTGTAAGAAACCATATTGCTCTGGATACTAGAACAGCTATAGAAGAGAGAAATAGAAGAAATAGCGAGTATTTTGAGAATCCTGTGTAAATGAATAAAGACCAAAATTAAAAATAGAAATAAGTGACATTGTCATAGAAGGTCTGATAGAGACAAGAGTGGATGCAACAATAATTGCAACAAAATTTTAAAATCCAAATTGGCCTTTTTAGGAGGTTAAGCTTTTAGGGGTTGGAACTTTATCTAAGGTAAAGCAGAGCATGAGATGGGTCAGTTGTATAAGGCTACAAGGATAGAGGGGAAAATTAAAACCATATGTGGCTAACATAGCAATGAATTTGTGGGGACATGATTTGTTACAGTCCCCCAATTTGAAGACAAACCAAAAAATAACTTATCTCACTGGGTAAAATATTAGAAGGTATCATAAAGACCAGTCACCAACTATTCAGGTTAAACAAGAGCAGGGCATAACAGTTGCTGATGTTCCAAAGGCACCAGCAGCCCTACCTTTAAAATGGTTGACAGAAAACCTGGATGGGTTAAGCAATGGCTTTTAACAGCAGAGAAACTGCAGGCTTTAGAACAGCTGGTACAGGAGAAACTAAAGGCTCAGCATGATGAAGAATCAATCAGTCCTTTGAATTCACCTGTGTTGTTCTTAAAAAGGAATCTGGAAAATGGAGAATGATAATAGATCTAAGAGCTGTTAATATGGTGATTCAGTCAATGGGCTCTCAGAAATGTAGAAATCCATTGTCTTCTCTGTTGCCTAAATGATGGCCTCTTATAGTTATTGATTTTAAGAATTGTTTCTTAACTATGCCTTTACAAGAAAAAGACAAAGAGAATTTGCCTTCACAGTACCTACTTATAATATTCTGCAGGCTACTAACAGATGTCAATAGAGAATTCTCCAACAGGGAATGCTAAATAGCCCCATCCTGTGCCAATATTTTGTACCGCAGATGTTGGAAATGATACGTAAGCAATTTCCTATAGTTTACATGGATGACATTTTGCTGTCTGATTCAAATGTAGATGCTTTAGAAAGAATGAAGAAGCAAAGAAAATTTTTCTTCTTGGTGGTTACAAGTTGTTCTTGAAAAACACAAAGAAAAGATTATATGAATTATTTAGGCTATAAAATAGGTTTACAAAAAATTAGACCCCAAAAGGTGCAGATTTTGAGAGATCAGTTGCAGACTATTAATGACTTTCAACGATTGCTAGGAAACATTTTCCATCTATGGTTCTCTAGTGGAATAGTTCTCATGAACTGAGTAATTTGGTCAAAATCTTGGATGGTGACAAGAACTTAAATAGTAACAGGAAATTATCACACAGTGGCTAAAGAAATGACAAGATGGGCAGGAAGGGATACAGTTCCCTGAAGCATGTGGAGAAAGACTTGACCTTGGAGGAATGGTGGCTCAGTAAATGGGGAGATAATATTTTTGTGTGTCATTTGCAGATCATCACACCTTGCAGGTCACCACAGTATCTCAATACAAAAAAAGAAAACTCATTGATGCCCCTGGAATTTCACCAATGATAGACAGTATTCCTTCCACTTTAATTGCTTTAATCCAAAGAACAAGAAATGGGGAGAGATTTACTTTAATGCCATAGATATAGGGAGATAGGAGATTAACACCAAACTAGCTCAGCATCTAGCACTCTCTCCATTGGAGTTTCCAGTAGTTGCCTCAAGGAATTCTTAAAGCCCTGGAAGGAAATGCCAAGTAAGTAGTTAGAAGATTATCATAAAAAAGTAAACCCTCCATCGATAGGAAGGCATGGTAATTCTCTCATTACCATGTGTGCACAATGAATGATTTGATACAATGGTTTGATAGAATGATTTCTTGATTGTCTTCCTGTTTTGGGAGCCAGTGATGACCTTGAGGATTTCTCTCTTTCCCATCTCACCTCCCAATGTTTCTCATTCCCTACTAACAAATGGCACAGGAACTGCATGGCCTGCTAATGGGCGTCAAATCTGCATGTAAACCTCCAGGCTTTTCTTCCTCACTTATCGCTGCCCTTCCACCAGCTCCACATCACTTTGAAAGGCTTCACTATTTTTCTCTGGCACAATTAAACACCAGCAATTGTACCAACATCCAGAATGTTCTACCCACAGTAAATATGTCACATTATTTAATGATTTGATAGACATTTTCTTTCTTTTGTAATAAAGTAAATTCTGCAAGGACATCACATACAAAACTCATTTCCTCTCTCTACTCAGGACTTTATAAACAGTTATTACACATGAGTCCCTCAGGCTGCCTGAAGAGAAAAGGTGCAGATGGAGGTGTGATATTAGCTTCATCCATAATTTTTCTGGTTTTATTTAAAGGATCTACATCAAAAGCCCCAGACATCACCCAGCTTCCTTCGGCCACCCTGCCTGCACCTACCAGTCAGTGGTGCAACCTCATTATGGGAGTAGCCATCTCCATCATTTACTTTTTTATTCAAGCATGACTGTGAAGAAATTATTTACCCAAGAAGGTAAGGAGCAGGCTGGGGTCTTTCTCAGGTTCTACAGACTAATTCTGGTCATTTTAAGAAAAAATGTCCTCCTGGGTATTGGAAGTATAAATTCCAGTCCTCATCCTTGCATAACAAGTACCCTTACCCATTGAGCCATCTTCCAATCCCCCAACACTGACCTTTTGAGACTCTGGCTACCAATACCAGTTCAATGAATTATCTTCTGCTCAGATGCCAAGAACTGAATGAAACAAGATTCTTAATGTCTCAACTGCATGCACAACTACCATGACACTTGCCATGTACCCATTCCAAAAATATTTGCAAAGGTATTTCATACATTAATTAGGACTCCCCACTTTACTATTTTTGTCTCACTTACCTCCATGCAGCATGCAGTTAAATGGCTGATAATATTTTTATTTAAAGAGAAAGTGAATTAGGAATGTATTTATAATGGTTTAGTGGGATTTTACTCTGTGATCAAACTCTTTTGTATACAGTTAATACTGGCATGCAGGAACCACAAACTAATTGTGCTGACTCACTGAATACCACAGTACAAGCAATAGCTTGAAGAGACATGAGGATTAGTGTGCATACTATCATGCATTGACACCTGCATGGCAGAAAGGATGAAGTTTGATGGATCTCTAGACAAAGATGTAGAGTAACAGCTCACATTCAAAGCCAGCACCCCTGTAGTTGCTCTCAGGCCTCACCCAGAGGCTGCCTACCACCCTCAAGTTCATCAAGTGAAATCCAAAGATGCCACACTTGAAAAGCTCTCATCCTTTCCACATATCAAGGCTGCAGCAGAGGAGAGCTTGGCAGAAGCTGTGTTGTGCTGAGGCACAGCAGGGGGCCCAAGAGAGGCACCTTGCTCCACAGTTTCTCTCAGCAGAAAGACTTAATGTACTGCCAAGGATGCCTTAATTGACAAAGCCATTTCTTAATGAAGTTAAGAATTTTATCTAAAATATTTAAATTTAACTTTCTTTTATTTCTTTAATTAATTTTCTTTACCTACACTCATGTGCAAGCACATAACAGGAGTCAGTGTTTAAAGTACAAGACAAAAAATTTTGTTAATAGAGTTTGGTATTTTGATTTTTTGCCATTAGCCATGTTATGACCTAAAACTGTGTCTTGCTTTATGGTTTACTTTACAATGACTGAAGACTTTAGCAAGATGCTTTGGGTATAATTTATTTATAAAGTTTCTGTTATGGGCTGGAGAGATGGCTCAATAGTTAAGTACTTAATATTCATTCAGAAGACCCAGGTTCAGTGGTTTTACACTGAGAGACTTGGCAGACATATAAACACGATGATGTAGGGAAAGGTGGAAAAAAATTTTCTCACCTCAGCAAACTGAAATTTCTGATAGATAAGCAACTGTAGATATTAATCCACTTGATACAGTTATACATATTATTATGTTAATATATCATACATTTCCATAAATATATAATATATAACTACATATTATTAAGTATAATAATATAGATCAACTATAACTTATACCATTTGAGTGACTTGGGAGATGTGTGAGCACTATGTTACAAGTAATAATAAAAAAATAGTTTTTTCACCCCATCAAACTAAAATTTCTGATAAAGAAGCAACTGTAAATATTATACCACTCAGATGAAGGTAAACATGAAAAAGTCACGTGTGGACACATTTATAAAGACTATTCTGCAAGCAGAACTCCCCAGTGGTAGATAAATGCAATAGTGGTTCTCATACAGAATCTAAGAACTCTGTTCTGGGAGCATGAGCCATGACTGAAGAGCATTGATTGAAATGTGGGGCTTCTGGGAAGGATTAGGTCTATTCTCTTCCCAAGTTCCTCCTCCCTCCACAGTGAATGTCTCAAACAGAGGCCCAGGAGCATTGTTAGCGCAACTCACAGAGACAGGTGATGTTTTCCGAAAGTTTTCAAATGACAGGTCCTAGAGAGGGGGCAGATTAAAGTCTTAGTTTCATTTCAGTGCACTCCTGTCTCTCTGTCTGCCTGTCTGTTCATCTACCAGAGGTAACATGTATATGTAGGCATAGAGCAGACAGGCACACAGGGCGGCCAGTGCTGATGGTGCAGCACCCATCTAGAACAATGAGCTGTGACATGCTCTTTCCACACTCTCAGTGTGAAATATTTGTTAAATGTTTCTCTAGTTCATGTACTGACCCAAGCCCTACAAATCAAATTTCTCATCAATTAGATCTCTATTACATGAATAGCTACGTTTATGTAATTTCAAATCAACATGGAGTTCATTGCTTAATGTCAAAGATGAATGGACATCAAAGACTGTGCATTCATCTCTTAGGTCTACTAGAATTTAAAAACAAAAATGCTGTGTGCTGACCCATGTAAGATTTTCCTGATGATCTAATTAATCATGATAGATTGAGATTTATTGTGTAAAAATAAGCAAACTATGGGTAGGCTGGAAAGATGGCTCAGTAATGAAGACCCCTGAAGAGACTACCAGAGGACCGACTTTAATAATAAACACCCACATGGAGCTCACAGTCACCTATAACTCCAGATCCGGGGGATCTGACATTGTTTGTTGATACCCATGTGAGTCTGGCATGTACATGGTACACACATACATACATTAAAATAAAACACTGATAATCAAAAAAAAATTAATAAAAATTCAAAACAAAACTCTATGCACTTTTCTCCTGAACTAATACCAAAGTCTGAAGATATTATTTTCTTGTGTAAAATGTTACTTATTTAAAACAGACATTAAAGAAAACTTTCTGGGAAAGAGTCTACCATACATAGGTGAAAGAATGGTAAAGGGGAAATGTAAAATAATAAATGCTTACATGAAAATAAGTAAGGCTTCCAGTCAATAAATTTATATTGTTTTATATAAATATTAATGTATATTCTGGAAAGCAGAAGACAGAAAATAAGAAACATAAGATAAGAATCTGCAAAAGTAGAAAATACAAACACACTAGAAGAAAATCAGCGAAGTAGGGAACAACTCAATGAGGACCTTGGTTCCTTTCCCCTTGGAGCTCCCTGCCCTCACTCTGATATCAATGGGCAGAGAGTATACAATGATGCTCAAGTCATAAATGTGGTGCTCCAAATGAAGAGAATGAAGGGCAAAAGTTTCATGATTCCCACAAATAAATGCAGAAAAAGATGTCAAAACTCAACACATGGCCATTTGGCCTGGGTTGGTAGAAGATGATCAACGGCATGCCTGGTACCACCAGGCCCAGGTGGGAGGAGGAAACCTACAGGCCTACCAGATGTTGTTTGCCCTTGGTGGGTAGAGGACAACCACAAGCTCATCTGGCATCATGCTGCTTTAGTTGGTCATGTGCTATGATGATGAGTGAATATATATGTGTGTGTGTGTGTGTGTGTGTAGATAGTTAGATAGATAGATGATAGATAGATAGATGATAGATAGATAGATAGATAGATAGATAGATAGATAGATAGATAGATATAAAGATACATACATACATACATACATCAGCAGAATAGTTAATGTACTATGGAAAGAGGCAGATCTGAAGAGGTGAAGTTGCTAATAAATGGCTGATGTGGGTAGCATGCTTACCACCTGAGGCTATGGTGATATTGAGGCCCAGGCTGCTACCAATGGCCGTGTCTGGGTCTGTGGCCCTGCTGAAGTAGGGAATATGTGGGTATCCATGGATCTGTTACCACCAAAGTTCCTGTAAATATCTGGGGTTTGAGTCACTACCTGAGGCCATAATGGTATCTGAGGGTCATGTTCTCACCATAGAAAAACAGATCTGAGTGACCTGTGCTACCATGCAAGACCTTGTTGAGATCTGTGTCTGAGCTGCTGCCAAGGGCCATGTCTGGATCCATTGCCCTATCACAGCAAAGGCCTGTGCTAATGTCCATGTCTCCTGTTACTATCATAGTCCATGTGAATGTCTGGGCTCTGGGTCTCCACCTGAGCTGGGGCCATGTTGAAGTCATGTTGAAAGCTGGCTCCACCTCTTGCCTGAAGGGGGTGGTTCCAGTGGCCCAGAGGGGCCAACTCAGGCACATATCCAGAACTTTGAGTAGGCCCACCCTAATATCTATCCCATCTATGACCTGCCAGAGTGCCTGAAGGGACTGGTCATGCTGAACCATAGTTACAGGATCTCAATGATTCAGGGCAGCAGCAGGATATCTGAGAGGAGTTTCATTGAGGGTCTAGTACTGATGGTGTGCCAGAAGCCAGAGGCCTTGAACCTGACCAACAACTCATCATACAATGAATATTTGCTAATAAAGCGGTTTGGACAAAGGAGTTTTTTCCCAATGCCGCTGAGACAAATGAAGAGATGATAGAGAGGCAGTAAAGACAGGACAGAAATCGTTTTTGTTTGTTTGTTTGTTTGTTTTGCTTCTGGTTTCATTTGTTTGCTAATTCATGTTTTTATTTCTTCTCAGATTTTCTTAACGGTGATGCTACAAGGGTGAGAGGCATATGGTATTGGGGTGCATGGTGTGAAGTTTCCAAGTAATCAATAAAAATAATTATGTTGAAAAAAATGCAAACTTAAAAAGACATAACACGCTTTCTGATAAAAATCTGTGATAAACTAGATATGGAAAGAATGTCTTTACACACACACAAATATGCACGCATACACATACACACATATGCACGCATACATAAGATACAAGATTTTCAGTACAACCCAGCTCATAGTACAGTTTTAATAGTGAGAAGTTGAACGCAGGAAGGTACCCACTTTCACAACGTGTACTCAATATAACACTAGAAGTTCTAGTTAGAGACAATGGTCAAGAAAAAGAAACTGGAAATAATGAGGTTAAGGAGTCTCTTCTTGCACATGATAAGATAGCATATTTAGAAAACCCTGGCTGGCCAGCAAGTGGCCCTGATCCTGTACCAGAAGACCCATCAGAGAGGTGAGTGTGATCCCAACCGGCTGGCAGAAATGGAGCACAGACACCCTGCAACCCCCTAAACTATCT
>JABTXL010018385.1:23569-64140 GCA_025134845.1 Neodon shergylaensis
CTGGCTACTGCCTCTCTCTTCCTATCCCATCCCAGCTTGCTCTCAGGTACCCCTTCCCTTCTTTGGGGACATAGGATCCCCCAATTCAGCCTGCTTTGGAGCTGAGGATCTGGGGGAAAAGTGGGGGTGCAAGGGCACAGGAGTTCTTTGTTTCACTACGCCAGAACTCTGCAAGCCTGCCCTTTTTTCTGCCAGGGTCCTGGCGAGCAGTTGCCCTGATCCTGTACCAGAAGACGCATTGGAAAGGTTCCTGGCCAGCAAGTGGCCCTGAT
Source organism: Neodon shergylaensis (assembly GCA_025134845.1). NCBI lineage: Eukaryota > Metazoa > Chordata > Mammalia > Rodentia > Cricetidae > Neodon > Neodon shergylaensis. The sequence continues at coordinate 23,842 of JABTXL010018385.1, forward strand.
CCTTTACCAGAAGACTCGTTGGAAAGGTTCCTGGCTAGCAAGTGACCCTGATCCTGTACCAGAAGACCCATCATTAAAGTTCCTGGCCAGCAAGTAGCCCTGATCCTGAACCAGAAGATCCATCAAAGAGCATTTGAATGAAGAGATGCGCAGGCGGCCATGTAAGAATTCCTCCAACAATCTGAAAAACAACATGATAACACCAGAACCCAGTGAACATACAACAGGAAGACACCCTAATCCAGAAGAAGTAGAAGAAATAGACATTATGAAAGTCATAGAGTCCCTTAAATAGGATGTGAAAAATTCCCTTAAAAAATGGATGAGAAGAATAACAAAGAGTTCGAAGAAATGAATAAATCCCTAAATGATACCTGAGGAAATCAAGAAAAAACAATCAAACAGAAAATGGAGACAGTTTAAGATTTGAAAACTGAAATGGAGGCAATGAAGAAAACACAAATCGAGGGACGGCTGGATATGGAAAATCTGAGTAAATGAATAGGGACTACATAGACAAGCATAATCAAGAGAATACAAGAGATAGAAGAAAGAATTTCAGAATGCTGAAGACACTATAGAGAAAATAAACGCTCTGGTCAAAGAAAACAGCAAATCCAACAAATTCTCATCACGAAACATCCCGGAAATCTGGGACACCATAAAGACCAAACCTAAGAATAATAGGGGTAGAAAAAGGAGAAGATTACAGTTCAAAGGCCCAGAAAATATATTCAACAAAATTATAGAAGAAAACCTTCCCAACCTAAAGAAGGATATTCCTATGAAGGTACAAGAAGCATACAGAACACTGAATAGACTGGATCAAAAAAAAATCCCCTCACTATATGATAATCAATACACAAAACATATAGAATAAAGAAAGAATATTAAGAGCTGCAAAGGAAAAAAGTCAAGTAACTTATAAAGGTAAACCTATCAGACATACACCTGACTTCTCTATGGAAACCATGAAAGCCAGAAGGTCTTGGATAGATGTGCTGCAAAAATTAAGAGACCATGAATGCAACCTCAGACTACTATACCCAGCCAAGCTTTCGTTCACCATCAATGGAGAAAACATGATATTCCAGGATAAAAACAAATTTAAACAATACGTAGCCACAAATTCAGCCTTACAGAAAGTAAAAGAAGGAATATCACAACCCAAGGATCCCAACAATGTCCACAATAACTCAGACATCTAACAGCCCTTCACCAGCACAACTCAAATAAGGGAAACACACAAACTCTACCACCAAAAAAAATAATAATAACCAGAGTTAACAACCACTGGTCATTAATATCACTTAATATCAATGGACTCAATTCATCTACAAAATGGCACAGGTTAAGAGATTGGATGTGAAAATAAGATCCAACATTCTGCTGTTTACAAGAAACACAAAGACAGACATCTACTCAGAGTAAAGGGTTGGGAAAAGGTTTTTCAATCAAATGGACCCTAAGAAACAAGCAGGTGTAGCTATACTAATATTTAGCAAAATTGATTTCAAATTAAAATCAGTCAGAAGAGATGGAGATGAATACTTTATACTCATAACAGGAACAATTCATCAGGATGAAGTCTCAATCCTGAATATCTGTGCCCTTAATATAAAAGCACCCACTTATGTAAAAGAAACATTACTAGAACTCAAGGCACACATCAAACCCCACAAACTAATAATAGGAGACTTCAACACCCCTCTCTCAAGAATGGACAAGTCAATCAGACAGAAACCTAACAGAAAAATAAGAGAACTAATGGAGGTAATGAATCAAATGGACTTAACAGACATCTATAGAACATTCCACCCGAATAGGAAAGAATATACCTTCTCTGCAGCTCATGGAACCTTCTCAAAAATTGACCACATACTCGGTAACAAAGCAAACTTCTACAGATACAAAAAAAATATTAGTAATCATCTGTGTCTTATTGGATCACCATGGAATAAAGTTAGAATTTAACAGTAATTCTACCACCAGAAAGTCTACAAACTCATGGAAACTGAACAGTCAACTACTGAACCACCTCTGGGTCAGTAAAGAAATAAAGAAAGAAATTAAAGTCTTCCCTGAATTCAATGAAAATAAAGACACAACATACCCAAATCTATGGAACACAATGAAAGCAATGCTAAGAGGAAAGATCATAGCACTAAGTGCTCACATTAAGAAAATGGAGAAAGCTCACATTAGAGACTTAACAGCACAGCTGGAAGCTCTAGAAAAAAAAGAAGCAGACTCACCCAGGAGGAGTAAAAGACTGGAAATAATCAAACTGAATGCTGAAATTAACAAAGTAGAAACACAGAAAACAATCCAAAGAATCAATGAAACAAAGAGCTGGTTCTGTGAGAAAATCAACAAGATTGACAAGCCCCTATTAAAACTAATCAAAAGGCATAAAGAGAATGCACAAATTAGCAAGATCAGAAATGAAAAGGGGGACATAACAAAAGACACTGAGGAAATTCAGAGAATTATTAGGTCTTACTACAAAGGCCTATATGCCACAAAGTTGGAAAATGTAAAAGAAATGGACTTGTATTTATCTATACCATATACCAAAATTAAATCAAGACTAGGTGAACAATTTAAATAGACCTATAAGTCGTGAGAAAATAGAAGCTGTCATAAAAAACCTCCCAACCAAAAAAAGCCCAGGACTAGATGGTTTTAATGCAGAATTTTACCAGAAATTCCAAGAAGAGCTGATACCTATACTCCTTAACGTGTTTCACATAGTAGAAACAGAAGAGTCATTGCCAAACTCTTTTTTTTTTATTTTGGTTTTTCGTGACAGGGTTTCTCTGTGGCTTTGGAGCCTGTCCTGGAACTAGCTCTGTAGACCAGGCTGGTCTCGAACTCACAAAGATCTGCCTGCCTCTGCCTCCCGAGTGCTGGGATTAAAGGTGTGCGCCACCACTGCCTGGCTTGCCAAACTCTTTTTATGAGCTACAGTTACCCTGATATGAAAACCACACAAAGACTCAACCAAGATAAAGAATTACAGACCAGTCTCGCTCATGAACATTGATGCAAAAATTCTCAATAAAATACTGGCAAACCGAATCCAAGAACATGTCAAAAAATAATCCATTACGATCAAGTAGGCTTCATCCCAGAGATGCAGGGCTAGTTCAACATATGAAAATCTATCAATGTAATCCATCATATAAGTAAACTGAAAGAAAAAAAGATATGATGGTTTCGTTAGATGCTGAAAAAGCATTTGACAAAATTCTACACCCCATTATGATAAAGGTCTTGGAGAGGGTAGGGATACGAGGATCATATCTAAACGTAATAAAAGCAATATACAGCAAACCAACAGCTAATATCAAATTAAATAGAGAGAAACTCAAAGGGATTCCACTAGAATCAGGAGCAAGACAAGGCTGTCCACTCTCACCGTATCTATTCAACATAGTGCTTCAAGTTCTAGCAATAGCAATAAGGCAACATAAGGAGATCAAGGGGATTCGAATCGGAAAGGAAGAAGTCAAACTGTAGTTTTTTGCAGATAATATGATTGTGTACATCAGTGATCCCAAAAACTCTACCAAAGAACTTCTACAACTGATAAGCACCTTCAGTGATGTGGCAGGATACAATATCAACTCCAAAAAATCAGTAGCCCTCCTATACACAAAGGATAGAGAAGCAGAGAGGGAAATCAGAGAAACTTCACCTTTTATGATAGCCACAAATAGCATAAAGTATCTTGGGGTAACTCTAACCAAGGAAGTGAAAGATCTATTTGACAAGAACTTTAAGGCTTTGAAGAAAGAAATCAAAGAGGACACCAGAAAATGGAAGGATCTCCCATGCTCTTGGGTGGGTAGGATCAACATAGTAAAAATGGCAGTTCTACCAAAGGCAATCTATAAATTCAATGCAATCCCTATCAAAATCCCAACAAAATTCTTCACAGACCTTGAGAGAACAATAATCAACTTTATATGGAAAAACAAAAAACCCAGGATAGCCAAAACAATCCTACCCAATAAGGCAACTTCTGGAGGCATTACCATCCCTGACTTCAAACTCTATTACAGAGCTACAATAATGAAAACAGCTTGGTGTTGGCATAAAAACAGAGGCATTGACCAATGGAATCAAATCGAAGACCCGGATATTAACCCACAAACCTATGAACACATGATTTTTGACAAGGGAGCTAAAAGTATACAATGGAAGAAAGAAAGCATCTTTAACAAATGGTTCTGGCATAAATGGATGTCAACCTGTAGAAGAATGAAAATAGATCTATCACCATGCACAAAACTCAAGTCCGAATGGATTAAAGACCTCAATATAAATCTGACCACACTGAACCTGATAGAAAAAAAAGTGGGAAGTAATCTGCAACACATGGGCACAGGAGACTGCCTCCTATGTATAACACAATAGCACAGACATCAAGAGCAACAGTGAATAAATGAATGGGACCTCCTGAAACTGAGAAGCTTCTGTAAAGCAAAGGACACTGTCATTAAGACAAAAAGGCTTCCTACTGAATGGGAGAAGATCTTCACCAACCCCGCATCAGACAAAGGTCTGATCTCCAAAATATATAAAGAACTCAAGAAACTGGACATGAAAATTCTAAATAGCCCAATTAAAAAATGGGGTACTGAACTGAAAAGAGAATTTTCAGTTGATGAAGTTCAAATGGCCAAAAGACACCTAAGGTCATGTTCCACCTCCTTAGCGATTAGGGAAATGCAAATCAAAACAACTTTGAGATACCATTTTACACCTGTCAGGATGGCTAAAATTAAAAACACCAATGATAGCTTATGCTGAAGAGGATGTGGAACAACGGGAACACTCATCCATTGCTGGTGGGAATGCAATCTTGTGTAACCACTTTGCAAATCAGTGTGGCGGTTTCTTAGGAAATTAGGAATTAATCTACCTCAGGATCCAGCAATATCACTCTTGGGAATATACCCAAGAGATGCCCAATCATACTACAAAAGCATTTGTTCAACTATGTTCATAGCAGCATTATTTGTAATTGCCAGATCCTGGAAACAACCTAGATGCCCCTCAATGGAAGAATGGATAAAGAAAGTGTGGAACATGTACACATTAGAGTACTACTCAGCAGTAAAAAATAATGACATTTTGAATTTTGCATGCAAATGGATGGAAATAGAAAACACTATCCTGAGTGAGATAACTCAGACCCAAAAAGATGAATATGGAATGCACTCACTCATTAGTGGACTCTAGTCATAAACAAAGGACATTAAGCCTATAGTTGACAAGCCTAGAGAAGCCAAATAACAAGGTCAAGCCAAAGGAAAACATATAGATCCTCTTGGAAATTGGAAGCAAACAAGATTGCCAGGCATAAGTTGGGAGCATGGGGTGGGAGTGGGGTTAGGGGAAGGGGAGAGGGAGAGAGAGAAGAGAAAAGGGAAAAACTGGAGAGTGCTTGGGGGAGTGGGATGGTGGAGATGGAGGAAGGACAGATATAGGAGCAGGGAAGAAGATATCTACATTAAGGGAGCCATTTTAGGGTTGGCAAGAGACTTGGCTCTAGAGGGGATCCCAGGTGTCCACGGGGATGTCCCCAGCTAGGTCCTTGGGCAGCAGAGTAGAGGGTGCCTAAACTGGCCTTGCCCCACTATCACACTGATGATTATCTCAAATATCACCATAGAGTCTTCGTCCAGCAACAGATGGAGATAGAGACAACGTCCCTCATCAGAGCAATGGACTGAGCCCCCAAGGTTCAGTTGAAGGGCAGAAGGAGGGAGAAGATGAGCAAGGAAATCTGGATTGCGAGGGATTGGTCCACCCACTGAGACAGTGTATGTGTTCTAATGGGAGCTCACCAAATCCAGCGGGACCTGGACTGAATGAGCATGCGATCAAACCGACTCTCTGAATGTGGCTGAAAATGAGGGCTGACTGAGAAGCCATTGATAAAGGCACTGGGACTTGTTTCTACTGCATGTACTGCCTTTTGGGGACCCTAGTCTATTTGTCTATTTGGATGCAAAGCTTCCTAGGACTGGATGGGGTGGCGGGGGGCGGGGGAGGGGGGCTTGGACTTCCCACAGGGCAGGGCCCTCTTTTAAGGAGGGAGGGGGAGGGAAGAAGGGGTGGGGAGTGGGAGGGGAATGGGAGGAGGGGAGGAAATGTAAATTTTTTGAATGGAAAAATAAAAAAAACAAAACCCTGAAGAGTCTACCAAAGTAAGGTTAAGGGAGTTGTAGGACAGCCTGGTCAACAGAGCAAGTTCCAGGAAAGCCAGAGCTACAAAGAGAAATCCTTTCTTGAAAAACCAGTAAAAGAGAGACCTGAGATGCCAACCTGCCCAAGAACAACAGAGGTCAGAACTGCAGATTACCTGGGAATGCCAGAGGAGTCACAGAGTCCCCTGGGACTCACCTACCCTGGAGTGCCAAGTGACCACTAAGAGCACCAAGAAACCAGAACCATGTCCCCTGATGTGGGATTCCCCTCTGTGTGCTGTGAATATCAGTGGTTAATAAATAAATTGTCTTGGGCCTGTGTAGGAAATAGAGATAGGCAGGGAAATGCTGGGAGGAAGAAGGTGGAGTCAGAGAGAAGCCATGTAGCCACCACCTGAGGCAGACACCAGAATATTAGCCTATAAATCACAGCTATGAGGCAATACACAGATTAAAAGAAGTGGATTATATTAAACTATTAGAGTTTGCCAGTAGAAGCTAGAGCTAATGGGCCAAGCAGTGTTTTAAATAGTGTAGTTTCTGTGTGATTATTTCTAGGCTATGCAGCCAGGAACTGGCAAAAGGCCTCCTTCCTACAGTCCCCAACTCCACCTTAAGGAGCAACCATCTGAGCCCTGTGCCTGAAGGCTCTCCTCTGCCTAAACCTGAAGGAGCTTTCAATGGAGACACAGCACCCAACTATACCAATTGGAGGAACTGATGGGTAGACAACATGGTAAGAATAAACTCAACAACATAAAGATCAATACAGTCCCACCAGAAACTAGTGGCACTACAAGACCTGGGCACCCAAACACAGATGATGCAGAAGAAAACGACTTCTAAGACAACTTTTTGAAAATGATTGAGGTCCTTATAGTGGAAATGAAAAATTCCCTTTAAAAAGTGGAGGGAGGCCCAGCAGTGGTGGCACATACGTTTAAGGCTAGTTCTGGGACAGGCATCAAAGCTACAGAGAAACCTTGTCTCAAAAAACCAAAAAAAAAAAAAAAATAGTGGAGGGAAAAAATGGAAGAAATCAACAAACTCCTTAAGGAATACCAAAAAAAAGCAATCAAACAGGTGAAAGAAATTATTCAAGATTTGAAAACTGAAATAGAGACAATAATTTAAAAAAGAATATGCACACACACAAACTAAGAGAATTCTTATAGACAGAAATTTCTGTCCTGCTCAGTCCCACAGCCATTCAGTCCCAAAGAAACACACAGAGGCTTATATTAATTATGAACTGTTTACTCTATTAGCTCAGGCGTATTTTAACTAACTCTTAACAATTTAAATTTCCCATAATTCTTGTATATGTTTAGCCATGTGACTTGGTACCTTATCTCAGTAAGGCATTCTCATCTTGCTTCCTCTGCATCTGGCTGGTGACTATGTCTCTTCCTTTCCTCTTTCCAAAATTCTTCTACTCTGGTTGCCCTGCATATACTTTCTACCTGGCTACTGGCCAATCAGTATTTTATTACACCAATATGAGTGACAAATCCTTACAGTGTACAAAAGCATTATCCTACAGCAAATTTTGGAAATGGAAAATTTGGGTATACAATCAGGAACTACAAATGTAAGCATAAACAGCAGAGTAATGTCCTAGCTCCAATATAGGAAAAGAAATTTCTTTCTTTCTTCCTTTCTTTCTTTCTTTTTTTTTTTTTTTTTGACAGGGTTTCCTTCTATAACAGTTCTGGCTGTCCTGAAACTCACTTTGCAGACCAGGCTGGCCTCCAACCCACAGAGATCCACCTGCCTCTGCCTCCTGAGTGCTGGGATTAAAGGTATGGACCACTACTGCCTGGCAGGAATTCCCTTTATGAGGAATCCTGATATAATCATTAAGACAGAGAGATATGAGTAAGAGCCGTTGATTAAGTCCCCAACTACACTTCCATGACCATATTTTGGTCTTTGAATAGAAATTGAAACTGGGATGATCACTGTCTAGGAATAGTCTACGCAATCTGACAGAAGGAAAAAGGTCTCTAATAAATTCTCAAAGCCAGGTTGTCCTTTAGGACACCAAGGGAACACGAGGAAAAAAGTTGTAGAATGATATCACTGAACACAATAAGCCGAGATTCTTGACTACTGAGAAGCATCTCGGGGTAAGAAAGCAGAAACCAAAGATGCAGAGCGAACTCACAAGCACTCATGGGCAAGATGGCTCCGTGGGAAAGGCACTTGCCCCCTAGCATGATGTGCTGGCTTGTTTCTTGTCAACCTGAAACAATGTTGCAATCATCTGAGAGGAGGGAACCTCTGCTGAGAAAATGCCTCCATGAGATCAGAATATTGGACGGTGGGCAAGCCTGGAAGGTTTTTCCTTAACTAGTACTTGATGTGGGAAGGTCCAGCCCATGGTGGGTGTTGCTAATTCTGGGACTGTGGTTCTGGGTCCCAGAAGAAAGCAGGTAGAGCAAGCCATGAAGAGCAAGACAGTAATCTTTCCATGGCCTCTGCATCAGCTGCTGCCTCCAGGTTCCTGCCCTGCTTGAGTTTCAGCCTTGGCTTCCCTCAGTGAACTGTGACTGGGCATACAGAAACCAAATAAACCCATTCTTCATCAGGTTGCTTTGGTCATGGTGTTTCATTACTGCAATAGAAACCCTAACTAAGACACAAGACAATTGAGTTCCAGCCCCAGAACACACTGTGGGGATTAGGTCATGAGAAGAGGAAACAGATCTGCAAGAGGCTCAAAAGAACAGAGCAGTGGAGATTCTGTGGACAGAGCATCTTAACTCTGGACAGAAGGATCCACAGTGGCAGGCCTTGTATTTGACTGCAGTTGGACTGTGAGAACTTGACAGGGTCCAATGCAGACAGATTCTAGTAGCCATTTGTACTGTGGGAGGATGTAAGATAGATCCAATCTCCCATATTGGTGAGAGGAGGTGACTGAAAAGGTTTGTCTGGGAACTCCAGGTGCCCTTGATTGTCACCGTGATAAAACATGAGACAGATACTGAGTCTCAGGATCTAGTGAGGGTCCATGTCAAAGGAGGGCTGCAGACTCTGAGGACCCACAAATGTAACACATCAAGAGTGGGCAAAATTGGAGTCTTGAGTGTGAGTTTAGCAAGATCTTCTAATAGTTAGATAATCTGATAGGGACAAGGGAAGTGGGACTTATGGATGGAGAGGGAGGTCAGTGCGAAAGAAGGCAGGAGAAGGGTAAAGGGGGTATAAAAATTGATAGGATTGAGATAATAGGGAAATATGGAAAATGACGTCTCCTTAGGGAAGGTGGAAGGAGGTAAATACAGAAGGAGGAAGGGATGTAAAATAAAACAATATAATGCCTGGAAAAGTCACAAGAAGCCACAATACTATTTACCTAAAAATGTAACTAATGTAATTCAGTGTATGACTACACATATATAATTTTAATTAACTTTTTTTAATATGGGCTGATGGCGCTCCCTCCAGAGACTACCTAACAAAACCACAACCAGGCAAGAGAAGCCTTCTTTTGAGTTTTTGGTCAGGGCTGTTTAAAAACTTTCAAAGCATACAGTCTATTTTTTTTTTTACTTTCTACTACCAGAGGTGAAAGGTAAGTCCCTATTGCTGAAGACACCACGCACTTTAGAAACAGACCCAGAGGACCCTGAGCTGAAACTGACCTAAAGTCACCTCCCTGAGGGACAAGCTTTCTAAAAAGGAGGGGGATCTAACAGTCCCCATCAATTGATGCCTATGGACCACATCAATGAGCAGCATGCCACAGTAACCCTTATCTGTGCAGAACTGGCACACATACCTTGGTGGTAACCAGCAGCTCTGTCACTGAACCTAACACCTGCTCATCAAGAGGGGCATCATGCCCGCACGGTTATTGGAAACCTAGCTAACTAATCAATGCTGAAGTCATAGTTATTGGAGGAGAATCCGCAACCACTAATTTACTAAGCCAGCATAATATCTAACAACAATCAATAAACATTTGCCCTAAAACACATGGATAAAGGTATTCTTTACCCCCATTAAGGAAACTTCACATTGGAGAGGATGGAGACCTCTATAGAAAGCCACAGTCAATCAACATGCAGAGTTGTGGAGCCCAGTCTCAAAGGTTGCTTCCTCAAAATATCCTACACCTAAGGCTCAGGGCACAATGCTGAAGAATGAATGGAATTCCAACATGGGTCCTATGGAAGAGCAGTCAGTGCTCTTAACCTCTGAGCCATCTCTCTAGGCCCCAGAATCTGTTCCTAATTGGAATAATTTTGTGATTGCAGAACTTTTTAAAGGTCTTAGGTTCAAATGTCAGATTCCAATGCCACAGGGTTAAAGAGAAAAGCACAGCCTTGCTGACAAGATAGTAATTGTCTTCCCTGTGTGGGGGTGTGGGGATAAAGGAAGGAGATGGAGGTGGGGAGGGGAGAATGACTCAGGCTGTAAGGGGATGGGGAGTGCTGGGCCACTGTGCCAAGAATCAGGACAACAATTAACGTGAGCAGGGAGGACAGGGTTGAGAGGAAGAAACCTGGTGGAGAAAATGAGTCTGAAATTGAGATGCAGGAGGAGAGAAGGTGATGGGAGTGCAGAAGGACCAGCTGAGTATTGGAGGGGGACTCAGACAGCAGCGGGCTGCAGCAGGGGGTAGTGGTGGGATGGGGTGGCAAGGGGACACTGGTGGTGAAGCTGAAGCTAAAGGAGGTGTGTGTCAAAGACTTTGGAGAGAAACTCCTGGGTATGACTCCAAGTTTCTTCTGATGTGACCACTCTTAGGTACACACATCCCTTTCAGGTGTAAGGACTTTGAGTTTTGGGCAGGGTCAGTTGCCATGGATTTAGAAGGCTGAGCCATGGTTGGTTGTTTGGGAGGGACCAGGAGGTTTAGGAGCCTGGGGATTGGACAATAGCCTGCATCACTTAGGTCATAGTCTCTGCCTTGGCATTCAGTTTAAAAAAAAGCGTCAGGAGCAAGTCCTGTGACCCCGCCCAGAATCGCCACTGAAAATTCACAGTCTGGTGCCTTGCACTTTTGTGAACCTTCTGCAGGGCAGCACCGAGACCTCACCGCTTCTCTCCACAACTCTGGTTACTAAACCTGTTGCTCAAGGTATGACAAAGAATGCAGCAGCCCTGCACTGTCTTTCCACCCAGGCTCTGTGCTCTCCTGTTCTGCTGATCTGTCTGGTGTACATGCTACCCACCGGTGAGTTGCCTTGGTCTAACCTGAGGGGTGCAGGGAGGAGGATGGAGAGGGGAGGGAACTGCAACTCTGGTTACCAAACCTGTTGCTCAGGGTACTACTAAGAATGCAGCCTCAGAGAACTATCTTTCCACTAAGGCGCTGTTCTTCTCGGTTCTGCTAATCTGTCTGTGGTCCATGCTACCCACCAGTGAGTTGCCGCCATTTAATCAGAAGGGTGCTGGAAGGGGGATGGGGAGGGGAGGGAACTGGCTATTGAAATCCTCTGGGAAGCTCCAAGACCCTCAGAAATGAGGCACTTTCAGTAAAGGCAGCATCTGCGGAAAGGTGGCCCTTGCTGCTGTGCACTGTCCCTTGCCCTGCCCTTACCATACCTAGGGGAGGAGGGAAAAGTCACCATGACACCATGAGCATTCTGTCATACTGGTGTCCACAGGAAGGCTAAGCCAAGTCAGGAGGTCCATAGGTGATGGTCACAGTGCCAGACCCTGCCAAGAGGCTCATACAGCTCTCTTGGATTGAAGGCAATCTGTGCTCTGAAGACTGTCTTCCCAGGGGATTCCTCAAGAGCCCTCCTCCATTCCTGAGCCTCTATGCCCTGGAACTTTCTTTCCCATCATTCCACCATATTATCCCAGCAGATGACAAAGATTGCTTCAGGGAAAACGGTATTAACAACCACCCTCTTTCTCACGTTTTACATTTTTATTCTTGCTGTTGCTTTGTTTTACTGCAGGGCTTTGGCCATAGCCCACACTAAAGAATTTGCAGCAATTCCTTCTCTCTCTAGGTCTAGCAAGAGAAGTGCTGGGATGAACACTTTGTAGAGAACCATACCAGCTTCATTCCATGAGACTCATCAAGAACCAGCCAGCTCAGCACCCTTCCCTGCTCATATACCCTTTCCCACTCCCCATCCGTAAAGTGCCTTTCAGCCCCCTTGCCACCAGGTGACAATCTGTGGATTAGCACCTCAGCTAATCAGGTGTGACTATAGTGGGTTCCAGCAATGGTACTGGGTAGGGACATGTGGAAGGCTCTGCCCTGGCATCCTAGGCCCATGTAGTCTACCTCCTGGGGAAACAGCATCAATTAATGGTGTTCCTTTATGCAGGAATTGGTTTGGGTTTTGTTTCTTTGTTTTCTCTTGTTTCATTTTCTGTAAATAGCAGGCATTAAAATCTTCCACTTGGCAAGCCTTACTATACCTATCCTGCATTAAACACCCGAGTCTACATTTAGTGTAACTGGCTCAGAAGGCAGCAAGCTGATGGACGGGACAGCAGATTTGGTCTCCATCACTCTTCTGACCCCAGATTAGGGTATACCCCATGTATCAGTATTGGTGTCCATCCCTCCAGAGTGCATTCTGTTATAATAAACAAACCTTTGGGTTCAAAGTAGCAAAAACAAACAGCTTGTCTGTACTATAGGATGTTTTCTGTTTCCTTAGGAAGGCCTTCTATAGCAAAAAAAACACTTCACAGCTTAATGTTTCTGTCTCCAACCAATGAAAAAGCAGAAACTGGAGTCTGCATGTGTCCGTAAATACCAGTTTTTATCATCTCTGGTATCACTCAGAACTCATCTGGTTCTCTAGAGTAACCTGGGAACTTCAGACATTCAAATCTGAGAACAAAATCAAGTACTGCTACCTGATGTATGAGCACACTACACACAGCACTCTGTTCTAGTCCAGTGCTTCTCAACTTGCCAATGTTATATATAGCCTTATGTTCCTTATGGTGTGCAGACCCCAACCATAAAATTAGTTTCATTGCTAATTCATAACTATGATTTTGCTAATATTATGAATTGTAATGTATAAAAATCTGATATGCATGATAACTCATGTGTGATACCCAATGGGGCCATGAACCACAGGCTAAGAATCAGTGCAGTCATTCAGAAGGTTCATGTATGACTGCAATATAAGTTATATTGTATAACAAATTGTTTTTAAGACATACAGCCTCACACTCAAGTCTTAACACAAAAGACGCTTCCTTCAGAGTAATTTGTAAATGGGGTTGCCTTGCTTGGAAAGGGTTTTGGGGGGACTTTTTTTCCAATTACTGGGCCATGACTATTATGAGAACTAACAAGGGGAAAGTTTTTAAATGAATAAAGCAAGTACTACCGGGTGTGGTGCCATATTTAATCCCACCACTCAGGAGGCAGAGGCATACCTATCTCTACGAGATTAAAGCCCGTCTGGACTACTAACTTGGACCAGCCAGGGCTACACAACTTTCTGGAGGCAATACACTTCTGCCAAGCACATAAAGAGCAACAAGAAAATGTCTGTCCCTATTTAACAATAATTAAAACTCATTCCAGCCACACCTCCTACTTTTCTTGAGCTATGAAGACAGTTGAAACCACAGGTTAGCCAGATAGGTGAACTGAACCTCAAAGAATGAGAAATTCCTACAGGAAGGGTAGGACCACTACTCCATAGTTCTGTGAGCAAGAACCATGACTGAAGGGCACTGATTAAAATGTGGGGCTTCTGGCAAGGATGAGTCCCATTCTCTTCTGATATTCCACCTCGTTACACAGTGAGTGTCTCAAACAGAGGCCGAGGAGCATTGCTAGACAGCATAACTTATAGAAACAGTTGATGTGTTCTGAAAGTTTTCAGATGACAGGTATTACATACAATGATTGACAGGCTTTCTCCTCATGACTCAAAAAGGAAAGGTGAAGTCATCTCTTCACTTTCAGTGCACTCCTGTCTGTTTGCCTGTCTGTCCATCTGCCAAAGATATTCTTTTTTCTTTTTTTGGATAGAGCAGACAGACACACAGGTTGGTCAGTCCTGATAATGCAGCAACCCTCTAGAGCAATGAGCTATGACATGATCCTTTCACATGCTCAGAAAATATGCTTTTATCTAACACATTTTCTGAGTTAGACCCTAAAAACCAGGCCGCTCACTCATGTGGATAGCTACATTGGTGTAATTTTCAAATCAGCAAGGAGTTCATTCCTGAATCTCACAGATGAATGGGTATCAGAAGCTGTGCAATCATCTCTTAGGTCTGCTAGAATTTGAAGACAAAATGTGCTTTGTGCTGACTCAGGTAAGATTCTCCTGAGGACCTGATAATTATGATATATTGAGATTTGTTGTGTAGACAATAAACAAGCTATGAGGAGGATTGAAAGTCTATACACTTTTCTCCTAAGCTAAATCACAAGGTCTGAAGTTGTTATTTTCTTGTGTATAACTTTATTTATTTGAAATAGACTTTAAAAATAGCTTACTGGGAAACTGTCAAACAAACACAGCTTAAAAGATGGTTAGGGAGAAATTTAAAATAATAAATGCCTACATAAAAAGCAATCAAGGCTTCCAGTCAACAATCTTAATTTACACCCTAAAAATAAATGCAGATCAAAGTAACCTCTGGAAAGCAGAAGACAGAAAATTGGAAAAATAATCTGCAAAAATAGGAAGCATAGATACACTAGAAGAAAATCAATGAAGTAGAAAACAACTCAATGAGGACACTGGTTCCTTTACCCCTGTCCTAAGTCGGACATCACCAATGGCCAAGGAGTATTCAATGACACTCAAGTCAATAAATGTGGTGCTCCAAATGAAGGGAATGAATAGAATGAAAAACAAAGTTTTCATGATCCCCTCAACAAACAGGTGTCAAAACCAAACATATGGCCACTTGGCCTGGGAACATAGAAGACAACCAAGGTCTGCCTGGTGCTACCAGTTCCAGGAGGGTTGAGGACCCCATAAGCTCACCAGATGCTCCATGGCCTGTTTGGATAGAAGACAACCACAGACCCATCTTGCATCATATGACTTTAGGTGGTCATGTGCCATAATGGTGAGCAAATCTATGGTGGGGAAATGGTAAAGAGAGATGAGCAGAAAAGCTCATGTGCTATAGAAAGGGGCAGATTTGAAGAAGTGGAGGTCATGAGGAACTGGCCTATGTGAATAACCTGCTTGTCACCTGGGGCCATGGTGGCAACTACATTTGTGGCCCTGCTGAGCTGGGATCTGTGTGGACGTCTGTGAATCTGTTACCACCAAAGGCTATGCAGATGTCTGGAGTCTGGGCCACCAACTTGGGTCATGTTGGTGTCTGAGGGTCATGTTGCCAAGGGACATACGGATCTGAGTGGCCAGTGCTGCCATGCAAGGCCATGTTGACATATGTGTCTGAGGTTCATCCAAAGGCCATGTCTGAATCCATGGCCCTCCAACAGCAAGAGTCTCTGCTAATGTCCGTGTCTCCTGTTACTATCAAATTTGATGTGAATGTCTGTGGTTTGGGCCTCCACTTTAGGTTTTGGCCATATTAAAATCTTGGGACCTCTCTGATGCTGGGCCATAAAGAACTGAGTGGCCTGTTGGAAGGAGCTGCCTGTTTGTCCCAGCCACTTAGCCCCGAAATAATCACAAAGAAACTGTATTAATTAAATCACTACTTGGCCTAATAGCTCTAGCTATTTATTGGCTAACACTTGCATATTAATTTAACCCTTATCTATTAATCTGTGCATTGGCATGTGAAAGTTTACTGGTAATATTCCCAGCATCTGTCTCCAGCAGTTTCATCGCTTCTCTCTGACTCTGCCTCCTTTCTTGAAGCATTCAGCTTAAGTTTTCCCTAAAGCTCTGATATAAGTCCAAAGCAGTTTCTTTATTCATTAACCAAGAAAAGCAACACATAGATAGAAGGACCTCCCACACCAGTGGCCTGCATGGCGTCATGGTGATATCCAGGCCAAAACTGCTGCTGAGGCCCACCTCTGGATTCATGGTCCTGCTGCTCCCAAGGTCTCTGCTGATATACATTACCTGTGTTAACACAGGAGACCTTACAAAGCATGGTTATTGAAGTATGAGAGCCATGCTGAGCTGGTTCTGCCTCTCATTGGCCCCGAGAAAGCTGGTCAGTTCCCTCATTGGAGAATTGGTCCTGCTTTTCCACGGTTCTGTGAAAGCCAGTCCCACTGATTAGTCACTGGAGAACTTGCCTACCCTTCATAGGAGAGGAGGCCACTGCACATGGGAAAGTTGGCTTCACCCTTCAGAAGGGACATTGGAAAGTTGGCTCCACCTCTTGACTGAGGGGCATAGTCCCAGTGGCCCAGATGAACTAACTCAGCTACCACCGAGGCACAGGCACACAGGACATTGAATTGGCCCATCCCAAAATCTACCCCATCTATGACCTGTCAGAATCCCAGAGGGAAGGAAAATCTCTTCAATAGGCAATGCTGGGGAAACTGGGAAGCAGCATGGGAAAGTCTAAACCTGAAGCTGACAGCACACATCATACAGTCCATAAAATAGACTGAAGATTTAAGTCTAGAATCTGACATTGTGAAAATGTTGTAAAAACTCTAAGAAAACACTTTGATATTCATCTTTGTAGTGACATTTAAAACTGTAGTAGCTTGAATGTAATTGGTTTTTCAATTTCATATTTCATTATCACATAATCTCAGGAAGTGACACTATTCCGAGGTGTGGCTTTGTTGGAGTGAGTATGGCCTTGTTGGAGGAAGTGTGTCTGTGTCACTGTGAAGGCAAGCTTTGAGGTTTCATATACTCAGGATACCTCCTACTGTCTCAGAGGACTGCCTGTTGCCTGCAAGATGTAGCCAACGCCATACTGGTGTGCAGACTACCATGCTTCCTGCCATGATAGATTGAGCCTCTCAACTTTAAGACAGCCAGTACAGTTAAACCTGACCTTTATGGGAGCTGCCATAATCATGATGTCTCATCACAGCAATAGTAAATCTTAAGACAGAAATGTAATACAAAGAGTACAGATAAGAACAGTAAAAGTAAAAACATCAAACTAGACAGGTAGAGGTAAAAGGGAATAAATATCAATAATGGGTCAGGTATAGTGGTTCACAACTTTAATCTCAGCACCCGTAAGGCAGAGGAAGACAGACGTCCAAGTTTGAGGCTAGCCTGGTCTATATAAAGAGTTACAGACAAGCCAGAGTTACATAGTGAAAATTTGTCTCAACAAACAAGCATACAAACAACCAAACTGTGACTAGGAATAAAAAGACATCTCCAAAGCACACCTTGTGCTTTAGAACCAAACTTTTTCTCAAAGAGAGGATGGGGGGAGAACTGAGGTTGGAATCCAACACAGAGGTGTGGAAGATAGAGCAAGGGTACGAGTGAAGACAGGGTGAGACAGACCAGAAGTGGCAAGAGCATTGTGGGAACAAGGCTGGTTTTGGTGTAGAGGAGAAGAAAGAATCTAAGGCAGTAGGGGTGTGGTGGAGCTGAGGTTTGAAAGTCAGGAAGAGAGATTTAACAGGGTGAGGGCCATCAGCAGAGCAGAGAGGGCCCTAAAGCTGGGCTAAAAAAGAAAGCAAGGACCTGGGTGGGGCTCTGGACAGTGGGGGTAGGACAGGAGAGAGTGGAGGGAGAGGAGAGATAGTGGGGGAGAGTCGAAGGTGAGACCTGCCAAGCTTGGGGACATGGGACAGTGACTGGAGGATCTGAAGAAACCCCTCAAACAGTCCCTGATATTTCCTCTATGGCCACAGGCAAGAGACAGCAGCACAGCCCTAAAGAACTGCCTTATTTATTCCTGACTTTCTGCCCTGCTTCAGCTGCCTAGGATCTCTGAGGCTGCAGCCAGTTTGTGTGGGGAAGGGATCACATGGAGTGGGAGGCCTGGTGACACCAGAGCCACAGAGCCCAGGCTGCTCAGCTTCTGCCCGGGCGTCATGGCCTCTCAGGAAGAGGACCTGAGCCCCTGAGCCTCTCCTGGAAGCTGATGTAACCACAAAACCACTAACAAAAAAGTGAAGGGGTGTGACACACAAACCCCAAACTGCCTGAGGTCACAGCCCTGATTCTGAAATTTTCATGAATGTCATCAGCAGGAAGCTGGCGTCTATTACAGTGCCCTTCACATCTGAGGCTGGGTTTAGAGAAGGGAACCCATGGCCTGGGCCACAGTGAACACGTTCATTAATTGCACCCTGGCTCTTCTCCCATTGTCCTGGAGACCAAGCCATGAGTTTGGGGGACTCAAGAATACAGTGTGAGAGGACACAGGATCACAGCATAGAGGAGGAAGGGTGCTCCTAGCTGAGCTGATGATCCTGGGCCTTCACCCCATCCCCCATCCCCTCAGAGTCCTTCTGGATGACTGTACAGTCCCGACCCTGGGGTTTGCTCTCTACCCCACCCCATACTCTTTACCTCAGAGGCTTTCAGAAAAGCTGCGACATCTCAGAAAACTACTACATAAAAAGGGAAGACAGGGCCAGAGGAAATGGAAGTTCACTGTGGTTCACCAGAAGCCACTGAATCTCTAAACCCACAGTTGCTCCCAGGGACAGGAGTCACACCATCCAAGTTCTTTCTTCATTAATGTATTTATCTCCTTCTCCTCATTTTATTTCTCACTGTATAAGCTGGGCTGCCAGCTTCACCAGTTCCCTCCATCAGCCTTCTCAGAGCTGAGGGCAGAGGTCACCACACACAGCTTCACTGACTACTTCATACACCGAACCAGCACCGAGTTCACCATCCTTAAGTCCCCTTCATCCACACTTCCACCCAGGAAGGTGATTATCACCTCCTCAACCAACTGGCACTGCATGCCCCTGCCGGGACACACCCTAGGAAATCCATTCTCTGTCACCAATAGAACCTAAAGCAGGGGATACCAGGCAATGAATAAATCACATATAATCTGCCAGTGGTGCTGAGTGGGGCATAAGGAAACCCCTGCCCTGGCCTCCCAGATCTCCCCCCAGACTAACTCCTGGACAGACAGTAGCAGATAATGGTGTTCATTTCAACAGACATTGCATAGCTTTTATTTAAGGAACACATAATACTTACAAGTTGGAAAGCCACTCCCAATGCAGCACTATATCAAACACTCTATTGAAGCTTCAGTGTGAAAGCAGCTCATAAATTAGGGAACAACAGGAGACCACATTTGGCCTCTGTACTCATCTTCTGACCCCAGATTAGGTAGCATCCTGTATTCCAGTATTGGCACCCATTCCCCTGAGCACTCTCCACAAGTGATGCCAAAGCTGTGTGCTAAACAACCAGGAATGGTCCTGTGCTGCCTGTGCCTCCTGGGTCAGCTGGAGAGGATATGGGGAGTTCCTGGTGTTTGTGCCCATTGTGCTCTGCAGTCCCTGGGAATGAGGACACTCCTGAGTCAGAGATGCTTGCTGGGGGAGAGGGGAAACCCCAATCACTCCCTCTGGAATGCTATTTCCACAACCATCTTGGGAAAGGAGATTTCTGTGAAGCAAAAGTTCTTTTCTCTCTGCTAGGCATCTCTCAACACACATGACCACTATGTCCCTTCTGGATATGTCTCACTTCTGGACATCTTGTCTGACTATGAGTTGTCTACATAATAACCTAGTGAGAAAGAGATCACCTCACTATGTCTGCCTGAGGGCTAATGGGCCTTCTGATAGCCCAGGACCACAGGCTGCTCTGCCAGGGCCCAGGTTCATACCAGGGGACACAGTGACATGGAGTGTATTTTCCCTGCTGCAGGTGGGCCAGTCTGGCTCCTGCCCAATCAAGGTGCCTCTCCAATTAGACACTGCCATGAACTCCACCCAGGGCCATTTCCTAGAGCTGACACCATGGACTGACAGGTTGCCCTGGGTACAATGGAGAGGCAGTGAACTCAGTACTGCTCAGTCCAACAGGCTGGGTGCCTCAGCACTGGCAATCTGACAGTAAAAGCTGGCAACTGCTGGCATAGATCCATGGCTTTGTCACTAAGAATACCTGTGGTTGTAGCAGTAATAGAGAAACTTCCTCTGTGGTGATCTGGGCTAGGTCACCCCACTGATGGAGGGTCTTGCTGTGATTTAGTGCCCCCTGCGGAAACACTCCCACAGACACAGAGCATCTCAACCATCTCCATGTCTGCTAATTCAGTCAGGCCAACAATGGTGACCACTGTCAAAACCCCTTACAATTTTTTCCTCTGTGTTTTAACTTACAGTGCCTACTAGAGTTATAACATCATGGAGGCAACACTGACATGAAAAACACACATTGCACTACAAATACCACCACAGCCTCCCCCACCCCTGCCCTACTGTACCCTCCTCTCCCAGTAACTCCCATTCCCTTCTCATATATTCATGTTCTGCTGTCCTTCATCTCTGCCTTATACGCTCTCCCATCTCCAGGATCTTCTTTTATTTCCTGGTTTCTCCCCACACTTGCTCCCCATTAGATAACTATACTTAACTTTTAGAAGCTGTGATCCAGAATGAGTTCAAGGTCATTTGAAGGTGTGAGGAGAGCTGGGCTTCCTGGGACTCCCTGGCCAAACACCATAGCCAACTCAGAGAGCTGAGGCCAGTGAAAGACCTGTGTCCTAAAGTATGGGGAATGGAACCAGTGGATCCACACTGAGGTTAATCTCTGCCCTATAAATACACACACACACACACACACACACACACACACACATGCAAACACACACATACAGTTCACCTGTAAAACCACACTTAAAAGTGACAACAAATTCAATTTTTTTTTTACCAAGTATCTGGACTTCTCCTATGTAAAAGCCTCTTCTAACACAGAAAAAAGTAATCATTCATGTTTATCTGATGAGTGCTTCATTCGTGTGTAATTCTCTGCACTACGTCTGTGCAGTGCCCATGGAGTGGGACGGAACACAAAGCTACTGGACTTCATTCTTTCTCAAGCATCTTCAGAGGGTGGGGACACTGGCTCATGGAGGAGGCAATCCAGCCCAGGCCAGTGGATAGGAAGTGAAAGTTTCTAACTTGAAGGTTATGCAGTGACAGTTACAGAATGTAAAGTCAGAGGTTTTTGAATGACCAACACTAGGAAGCTGTTGAGAAGCCTCAAAATGTCTTTGAAGAGTGAGTGCCGTAACTTAGGTAAAATATTTTCCACATAAAATTACTTTGGCTTCAGCATATCTACAAGTGGACATTTTGGTGGATGGGGGTATGAATGGATTTTTGACATTAAAATATAGAGAGAAATAAGGAACTGATGTAATCCCCCTTTTTGGACATGAGCTGCAAGGTAGGCTTACATCTGAAAAATGAGTTTGGTATTTACATGTTCTGGCGTGAGGCAGAGTCAGATAAACAAGAGGTAGAGCAGGAGGAGATTAAATGATACTGGCCAGAAGCCTAAAATATTGGCCAATTAACAAGTAAATGATTAGTGGAGGTGGAAGGCAGACAAAGAAGTTTCATTAGCATATTGCTTTTCTGGGGGAAAAACTGGTCTAATATGGAATTCCCCTCTGTATGTTGTGAGTATGTTTTATTACCACTGTTTAATAAAGAGGCTGTTTTGAGCCTATGGCCACACAGAATATAACAAGGCAGGAATTCTAAGCAGAGATAGAGGACAAAAGAAGGTGGAGTTACAGAGATGCCATTCAGGCACTGAAAGAATCAGACACTGGACAGAACCTTACCAGTAAACCACAAACCTCATGATAAAATACAAAATAATAGGAATGGGTTCATTTAAGATGTAAGAGTTAGCTAAAAGTTGCATAAGCTATTGGCCAAGCAGTGTTGTGATAAATATAGTTTCTGTGTGATTATTTTGGGTCTGGGTGGCAGGCAACAAACAAGCAGCTTCTATCAACAGTGGTTCAATGTACATAAATTTATATGAAGAATAAAATTGACATCTAGTTCTAATGGCATTTCTGCTTCTCTGTGATGGTGCCCTTCCAGGTTTTTTGTGGGGGTGGGGGTGCAGTTTTCAAAGTCCTTATTCATCCAGGTCTTCAATATCTTCACTATCTCCACTATGTAAGGCTACAACAATTAGAGACAAAGTTTCCACAGTGACTTCCTGGACAGAGATACAATGTATTGTATCCAACTTAAGATATCCCTGGCCAACAATCACTAGGGCAGGTTTCTATGGAAGACATACTCTCTAAACCCTTGACTGTAATAGGCCTCCTCAGATTGGTTCTCCTTCACAGACTCCTTCTAAGATAATGGGCCATCATACATGCTGGATGTACATCTTTCCTATTGCTGAGGACATGCCTCTATTGTTCCTGCTACCATAGTTTACTACAGAACAAAGTTGCACATAATGTTACTTTTGGGTATCTTTTCATCTCAGGCACCTTGGAGGAAGGCTGGTGGGCATGGCAGCAAACACCTAGTACCTCAGCTCTTAGAAAGCTGAGTTAAATGACTGCTAAGACACACTAGAAATGGAAATATCACCTAAAATTTTCTGGAGAATGACTTTGAGATGGATAAGATAGATGGAGTTTTAGAATGAGGAATTTGAAATTAATTCTGATTTTCTTGGGGGTAGGTCTTAGAGTTACCAGAAAACCTTTCTTTCTCTTGTAGTCTGCCTTTGGCCATTTCACTTTTTGTTATTCAAGAGTTGGGGAGAAAGAGGGAGAAGCTGAAATTCCTGTCTGCTAATGAAGCTGTCCTTGAAGCAGGTTGAATTTAAGGATTAAAATCAGTCATTAGGTGATGGTCTGAGATAATCAATAGTTCTCACTAACCTGACAGTCCCTGCTACATAACCTTGAACCAGTAACTGCACAGGACAGGGGAAGCTTACTTTATGAACTCATTTAAACTCTGCAAGGTTAGTTAGTATCTTTTTTTCAAAGCACATGTCAAGTCATGTACATTGATTTGGGAGTTGGAGAGCTGGTCTCTACAGTAACAGAAGAAATAGGTGGTGATCTGTTTCTTTAGGGCAATTTCAGGGGCCCAAGGAAAGAATTTAAGAGTTTATTTTCTGAAACTAGTTCAAAGAACATTATTTAGGTGAAAAAATTCAATCAAGAATAATCTTCTTTTTTAGGGGAAGGCTTTTTAATATGCAGTTTCCATCTGTGATTTATTTAAATTCTAGACCTCTAGACCTCGGGTAACAATAGCAGAGAAAGGTCCCTGTTTCCTCCATTTGATGCAAAACAAACAGTACAGCTGAGGACAGAGCTTTCCTTTACTTCCCCACTGCTTTTTCTTTCCTCTTAGAGAAGTGCTAGACTTGCCTCACCATCCCTAAAATCACACCTTACTGCCTTATATCCTTTCTCTTCATAGCAAACTCTCCTGTTGGCATCAAGGAATGTATTGCAACCTTAATGACTTTGTCTGCCCCAGAACCTTAGAAAAGGGGAACTATTAACTCCCCCAAAGCCAGTTTGCAGTTCATCCATAAGCAAAAAACTGTCAGTATCAAAATATAATGCTAGCCAGATCCAGATTCGACGCCCTGACAAAGGCAGGGTTTGCTATTTAGGAGTGCATTGCTTGAGTACGTTAAGAGGGCTGTCCTGTCTAGGCACTTTACCAGGGATTTCTAAGTTGAGGTAGAACTCCTAGTGTCCTTAGAACAGAGACCTAACCCACTGTAGCTGTCAATAGAAATCCCATTTGGGATGTGGAACGAAGGTGCAAGTTTCAGACTTTATCATGCATTTTTCCGGTCTCGAAAAGGGCAAATTAAACTTTATACAAGCTTAGAACTTCATTTCTTGTTTTTCTTGGCCTGTGGCATGTATTCAGCCCCTGGGTAGGGCCCACTCTTTAATGGCTGAATGCACACATTTAACCAACACATGTTGGATTCGCTGCTCTGAGAACTGCCTTAGGAAAAAAAGCAAATTGCAAAAGCAGACACGAAAATCTATAACCTTCGCAGCCTTTCACATTCGTTGTGACCATTTTTGACCCAGCTGAGAAGCAGCAGAGACAAAGATCAGGAGGAATGCACCGACAAAGGAGCAACAGCAGCAATGAGGAAAACCTTGTGAGCCTCCCTGGAAGGGACTGCGGAGGAAGTGGTTGCCCCAGTGCAGTTTCCCCTCTGCCCAACCCTGACTCAGGCGCACAGGCGCACTGTGCCCGCAGCCCTGGACCATTTGTCGGGACTACTCTTGAGACTGAGGAAAGAAAAAAGAAAAGAAAATTTGGGGGTAAGAAGCTGCTGATCGGATCTAATCTCTAATTAATCCGCAGCTCGGATCGTGACAAAGCTATTCATTGATTTTTTTTTTTCTGAGTGAGGATGAAAGTTCCCAGAACTAGAGAGGGAATGAAGTGCATCCTAGTCTTGGGAAAGCGATCAGGATAGGGGAAGAAGAGAAGGGGTTTCCCACCAACTTCTTTGTGCCTTTGGGAAAGAGGAGAAAACTTAATTCGGAGGGGGAAAAAAGTAGGCAAGTGACTCGGAAGCAACTGGTGGGGCAGTCTGTGGGCATCTCAGTCTGAGGTAAGGAGTGCGAAAGAGGAAGAAAAGCGAGAGAAAAGGGAAAGGAAAATGGGGGGGGGAGACTTGTATTTTTTTCCCTCCTTTTCAGCGCACACGGGGAAGGGTGTGGAGGGTCATGAGGAAGGGAGTCAGCCTAGAGGGCCTTGTTGGGCATTAGCTCTCGGGCTGGCGGCTGGATGCCTTTGGGTCTGCGCTCCGCCCCACTTCTCTGAACAGGTCACTTTGGTCGTTTTATTGAGGCAAGGCGCAGGGTGGAGGCGGTGGGCGTGAGCATTACGCCAGGGAAGGTGTGACGAACAGTCTTCAGCCTCCCCCGGGTACGCTGAGCACGGTCGGCCCAAGGTAGGGGGTGCGGGCTTCAGGAGGGGCCTCTAGGGATGATCACGGGCGACTCGGGGCAACGCGGTAGCTGTGGGCGGTTTGGGCGCGGGCCTGTGGGAGGGGCGCGCGGTGGCAGCGGCAGCGGTGAACCGCGGTGCCTACAACCTGTTTAAAGGTCGCCCGCGGTGGCCATGGCCGTCAAGCCAGGTCCGCCTTTCGCCGCCTGCGCCCGCCCGTCCGCCCTTCTGCTCTCAGGGGCTGCTGTCTGGTGTTTGCTCGCGTCCTGGGTCCGTCGGCAGCGGTAGCCGCCGTGGCGAAGTCGGGGCGGGGAAAGTAGAGGCCAGCGGGGGGTGGGGATGGGGAAGCTCAGGAGAAGAGGTGTCCACCCCGCACCCTGCCAGCCTTCGACAGGAGGAGGAGGCGGCAAACTTGAAAGAGCGGCGTGGGGGAGGGAAAACTTCAGTCGCTTCCTGAGGGTGGGGAAAAAGGGGGGGAGGTCTGTGGTCCCGTAATCGCTGCCCACTGCGCTAACGTGAGAGAAAGTTGACCCGCCCAGCGACTTGCTCTGCATCCGGCCTGGGAGAGGCAGAGGTGTCTGTCCCTCAAAGAAAGTTCTGTAAACGCCCGCGCTCCATGATATCCGGGGTGAGAGACCGAGCCACACTGTCGGGTCTCGTGGGTCAGGACTCTTGCCCCACCCTTCCACGGAGGATACGCAGGTAAACGTCACTTTGATTTTCCTTCTCTGTTCAGCAGCCACCGCCCAGCTTCCTTTTTCTCCTCTTTCACCGCTGATTTTTTTTCTTGGGGGGGGGGGGCAATTAAAACGGAGTCTCTTTCCTTATGCAACTTCCTCCAGCGTCCTTTGCAAGGCTCTTCTCCCCCACACCCCTATATCTCCCTCCCCCCACCTGCCATCTACATCCCTTGGCCAGCTCCTTTGCGACCTCGGACCATCTCCAGAAACAAGCATTTGAGATCACCCCAAGTGCCCAAGAACAAAAATAGATTAAAACAAAAAATTGTTCTAAGTTAAGGGAAACTGAGATGAGAAATAAAAACGTGTGTGTGTGTGTGTGTGTGTGTGTTGAATTCTAATTTCGGTTTTCGTAGATAGTTGGTTGTGATGTCTTTATTGGTGTGGGGAGCCCTGGAGGCTTTGTACTGGCACCTCGTTCTCCTGAAGTTTTGCGCAAAAACACTAACTCGAGTAGTGAGCATTTCTCAGTTTCAAGTGTTGCAAACTAGCCGGCCTGCAAAGCTGTCCGAGGCCCTCTAGCGGTTACAGGCATCTTAAGTTCACGAGACATAGAGCAAAGTTTGGCCTTTAGTCCCTTTAGACTTGAAAGCTATTGGAGGAGTCCAGTTAGCAGCTGGATGTGGGAACCAGTGTTGATCAGAAATAGAAAGTTTTGTGAATTAGAGAACAATTAAGTGGGAGTTTTCGGTCTCTGTGATCTCCACTCTTTCTTGCTTACATTAAAAAATAAATCCTTTTTTTCTGAGATTTAATATTGGCATACTTCAGGTAAGGAAATATGTTTTATAATTACCATCGTCTGTATCTTTTGCCATTTACTCCCCTCTAAGGAGTCATAGCAAGTAGCTTAATTTGGAACGTTAAGGAGAAATCAAACAAAACATTGCTTAAAATTTTGCAAAAAGTAAAAAAATAAAAGAAAAACCTTTTTACATTTATTTTTCTATGAGCAGATCATTTTGTTCTCTGATCCATGTAATTTCAGGTAACAAGTTATTCACTATACATATGTATTCATAAAATAAATATTCCCACTGTAAGAATGTGATTTTGACTCATTGAATAAGAAGTTATTTCAGGGATACTTTGAATAATTTATGATTTAAACATTATGTTTTAAATGAGTTACACACCTATTTCCCAGTGTGTATACTGTAAAGGATCTTGAATTTTAAAGGTGAAAACCAGAGAAATGAAGGTTGTGTCAAACCATCCATGTAACTGCTGCCTGTCTGTCGTACATACAAGGAGAGAAACAGGGCTACCTATGTAGACCAGGCTGGTGTTGAACTTACATCCTCCTGCCTCAGCATCTCCAGTGCTTGGGTAGAGTACTCTTATTTACAATGAGGATTTTATTGTGTGAGATTGTGGTGCACAACAGTTGTGAAGGCCGCCAGACAGTTCTGCCTTTCACCACCGCCTTGAGGGAAGAGTCACTTGTTGTGACCAATTGTTTTCTTATACACTAGTAATGCAGTCAGTGTAAAGACTTGTGTATTTTTAAAAACATTTCTACAGGTGTATATAGTTTTTGTATAGATTTTGTCTAAAAATATCTCTTTGCTCATCTTGGAGGGTACTGGCCTAACCCCAATAAATAATCCAGGACCTACCTTTAGGATCCGGACCATTTGATGAGGGAAAGCACCGCTGGGTTAGAAGATCTCAATAGTGCTTTTTGTTATTTATTCTGTTTCTACTCTTTAATCTTTCTTTCTCCTTTTCCCTCAGGCTTTCCTGCCTCCTCTGTCTTAAGTACTAAAGAGTTTGCTAATGGGGCTGTAAAAATGGCTCAGAGGTTAAGAGTCCTGGCTACTCTTTCAGGGGTCCTGAGTTCAATTCCTAGATACATGATGGCTTACAACCATCTGTAATAAGATCTGGTGCCCTCTTCTCATGTGTGAGCTAACATGCAAGAAGAGCACTGTATACATAATAGATAAATCTTTAAAAAAAAATAGTTTGCTGATTTCTGTTTGGCAGAAGCAAAAGAAAATGAAAGATAACTTTCCTTTTAAATTTTATTTATTTGTTATTAGTATTCCTCTCTCTCTCTCTCTCTCTCTCTCTCTCTCTCTCTCTCTGTGTGTGTGTGTGTGTGTGTGTGTGTGTGTGTGTGTGTGTGTGTGATAGCTATGATCCTACAGGAGACTCACTAGATCACTGTTACCATTTACTTCTGGGATCTTCTCTCAATTATGTCCAGTTTACCTCACATCATAGTAGATGGGGGACCCAGCTCCTGATGGACCCCTGAGGCTGCATTGTCACTGGTATCACAGGACCAGAGGGCTCCTCTCTCCCAGAGCCCAAGACCATGCCAGTAGTCACTTTGAAATTCTGGGATTGCCTCTGCTGTCACTGTGTAGGCTTGTTTTCAACTCTGGGGTCTCTATTGTGATTCTTTTAGTTACCACCAAGAACTTTACATAGCATCTACCATACATGCCTCAGTGTCACAGATTGTCCTCCGTCACAACATAGAGGACATCTATCCCGCCACACTCACCATTCATATATTATCCACAGGAGCTTTAACTTACAAGAGCAGAACTGAGCAGTTTAACAGAGACTATCTGCCTACAAATACTTTAGACATTCACAGCAGAATCTAGGGGCCATATGTCTGTCTAAAAGGAGCAATGACACTGGGAGAAGAGCTGCACCTGCTGTGGGTGAGGAGTCTTCCTTATCTGAATCCTTTTTCTCCTCCCAGAAAGGACTCTGGGATCTCTAAGAAGTGGTTCTGTGGTGGACACTGGGCACAAGAGGCCAGCTTTGTCCTGCATGTCAGTTCTCATATGGTTAATTATCAATTTCTGGCAACATGTAACTCACTGACCATCTGTTTGCCTGGAGAATCTGTATGTTCTGTCACTTTGGGGGCACACACCCCATTCTGAGGTCAGAGCCTGGGTTACACACACCTCACAAATCATCTGAGCCCTTGTCCCTCCATGATGCTGTCCCCTGACCACTCCACTTTGGTCCTCATCAGGACATTTCTGCCCATGTTCCTGATATCTCATCTCTGGAACACCATCTGCCTTTCCTGCCCTGGCCTTGTATAGTTTTCATCTCTGGGCTTCTGCATAGTCCCATGTCCTTCTCCCTGGGCAATATTTCCATGTTTGACATGCTAGAGTCCTCCATGCTCTTCTATGGAACAAAGTTGACATAGTTCATATTGCACCCCCTTTGGCACGTGTAGTTTTCTTAGTCTTTACACACGTCCTTCATTACCAGGTTTAGAAATTCTTGATTTTCTATTTCATGCAGTATGAACCAGCCTCTGAGCAGGTCCCTGAGAGCCACTCCTGGGTTCAGTGGTAAGCTTGTCTAACCTACTTGTGGAGTCCCAGGTCTCTTAGAGACCTTGTCTAACCAATACTGCTGTGCACAGTTGTGAGAGGTTATAGAAATGTTTTCCTTACTAAAGCGTGGGGGTCTATTTATAAATACTTCTTTCTATGTCATCCCTCATAACCTATTATTGTTATCATTATTGCTGTTATTAATTGGCACATGTTTGGATGTCAGGGATGCTTTCTTTAAAATGCCTTCAAAATTCACTGTTCCTCCTACCACAAAAACAGCTGGTGAAAGAAACAGACAATTGTGTTGATAGGTATCACGTACCAAAATTAGAGACCAGATAGAAATTTGAAATAGACCTATATCCCCTACGAAATTAGAAGCAGTCATTAAAAACCTCCCAACCAAAAACAAACAAATAAGAAACAACAACAAAAAAACCGGGCCAGATAGTTTCAGCACAGAATTTTATCAGAATTTTAAAAAAGAGCTAATACCAACACTCCTCTGGTGTGAGAAGTCTGTCTATGTGTTGCCTTTATTGGTTAATGAATAAATCTGTTTTGGCCAGTGGCCTAGAAGAATAGGGCAAGGCAGGAGTTTCAAGCAGATAGAGGAGGAGAGAGAGAGTAGGCAGAGTCAGGGAAAAGCCATATAGTCTTCACTGAGGACAACAGAGGCCTGCACTGGAGCCTGGTGAAACTTTGCCAGTAGGCCACGACCTTGTGGCGATACACAGATTAACAGCAGTTCCCAACATGTACGACCACTATGTCGCTTCCGGACATGTCTCACTTCTGGACATCCTGTCTGACTGTGATCATCTACATAACAACCTAGTGGGAAAGAGCTCACCTCACTATGTCTTCCTGAGGCCTGATGGGTCTTCTGATAGCCCAGGACCACAGGTTGCTCTCTCCCAGGGCCCAGGACTATGCCAGGAGACACAATGACATGGAGTGTATTTTCCCTGCTGCAGGTGGGTCAGGCTGGCTCCTGCCCAATCAAGGTGCTTATCCAATTAGACACTGCCATGAATTCCACCCAGAAGCCATTTCCTAGAACTGACACCTAGGGCTGACAGATTGTCCTGGGTACAATGGAGAGGCAGAGAACTCAGTACTGCTCAGTCCAACAGGCTGGGGGCCTCAGCATTGACAATCTGACAGTGAAAACTGGAGCTACCGACATGGATCCATGGCTTTTCACTAAAGTATACCTGTGGTGGTAGCAGTAATAGAGACACTTCCTCTTTGTGGTGACCTGGGGGAGGGTCTTGTTGTGATTCACTCTTCCCTCTGGAAACACTCCCAACAGACACAGAGCATCTCAACCATTCTCCATATCTGCTAAGCCAGTCAGGCAACAATGTTGATCACTGTCACTATCCCTTACATTTCTGTCCTCTGTGTTTTCACTTACAGTGCCTACTATAGAGCAAACACAGCATGGAGGCAACACTGACATGAAAAACACACCTTGCACTACAGATACCACTCACAGCCTCTCCCACCCTGCCCTACTGTACCCTCCTCCTCCAGTAACTCCCGTTCCCTTTTCATGTATTCATGTTCTGCTGTCCTTCTTCATCTCTGTTATATACCTCTCCCATCTCCTAGATCTTCTTTCATTTTTTGGTTTCTCCCCACACTTACTCCCCAGTAGATAACTATATTTAACTTTTAGAAGCTGGGATCGAGAACGAATTCAAAGCTATTTCAGATACAGAAGTGGGGAGAGGTGAGGTTTCTGGGACTCACTGGCCATATACTGTTGAAATAAGGAGCGGCGGGGGCTGCGTCCCCAGCACCCCGGCAGCCTGCTCGGCTAGCTTATGCCCCGAAATAACAACACACAAACTGTATTCTTTTAAATACTGCTTGGCCCATGATATCTAGCCTCTTCTAGGCTAATTCTCTCATATCAATTTAGCCCATTTCTATATTCTGTGTAGCATCCAAGGTGCGCTTACCGGGAAGATTCTAGCCTACGTCCATCTTGGGTTGGAGCTTCATTGCTCACGTCTGTCCGGGAGACTGGAGCATGGCTTCTCTGCTCCAGAGAGCAGAGCTTGTCGAGTCTGAGCTCACTTCCTCTTCCTCCCAGTATGCTATTCTGTTTACTCCTCCCACCTATGTTTTAACCTATAAGGGCCAAGCAGTTCCTTTATTACTTAACCAATGAAATCAACAGATTGATATATGACACTCCCACATCAATATACCATAGCCAACTCACAGACCTGAGGCCAGTGAAAGACACTGTGTCCTCAAGTATGATGGATGGAACCTGTGGATCCACAGCCAAGGTCAATCACCACCCTGCATGAGCAGCACCCAGAACACCACACACACACACACACACACACACTCATACACACACCTTCACAAACATAGGGTTCACCTGCCAAAAACCCTGAAAAATAAAAATAAAAAACCCTTAAAAAATGACAGCAAATTAAAAAATATTCCACCAAAGATCTGGACTTTTCATATGTAAAAGCCTCTTCTAAAACAGGGGAGGGGGATCATTTTTATCTCATGTGTATGAGCGCTTTATCCATGTGTGTTTCTCTGGCCCATGTGTGTGCAGTGCCCATGGAGCCAGGAGCCTCCATGGAATCCCCTGGAACCTCAGTTCCCCAGGTTATGAGCTGCTGTGTGGATGCTGGGGATCCAGCCTGGGTCCCCAAAGAGCAGCTGGTGCTCTCACCCTCTGAGTCCTCTCTCCAGACCCCAGAAGCTGCTTTTAATTGGAAGAAGTTTTTTAGTTGCAGAACTCTCCTGAAGGTCTTAGGTGCCAGTGTCACGGAGGTGAGGAGGAAAGCTCAGACTTCCTTCCCCACAAGACAGCTACTGTCTTCAACAGGGAGAGAGTGAAAGGAAGGAAATGGAGGGGGAAGGGAGAGTGGCAAGAGGGAGCTGAGGGAGGGGCCACCTTGACAAGCAGGGACACAGGAACTTGGGGTGCAAAGACTTTGAGGGGGTGATGGGGAAGGGACCTGGAAGGGCAAATGAGTCTGGAATGGGGGAGAGACTTGAGAAAGAGGAAGTGAGGAAGAGCAGGCTGGAGGTCCCAGGGGACCCAGAGGGATGGTCTAAAGAGAGTGTGTGAATCTAGAGAAGCAGGGGAAACTGCTAAAGCTAACAGGGCCACCTACTGGGAGGGCCAAATGACACTTTGTTGCTGTGGCATGGAAACCTCACAGGGACAAGCTGGGGTAAATTCCTGGGGCACATTGAGCAGAGAACTGGCTGAAGGCACGACTTACTCTGTCTTCGTCTCTCCTGATTCTCTTGTCCAGGGTCCCTGAGGGCTCTGCTGAGGTGAGTGAGATGAAGGTACAGCCTGTGTGGGAGCCCAGGACCACAGTGCCCTCGCCTCTCTGTTTACACTGAACGCTCCAGGTGCCCAAGCTTGACTGAAAGGAAATGGCAGTGAGCTCCCGGAGAACCGGAGCTTCACGGCCCTGAGGGACCCCGAAGAGATGTAGGAAAAAGAGATGTAGGAAAAGATGGGAACTAGGAGTTGGTATGGCTGGAGCACAGGAAGGACTGAATTCACAGCCCAGGTGCCCAGTGTTTTGTGAATCTCTGCACAGGGTCCTCTGTGGGGCAGTACTGAGGCAGTACTCCCCCATTCTCTCCACAGCTCCAGCCACACCTGCTGGGTGCCGGGCCTCGGGAAGGAACCATGGCAAAGGCTGCATCCTCGGGATCCCTAGTTCTGTGTCTTTTCTTTCTGCTGACCTGTCTGGAATCTTCACTGCAAGCCAGTGAGTTACCCGGACTTAACTGGATGGGAGTGGGGAAGGGGAGCTTCATGGAGGAGGGCGGAAGGGGAGCATCAGGCTACTGAGTCAGAAAGATCAAAGATTTAAGTCTGGTTGCTCTAGTCCTCACTGTGACTCCCCCTTTTCTTCAGTGGATTGACTAAAGTTAGGGGAAAGTCACTGAGGCAGGGCCGGAAGGGGCTGCATGAATGAGGAAGGCACAGCAGCAGAGGGGCGTAGCTAGTGATACCCTCAGCACCACTGGGGTCCACTGAAGCCTAAGCTCTGTCGCCAGTGCTGACCCTTCCAGGAGGCGGTGTCAGACAGCTGCCCTGGACCTAAGGCAGTCTGTGCTCTGAAGACTGCCTTCCCGGGGGTTCCAAAGAACAAGGACCCCTTTGTTCTTGAACGTTCTTTCCCATCTTCAGAAGCTATTCTCTGGAAGATGACAATAGATGCTTCCAGGGACAACCACAGCCACAGGCAGCCACAACCATACAAATTCGTACTCCAATAATCCCATCTTTCCCTTGGTCTAAGCTCAGTTTCCATTCCCATGTGACTCAGGCTATGGCTCCCCACTTTCTGGTCCTTCTTGCCTTTCCTGCTCTCCCATCAATAAAATGCATTTACGTTCTCTCCCACCAGGTGGCAGACTGCTCATGCCTGAAGACTCCTCGGGTAAGCAGGGGCTCCACACCTTGTCCACTATGGAAGACTCTGGCGATGGTCCTGGGTGGGGTGTTTGAAATCTTCTGTCCTTGCTCCCAAGCCCATACAGTCTACCTTCTGGGAAGATGACATTAGATACTGGTGTTCATTTAGGAAGGAGAGGGTTTGGTTTTTTTTTTTTTTCTGTAAATGGTAGGCACTATTCTCACTGTATCAATACTGCATCAAATACTCAGGTCTGCATTCAGTGTGACAGCAGCAGAAGGAAACACGCTGATGAATGGGACAGCAGATTTGTCTTCTGTCCCCAGATTAGAGCATATCCATGTCTCATCCCCACAGGGTGTCATCAAATGCACTGCCAAAGCTGCGTGCTGCCCAGTCAGCAGAGGGTTCTATGCTCCCTGTGATGTCTGGGATATCTAGAAATGACAGAAGAGGGCCTGGGGTTAGGGCGCCTTTGTCTCTCCACTGCTGTCTAGTGGATTCTTGGATTTCACGCCCATAGAGGACACTCCTTGAAGCCTGAGGTGCTTGCTGAGGAAATGGTGACAGCTTACTTGAGAACTAACCTCAGTTGCTTCCTCTATATGAGATAAGATCTCCACAGCCACCTGGGAAACAGGAGATGTTTTGTCAGGCAAGAGTCCTTGTATCTCCCTTCTTGGCAGCTATGAACACACAAGTGACTTATTAGACATCTTGTCTGACTGTGACCTGTCCACCTAATAATCTAGTGAGAAAGAGTTCACCTCATGATGTCTGCCTGAGGCCTGATGAGCCTTCTAATATCCCAGGACCACAGGCTCCTCTCTGCCAGGGCCCGGGACCATGCAAGAGCCACAGTGATATAGAGTATATTTTCCCTGATGCAGGTGGGTCAGACTGAAGTCTGCCCAAGAAAGGTGTCTCAAATTAGACACTGGCATTAACTCCACCCTGGACATGTTTCTAGAACGGAGATCTCAGGCTCATAGATTGTCCTTGGTCATAGAGCCCTAGGACAGGTCCAGCTAGGGTCTTCGTGGATGTATTGTCTCCAAGAGCAGAACTGAGCTGGTGTAACAGAGACCGTCTGTCCTGTGAAGACTTCAGTACTGATACAGTAGCTGTATTCATCACTTTCTGCTGTGGTGATGAATACCAAGGCCACGATCACATACAGAAGGAAGAGTCTGGGATCTTAGAGTTTTTGAGGGACAAGAGTTCTTCACCTCACAGCAGAGAAGCATGGCACCTGGGGTGCATGGTGGCTGGAGCAGAAAGCTTAGAGCCCACATAGCTTTAGTTTGGTTTGGGTGTTGTTGTTGCTGCTGTTGTTGTTTTGTATAGCACACCTCTTGGTGGACTACACTTTTGTTTGTTTGCTGTTTGTTTATTTTTCGAGACAGGGTTTCTCTGTGAAACAGTCCTGGCCTGGCCTGACCTGAAACTTGTTCTGTAGACCAGGCTGACCTCGAACTCACAGAGAACCTCCTGCCTCTGCCTCTCAGTGCTGAGATTAAAGGCATGTTCCACTACCACCCAGCTGGTTTGGGTTTTTGAGATGAGGTCTTCCTGTATAGTTCCTGCTGTCCTAGAACTCACTATGGAGAACAGGATGGACAAAAACTCATAAAGATCTGCCTTACTCTACCTCCAAGTGCTTGCATGAGAGCCATGTGATACTATGCCTACCTGAGAACACACATCTTAAACCTCAAGAAAGACCTCCACAGCCCTGACCTTGTGTAGTTTCCATTCCTGTGAATCTGCCAAGACCTGTGCCCTTCTCCCGGGACATCTTTTCCATGCTTGGCAAACAAGGGTCATCCATGCTTCTCCATAGAACAGAGTGGACATATTTCATATCACATATCCTTTGGCACATGTACTGAGTCTTTACACATGCCCTTCACTTCCAGCTTTAGAAGTTCTAAACTTGCTGTTTTATGCAGTATGGCCCAGCTTCTGCAAGCCATTCCTGGAGCATGTGGGCATTGTCTCCAGAAAATCAGGGCTGTTTGCTGATTACTGGAAGTTAGTGTGTCCAAAACATGGGGAGAGAGCTGAGTGACAGAAGGCCTGCTTCACAACCATGAGGACTTGGTTTGATTCCCTAGTGACCTTGCAATAAAGCCAGGTGTGATGCTGAGTAGTTTTACTGTCAGTATTAAGAAGGGAGAGAGAACCCCGGAGTCAGTGTCAAGTCTGTCTGTCCTGCTTGGTGAGTCCCAAGTCTTTTAGAGACCTTGTCTAGTCAATACTGCTGGGACACACTTGGAATAAGGTATAAAAATGTTTTCCTTCTCAAATCTGGAAGCGTGAGTTTAAATACTTTCTTCTAAAACATTTTTATTATTATTATTATTATTATTAATTATTGGTGCATACTTGGATGTTATTGGTGCATACAGGGATGCTTTCTTTCAATCACCTTCATAAATCCCTGTTCCTGCTTTAGCAAAAACAGTTTCCTCTCATCAAACTTCTAATTGGATTTTTCTTATAGACAACTGATGCATATTGTATCTGATCCACCAAACTGCTGAGATTGTGACATTTGGTTCACAACCACAGAGCTAGTTCTCGGCTCACAAGGGCTCACATTCATGTCCACCAGTCTTCCAGTAGGAGGTACTGAGTGAGAAAGATTCCAGCCATTAAAGAACAAATTCAAACCTTAAAAGTGGTAGAAAGGAGAAAGTTGGAGAAAATCACAGTGATGGAAGAAACAGGTGGTAGAAGAGGCAGAGAGGAGAAGGAAGAAGAAACTGATGGAAGGGGGCAGGAGAGGATGTCCCCAAACCTCCAACAGCCCACCTCATTGCAGAAGTTTTAGGATGAGAGAAGGGAAGGAGGGTTTTTTTTTTTTTTGGCTTTTTTTTTAAAAAACATTTCTTACATTTCTTCACTTTTTAGTATAATTACATAGAAAAGTTGCTAAAACTTCCTTTAAAAATTATAATTTTATATTTCTGGTCACACACACAGGAGAGTACACATGCCGATGCCCCTCTAGATCTTTCCTACTTGTTTGTGCAGTTTGCTGAACAGAACAGCTCTAGAATATTGTGTTTTTCTTGATGTTAGTCTGGGAGACCAGGGGCCGTAAGTGTGATGGGGAACAACTGCCTGAGGAAGAGGAGAGACATCAGGGCTTCGAGAATGTCACAGACAGAAATCTCTTCTTGAGAATGACTTAGGGATGTGGTTTAACGGGAGAGAATTTGAGATATGATGTTCAAAATTGCTGTGTGAAGTGGCCCAGTGGGAACACGGTGAGTACTGTGCTCACAGGTGACAGCTCCTCTCCCATGACAAGTTGAAGCATAGTCCAAGAGGTCTTTCCTGAACTCCAAGCTCCATGTGAATTTACCACGTGTTCTATGATACCTCCTTTCCCTGTGTGTTCAGTAGATTTTCATTTTCGGGAACAGATACTATCTGACAGTTTTAATTCCTCAACACTTGATAAAAAAAAGTCACTAAAAGTACTTGTGAGATGAATCCCCCTGGTTATGTTGTGCATCTGAGGGGTCCTCCCACTCCAAGACAGTCAAAGATGGCACGGAAATATGGATCAAGAAGCTGAGTGACATCTTGACTAGAGGCTTCTCTTCCTGACCGTTTATCCTTCATAGGGATTCTGGGTGTCACAGAATCTTGAGTCCTGTGACTTTCTTCTCCCTCTTTGTTCCTTACCTCCTTGTTTCTCTCACAGATACACACTCTCTTAGTTGTGACATCATTGTCAATGCTCGGACCACTCCTGGGC
This sequence comes from Neodon shergylaensis, assembly GCA_025134845.1. NCBI lineage: Eukaryota > Metazoa > Chordata > Mammalia > Rodentia > Cricetidae > Neodon > Neodon shergylaensis. The sequence continues at coordinate 61,124 of JABTXL010018385.1, forward strand.
AGCCCTGGTGTGAAGGGCAGTGCTCAGTGGACGGAGAGCCTTTACTTCAATATAAGAATAACAAATTCACACCTTTGGGTGACCTGGGAAATGCAGCCAATGGGACTAAAGTGTTGAAAGATATGAGCCAAAGACTTGAATACTTGGGGCCGGAGCTCAGGAAGATGTTGGCTAACTCCATACAAGAGATTACCGAGACCAGTGGTAAGTGTGGGATCGAGTACTGGGGCAGAGACAGGTGGCAAGAGAGGAAGGGCAGAGCACATGTGGGAATGGGATGGTGAGTGTGTCTGTGTGAGGGAGCTGAGCATTGGTCCAACTTTGGAACCATGTGGTACCCAGTGAGTAACAAAGGACAAGTCATGTGGAAATGATCCTGGCTCATAAGCCAGTGGGAAAGTCCTGACCTTTGGAGAAGTGATGGATCTGTGAGCGTAAAGCATGATGGTATTGTGTGTGGTTCACAGGTCAGCCCACTTTACAGGCCACCGTGCTTTCTCAGTATGAACACGGACAAAGTGTTGGTACCTCCTGGAGATTTAACATCAGTGGAAAGTACTTCATCTTCGAACCAAAGTATATGAATTGGATACTGATTGATCATGAAGCTGGTGGTATTGTGAACACATGGAAGAATGATGAACAATTCATAAAAGATCTCAAAATAATCTCCACAGCAGACTGCAGGCACTGGCTCAAGGAACTTTTAAAGTACCAGAAGGAAAAGTCAAGTAGGTATTACCTAGATTATCAGGAGGCAACTCCATTTCATTTCATAGACTGGGTGGGAGATTTCTTGGTGATCTTTCTGTCTGAGATCCAGTGATGACAACAAGGACAAAAGGGGAGGAGCCTCTTTGCAGATGAGGTGTGTGTGTGTGTGTGTAATAATATAATCACCATGAATTCCTGGGCTGATGGCATTTTTTGCATCATTAATTTTATTTCTCCCCCTCTTCTATCTCATTAATTGTTCGCTCACTGTGGTTCTCACTGACCATTACAGTCTGAGCATCCTTGAGTTTCCTGACCTTTCCCCATTCTAGACTCACTGTTGCTTTTCATCTCACTTGATCTTTCTTCTTCCCTGGCACCATCTTCACAGGTGAGCTCCGCTCCTGCCAGAGGAAAGATGAGGCCCCATCATAACTTTGCTTCCTTGACAATAGTTCCATGAGTCTTTGAGGACAGAGGACATGCTTCCTCTCCCTTCCAAATCAGGATCCTCCTAAACAGGTGTTTCATAGCAACAGGGGTGGAACTCTGTGTGTCGCAGAATTGCATGAGCACCAAGAAACTAAAGTGAGATTTCCTCAGATTTGAGCTCTGGTCAAAGACTCAATTCTGCTTCCACTTCAGCCTCACCAGATGTGGTCCCTCCTTCGTCCATGGCCATCAAGACCAATATCTCTGTCCTGCTGATAATTCTCATGTGCTTGCTCCTGAATCTGCTTCTCTGAAGAGAATACTTGGTAATTACAGGTACTGAGGGCAGTGTTGGGAGTGGGAGTAAGAAACAGGTGGGTGAGGAGCAAGGAAGATCTTCCTGAAGTCCTGATCTTGTCCCTCAACTGTATCATCTTGTTGAGAAAGGAGGGAGGAGATCTGAAGTTCGTGTCACCTACTAGCAATAACATGTGCATGTTCTTCACAGGACAGGAATTATACCACAGACCAGTTGGGAATGAAGAAGGAACACAGCAGGTGTTTGATCAGAGCAGGTTCCTAATCAGGAGGGTCCTGTGATGCAGATGTGGAGACAGCAGGAGCACAAATGAACATGCTAGTTCCACTTAGGGTGTAAAGGGGAGAGCATGCCATCTTGCAGACAAAAATAGAGATATAAATAAAAGGATGACCTAGTAGCAAGACCACCTGCAGCTCATGCATCAGACCAGAGTTCTATTCCCAGAACCCACAAGGTAGTTCATGACTATACAACTCTAGGTCCAGGAGAACCTGCCCTTTCTTCTTCTTCACAGAGCCCAGGTATTCACACAGTGCACAAACAGACATGCAGGCTCACATTCAAACACACTAAATAGAATTGAATCAAGCAGCAGCAGCCTCCAGTATCCCTGGAGCAGTGTCCCCATTGGAGAGGAGGGACTGAAATGCTGATGGGGTCTACCTCTCCCATCTGAGCTGTGCAGATGGACAAGGTGGGGCAGGGACAGTCACATCCACACCTGTGTGTGATACACTGAGGCTGAGAAATTTTGGAGAAGAAAGTTGGCTAGAGGTCCCCCCCCTACTCTTCCAACTGCTCCCATCAGCCCCTGAGTGAGGAAGCAGAGCTAGTCATCAACACTTTATTCTGATCTCCAGGTCTGCAGCAGGGTCTGGGGCTCTGGGACATGGGAAAGAAGGAGGAAGACAGTAGGGGATGCAGGATGGAGAGCCCAGGGGTGATGGAGGAGGGAACTGAATGACCCTCAGTGAGGGTGGCTGTGGGATGGTGATGACTGGTACAGGGCACCCAGGAGAACTGACCCAGGCTCTCCTCAGACCCTTCAATAGATGTGTTTCCTTGCTGTAGGTTGAAGATGCTCCAGAGAAATTGTGAGAGTTCATCTGGTGCCACCACTCTCCCTTCCATCAGCCTCCACCAGATGAATCATGATGCTGCAGACACAGCATTTCATGGTCTTCACTCTGTGTGTTCACTTGGGCCCTTTCTTATCACCCTGTACTTCTGGTGCTCCCGGGTAGAATTTGCCCTTAAAGTGAAACTACTTGAACTAGATATGTGGAAAAGACTGTGGCTATGTACCCGTTCCTAAAATAGTAAACAGGGTAACCAGATCTCCTTAGCAGGAATGTGTAATTTTAGTTTTGTGTGTATAACTGACCAGTATCTAGGTCAGACAGACTAGGAGGACTCCCACCCTCCCTAAGATATTTGGCTGGGAGTTAAATACTGTTAGTAATTGATTTTGTAATAGATATATATTATAGCCAAACCTGTAATATGCAGCCTTTTTTAGAACAAAATAAGAAATGTATCTGTTATTTTA
>JABTXL010018385.1:84140-122950 GCA_025134845.1 Neodon shergylaensis
CCTATTGGGAAACTCCTGAAAGGGGTCTGTCCCAGGCTCCTTTGCCAAATCTAGTTCTGTGATTTCCTGTAATCATAGAGGAAACTCCATCCCAGAGCAATTAAAGAACCGAATGCCTGTTGTAAGAATCCATACTGCTCTAGATACTAGAACAGCTGCAGAATAGAGATATAGAAGAAATAGAAGAGAGAATTAAAAATTCAGAAGAAACCATAAAAAAGTATTTTTGAAAACTTGTATAAATGAATAAAGATCAAAATTAAAAAGAGGAATAACTGACATTGTCATAGAAGGTCTGATTGAGACGAGTACAGATGCAACAATAATTACACCAAAAATTTAGAATCCAAATTGGCCTTTTTAGGAGGTTCAGCTTTTAGGAGTTGGAACTTTAAGATAAAGCAGAGTAGGAGGTAGGTCAGTTTTATAGGGTTACAAGGACAGAGAGGTCTGGGTCAATAGAAGACAACAACAGCCCATGTGGCATCATGTTGCTTTAGTTGGTCATGTGTCATAATAATGAGTTAACTATATATATATATTCATATTAGTGTGTAGATAGATAGATAGATAGATAGATAAATAGATGATAGATAGATAGATAGATAGATAGATAGATAGATAGATAGATAGACAGGTAGAATAGTTCGTTTAGTATGGAGAGAGGCAGGTCTGAAGAGGTGAAGTTGGCAATAAATGGCTGATGTAGGCAACCTGCTTGCCCTCTGAGGCCATGGTGATATTGAGGCCCAGTCTGCTACCAAGGGCCCTGTCTGGGACTGTGGCCCTGTTGAAGTAGGGGATATGTGGGTATCCATGGATCTGTTACCACCAAGGGTCTCTCAGATATCTGTGGTTTGTGCCACTACCTAGGCCCATGTTGGTATCTGAGGGTCATGCTGCCACCAGGGCCAGATTCAAGTGGCCTGTGCTGCCATGCCATGCAAGGCCATATTGAGATCTGTGACTGAACTGCAGCCAAGGGCCATGTCTGGATCCATTGCCCTATCACAGAAAGGGCCTGTGATAATGTCCTTGTCTCCTGTTACCATCAAAATCCATGTGGATGTCTGGAGTCTGGGTCTCCACCTGAGCTGGAGCCATGTTGAAGTCCTGTTGAAAGCTGGCTCTACCTCTTGCCTGAGGGGGATGGTTCCAGTGGCCCAGAGGGACCAACTCAGGCACGCATCCAGGAGTTTGAGTAGGCCCACCCTAACATCTACCCCATCTATGACCTGCCAGAGCTCATGAAGGGGCCGGTCCTGCTGAATCATATCACAGGATCTCCATGATTCAGGGCAACCATAGGATATTTGAGAGGAGTTTTAGTGAGCATCCAGTATTGATGGTGTGCCAGAAGCAGAGGCCTTGAATCCCAAAAACAACTCATTATACAATGAACTTTTCCTAATAAAGCAGTTTGGACAAAGGAGTTTTTCCCCAATTCTGTTAAGACAAATGAAGAGGTGATAGAGAGGCAGGAAAGACAGGACAGAAATGGTTTTTGTTTGTTTGTTTTGTTTGGCTCATGATTTCATTTGTTTGTTAATTCATAGTTTTATTCCTTCTCAAATTTTCTTAGTGGTGATGCCACAAGGGCATATATGGAGGGACTGAGAAATGAGTAGGACTGGGGCGCATGAAGTGAGTTTCTAAGGGATCAATAAAAATAACTATGGTGAAAAAATCTAAACTTAAAAAAACAGACTTTCTGATAAAATCTTTCAAAAATTAGGTATGGGAAAAATGTCCTTACACATGCACACATACACACACACACAAATATACACAAATATACACACATATGTATTGTGGGACAATGGTCATGTTCCCTGTAAAGATTTGTCAATTGTATTGTTTTAATAAAACACTGATTGTTCAGTAGTCAGGCAGGAAGTATAGGTGGGGCAACCAGAACATAAGAATTCTGGGAAGAGGAAAGAGTCAGTCCGTAGTTGTCACCCAAACACAGAAGAAACAATATGAGAATGCCTCGCTGATAAAAGGTACCAAGCCACATGGCTGATACAGATAAGAATTAAGGGTTAATGTAAGATATAAGAGTTAATAGGAAGCCTGGGCTACTAGGCCAACCAGTTTATAATTAATGTAGACCTCTGTATATTTCTTTGGGATTGAACGGATTAGGAATCGGGCAAGACAGAAAATTTCTGTCACTAAATATGAACATATACACATAAAACAAGATATACACTACAACATAGCTCATAGCACAGTTTTAACAGTGAGAAGTTGAACTCAGGAAGGTACCCACTTAAACAATGTGTACTCAATATAACACTAGCAGCCCTAGTTAGAGCAATGGGGCAGGAAAAAAAAATAAAATGCATATAGACTGAAAATGATAAGGTTAAGGAGTCTCTTCTTGCACATGAAAAATAGAATATTTAGAAAACACTGAAGAGTCAAAGTAAAGTTAAGGGAGATGGAGACCAGACTGGTCCACAGAGCAAGTTTCAGGATAAGCAGAGCTACACAAAGAAATTTTATCTTCAAAAGCCAGTAAAAGAGACACCTGAGATGCCAACCTGCCCAAGAACAAGAGAGGTCAGAAATGCAGATTACTTGGGAATGCCAAAGGAGGCCTAAGCCACAGAGTCCCCTGGCAACGTCAGAGGTCCTAGCCACCCACCCACCTGGGAGTGCCAAGGAACCACTAGGAGCTCCAAGCAATCAGAATCATGGCCCTGACTCCACCTTGAGGAGCAACCATCTGAGTCTTGGGTCCTCTGGCACCTGGAGGAGTGATCTCTCAAGGCTCTCCTCTGCCTGCATCCGGAGGAGCTTTCAATGGAGACACAGCACCCAACTATACCAATTGGAGGAACTGATGGGTAGACAACATGGTAAGAATAAACTCAACAACATAAAGATCAATACAGCATCACCAGAAACTAGTGGCACAATAACAAGACGTGAGCATCCCAACACAGATGACACAGAAGAAAATGACTTCTAAGATAACTTTTTGAAAATGATTAAGGTCCCTAAAGAGGAAATGAAAAATTCCCTTAGTGAAGTAGAGGAAAAACAAACAAAAAGAAGTTGGAAGAAATCAACGAATCCTTTAAAGAAGACCAAGAAAAAGCAATCAAACAAGTGAAAGAAATTATTCAAGACTTGAAAGCTGAAGAGGAGATAATAATTTAAAAAAAAAACAAACCGAGAGAACTCTTATAGATAGAAATTTCTGTCCTATTCAGTCTCACAGCTGTTCCGTCCCAAAGAAACACACAGAGGCTTATATTAACTATATACTGTTTGTTCTATTAGCTCAGGCTTATTATTAACTAACTCTTATAACTTAAATGTACCAATAATTCTTCTCTATGTTTAGCCATGTGACTTGATACCTTTTCTCAATAAGACAGTTTCATCTTGCTTCCTCTGCATCTGGCTGGTGACTGACTCTCTGCCTTTCCTCTTCCCAAAATTCTCCTCCTCGGTTGCCCTGAATATACTTCCTGCCTGGCTACTGTCCAACCATTATTTTATTAAACAAATATGAGTGACATGTCCTTACAGAGTACAAGAGTATTATCCCACAGCAAATTTTGGAAATGGAAAATTTGGGTACACAATCAGGAACTACAAATGTAAACATAAGGAGCAGGGCAATGTATTAGATCCAATAGAGGAAAAAAATGCCTTTCTTTCTTTTTTCTTTCTTTCTTTGTCTCTTTCTTTCTTTCATCCTTTGATTTTTTGAGATGGATTTCCCTCTGTAACAGTTCTGGCTGTTCTGAAACTCAATTTGCAGACCAGGCTTACCTTCAAACCACAGAGATCCACCTGCTTTTGCCTCCTGAGTGCTGGGGTTAAAGGCATGGGCCACCACTGTCTGACAGGAATTTCCTTTCTAGGGAAGACTGATATTATCATTAAGACAGAGAAATATGAGTAAAGGACCACTGATTAAACCCTCAACTACACTTCTAAGACCACATTTTGGTCTTTGAATAGACCTGGAAAGAGGGGCAATCACTAGAAAGACAACCTCAGTTTAAGAACAGTCTATGCACTCTGACTGAAGGACAAAGGTCTTTAATAAATTCATAAAACGGAATTCTCCTTTAGGACATCAAGGGAACAGGAGCAGAGAGGTCATAGAATTGCATCATTGAACTCAGAAAGCCAAGAGTCTTGACTAATGAGGAGCATCTCATTGTAAGTGAGCAGAGACCAAAGATGCAGAGCAAACTCACAAGCACATCATGGGCAAGATGGCTGAGTGGGAAAAGCACTTGCCTGATAGCATGATGTTTCTTGTCAACATGACACAATGTTGAAATCATCTGAGAGGAGGAAACCCCTATGATAAAATGCCTCCAGAGATCAGAATATTGGGCTGTGGGCAAGGTTGGAAGGCATTTCTTAATGAGAGAGTGATGTGGGAAGGCCCAGCCCATTGTGGGTGTTTCCACACCTAGGCTTGGGCTCCTGGCACTGAAGGAAAGCAGGCTGAGCAAGCCATGAAGAGCAAGACTGTAAGCTGGACTTTTCCAAGGCCTCTGCATCAGCTGCTCCCTCCAGGTTCCTGCCCTGCTTGAGTTTCAGCCTTGACTTCCCTCATTGGACTGTGACTGCGCATACAGAAGCCAAACAGACCCATTCCTCAGGCTGCTTTGGTCATGGTGTTTCATCACTGCAATAGCAACCCTAACTAAGACACAAGACAACTGAGTTCCAGGCCCAGAACACACTGGGGGATTAGGTCTCACTGGAAGAGGAAACATATCTGTAAGAGGCTCAAAAGAACAGAGCAGTGGAGATTTTGTGGACAGATGGATCCACAGTGGCTGGCCTTGTAGTTGACTGCAGCTGGACTTGTGAGCGCTTGACAGGGTCCAATTTAGACAGAATCTAGTGGTCTTTTGTTATAAGTTTTTTAAATTGTGGGAAAGTGTCATACCATACAATAGGATTCACATGGGAAGTTTATTGGAAAAGGAGAAAAAAGGAACAGAAAAATGGATAATGAAGGGGGCTGAGAGGGGGCAGAGACTGTTGTCTGGGTACAAAAGTGGCATAAGAGAAAGGAGACAGGAGGTGGACACAGCTTGCCTTTTATAAATGAACATAGCGAATGTGCACATGTGTGCTCTTAGTGGCTGCAGCTGACGATATATACTGTCAGGACACCAAGACCAGACCAGTACAGAACTCTGAATACTAACAGTCCTCCCTTTGTTTATTATAAAAAGGCGAGGAGTTAGAAAGTGATAGCAGGTGATGCAGGGATGAGGGTGTCATGTTCTTGAAACTGCTTCCTGCTGAACTGGGGAGCATTGATCATCTCTGTGGGACTTGAGAAATTCGGGGTTGCTGGCCATGTCCTGGGTTGTCTGGCTGTTTCAGTTCAGTGTCCAGGCTCTGTGGAACCGTCAGGCACTGCTTGGAACTGGTAAAGTGTTGTTCGAGATGGATCCAGGTTGACTCCCTGGAGCTCACAAGAAATCATGGTGAGATCATCAGGCAAGATGGAGGAGAGCCACGTGATTGCTGAAAACAATAGTTACATGCACACATACATAGAGTTGAATCCAAGTTACATACACATACATTAGGCACTAAACACTGCTGACATCTAAATTTAAGTCACACACACACAGAAACACACACACATGCAAACACATTAACAGAAATTGGGTAAATATAAAGGAAAGGAGAACCAGTGTGTGATGAGTAAGAAAAATCTGGCTTCTCCATCTGACCCACATTTGCAGCAAACAGACAGGATGTTTAGAGAGCGAGAACTGACAGACACAAGCAGGTCTTGGAGCCAAGAAAAGGAAAGAAAGTGGAAAAGAAAAGGAAAGAAAGTATAGAATTCTTTCTCATTTTTCTGACTGACTGGTTAAGGAATACTGAGGTCAGATTTAATTTAAAAGAAGTGGTCAGTGGGTCTTCAAAAGTGAGCAGGTGTATGACACAGTCCCAAAAGATGAGGCAGATCCAGGGATACAGAAATCACAAACTATTCAGAATGCTGTCACCCAAGAACAGGGGCCAAGGTCTCTGAGTCCAAGAGAGACATAATCAACTGGTACCAGGAAAAACCAGAAGGCCAGGGGAGGAGAAGCAAGAGGACACATTTGAGAGAAAATTCTCACACGTGGAAATGGCCAGAGGTAGAGAAGTGGGGGAACTCACCAATCATGCCAGTGTTGGACAGGGGGACCCAGCGATCCATTGGTTGGAGAAGCAAGGCTGTCTGTCAGATTTGGACCCGGTTCCATGTGTCAGGGTGCCTCTGACTGCCAGCGGGCTGGAGAATGCCCTAGTAGGGCCTGCCTAATCTCGGAGAACCAAGGTTACAATTGAATTGGAAATGGTGGGAAGTAGTCATGCCAAACAACAGGGCTCACTAGGAAGGTTTATTAGAAGAGGACAGAGAAGGGGCTAAAAAGGGACAGAGACAGGAGGAGAGAAGGGGACTGGGAAGGGACAGAGACTGAGCAGAGGCAAGAGGACAAGAGTGGCACAAGAGAAATCAACAGGAGGAGGCCAAGGCCCGCCTTTCATAAGGGAACGCAGCAAATGTGCACAGAAGGTGCTCCCAGTGGCTGCAGCTAAGGGCATATCCTGTCAGGACCCTAAGGGCAGGCCAGTGCAGATGCCTGAATACTAACATTTTATCCTGTGGGAGGGTGTTAACATAGATTCAATCTCCCATATTGGTGTGAGGAGGTGACTGAAAAGGCTTGTATGTCTGGGAACTCCAGATGCTCTTGATTGTCACCGTGACAAAACAAAACGATACAGATACTGGGTCTCAGGATATAATGAGGGTCCGTGTCAAAGGAGAGCTGAAGACTCTGTGGGCCCAAAAAGTGTAACACATCAAGAGTGGGTAAAACTAGAATCTTGGGTGTGAGATTAGGGAGACCTAACAGTTAGACAATCTGACAGGGACATGGGAAGGGGGTGCTTAGGGAGGGAGAGGGAGGTCATTGCAGAAGAAAGTAGGATGTGAGTAAAGGGGAACATCAGAATTGATACAACTGAGCTGATAGGGAATATGGAAAAGCATCCTCTACTTAGTGAAGAGAGAAGGTAAATACAGGAGGAGAAAAGGGAGGGAGGTAAAGTAACAGCAGGAAAGGTGACAAGGGTTCATGCTATTAACTATTTGCCTAAAATTATAACAAACATAAATCTGTGTATAACTAGACATATGTAGTTCTATGACCTTTTTTCATGGGGGTTGATGGTGCTCCCTCCATGAGACTACCTAACAGAACCCCAATATCAGACAAGAGAGACCCTCATTGGGGTTGTTGGTCAGGACTGACCAATAGGCTGTCAATAGTCTACTAAAGCACACACCTGTTGCTCCTGCCCTTCTTTTCCCCAGAGCTGAAGACACCATGCACTTTAGAGACAGGGCGCAGAAGCCACTAAGCTGGAACTGACCTAAAGTCACCTCTCTAAGGGACTACCTTTCTTGGTTCCAAAAACTGTTATTCAAGCTTCCACAGGAGGGTGGCAACCAATAGTCACACCCAGCTATTGACACCTATGGACCACGTCAGTGAGCAGCATGCCACAGTAACTCTTATCTGTGCAGAACTGGCACACATACCTTGATGGTATCCAGCAGCTCTCTCATTGAACTTAAGACCTGCTAAGCAGGAGGGACATCATGCCTGCACAGTACAGGAAACTAATAATAAACATAGCTAACTAATAAGTGCTGAAGTCATGATTACTGAAGGAGATTCCACAACCACTAATTTACTAAATGAGCATAATCTCTAACATCAATCTATAAACATTTGTCCTTAAACACCAGAACAGATGTATTCTTCACTCTCTTCAAGAGAATGTCTCTTTGCAAAGAATGAAGACCACTGCAGAAAACCACAGACAATATGCAGAGTTGAGGAGCACACTCCTAAGGGATGAATCTTCCACACAGTCCCACAGCTAAGGCTCAGGGAACAATTCAAAAGAGGGGATGGAACTCCTACATGGGTCCTCTGGAAGAGCAGTCAGGGCTCTTAACCTCTGAGTCTTCTCTACAGAACTGAATCTGCTTTCTACTGGAATAATTTTGTGATTGCAGAACTTTCCTAAAGGTCTTAGGTTCCAGTGTCATAGAGTTAGGGAGAAAACCACAGCCTTGCTGATAGGATAGTTATTAAAGGTCTCCAGTGGGGAGAGGGTGTTGGTAAAAGAAGCAGATAGAGAGGAGGGAGGGGGGAGTGACAAGGGCACCTTGTAGATGGGGAGTGTTGAGCTCTGGGCCAAGCATTAGGACAATTAAAGTGTGGGGGGAAGACAGGGTTGAGGGGAAGAGACTTGGTGGAGAAAGTGAGTCTGGGATTTAGATGTAGGAAGAGGGAAGGTAATGGAAAGTGCAGAAGGGAGATCAGAAAGAAACATAGAAGGCATGGGGTGAGGTGGTTGAGAGGGAGGCTCCTGGTGAGGCTGAAGGTAAAGCAGGTGTGTGTCCAATACTCAGGAGAGAAACTCCTAGTGTGACTCAAGCTACTGTGAGCGTGACTGGCCTTAAGTTACACAAGCTGCCAGAATTCCGTCCTGCCCCACAAAAACACTGACTGTAGGGCCATAATTTGCAACTGTAGGCAGCTTCAGTTACCTAGCAAGGGAGAGTGCCAGGGAGGGACCAAGAGATGTGAGAGCCTGGGTTTACAACCAGGGCAGGGATGCTCCACTCAGATGATGATAATCTTCGCCTCCCAGAGGGAGGGACCACACCAGTCTGCTATAAATGCACCAGGGCAGAGTACCCACTGAAAAGTCAGTGGATCTTTGTGCAAGGTGCTCTGCAGGTCGGCCCTGAACCCTCACTGCTTCTCTCCACAGATCTGAATACTAAACTTGTTGCTCAGGATATGGCAAGGAATGCAGCTGCCCAGAACTATCCTTCCACTAAGGCGCTGTGCTTCTGGGTTCTACTGATCTGTCTGTGGTCCATGATACCCATCGGTGGTGAGTTGTTATATTCTAAGTTGAGGGGTACAGGGAGTGGGAAGGTGAAGGAGGGGAGAATCAGGCTATTGAATCCCAGGTTAGCAGTCATTCTCTGGGAAGCTCCCGAACCCAAGAAAACCCAGCAAGGCTAACTTTCCCAAGCCCTGCCAATTTTATACAGTCCAGGAAAGGACTAGGAAAATTACCTCGTCAGAAGGGAAAATAAGGAGGGCGGGGGACAAGATGCCAAAGGAGAATCCAGCTGATATTCTCAGCTCTCAGTCATACTGGGGAGGGGGTACAGGAAGCCTAAATCTAGCCATGAAACCCCAGTGTGACACCCTGCCAAAAGGCTCATTCAGCTTCTATGGACTTAAGGCAGTCTATGCTCTGAAGACTTTCTTCCCAGCCTTGAAAGTATTTCTAATATTTCTGGAAATCTTTGCCCTCAAACTTTATTTCACACCATTGCATGGTATTCTTCCGCAGATCACAATAGATGCTTCCAGGGATACAGCAGTCACAACCACCCTTTCTCTCACTTTTTATTCTTAAAAGGCAGGATTTCACACCATAGCCCACACTATGGAATTTGCAGCAATTCCTTCTCTCCTTAGGTTGGCCAGGTGCTGGGATTACAACTTTGTATCACCAAGCTCAGTTTCAATGCCATAAGACTCATCAACCACCAGCTGGCTCAGCACCCTTCCCTGCCCATCTAACCTTTTCCACCCCCCATCCATAAAGTGCCTTCCAGCTCGTTTTCCACCAGGTTAGCATCCGTGTGTTAGCACCTCAGCTAACCAGGGCTGACTATACTGCACTCTGGCAATGGTACTAGACAAGGACATGTGGAAGGCTCTACTCTTGCCTCCCAAGCCCCATGTATTCAGCCTTCTGGGAAACCAGCATCCAATAACGATGTCATTTAGGCAGGAGTATGTTCCTTTATTCCTGTAAATGGCAGGCACTAAATATTCTCAACCTGGCAAGCCTGACTATATCTATCCTGCACCAAATACTCAATTCTACTTTTAGTGTAGTAACAGACTTGGAATGCAACAAGCTGATGAATGGGACAGCAAATGTGGCTCTCATCGTTCTTCTGACCCCAGTTAGGTGTACCCCATGTCTTAGAACTGGTACCCATCACCACAGAGTGTATTCAGAAGAACTTTGAATGCTGTGTGTTTCCCAGACAGCAGTGGGTTCTATGCTGCCTTTGACTTCTGTGTCAGCTCGAAACGACACGAAGAGACCCTGGGTTTAGGGTCTTTTGATGTCTCACTGCTGTCCAGTGGATTCCTTAGATCCCATGGCTGTAGAGGTCACTACTGAAGCCTGAGGTGCTTGCTGAGAAAGAGGTGGCAGCTTAGTTGAGAACTAACCTCAGTCTCTTCCTCTAGATGAGGTAGCATCTCCAAAAGCATCTGGGGATTAGCAGATGTTCTGTCAGACAAGAGTCCTTATCTCTCTCTGCTAATCAGCTCTCAATACACAAGTGACCTGTTATATCCCTGCAGCAATGTCTCTCTTCTGGACATCTTTTCTGACTGTGACCTGTCCACCTAATAGCCTAGTGGGAAAGAGATCACCTCATGATGTCTGGCCTGAGGCCTGATGGGCCTTCTCATAGCCCAAGACCACAGACCACTCTCTCTCAAGATCCATTACCATGTCAGGAGCCTCAATGAAATAGAGCATTTTTCCTGCTATAGGTCAGTCAGGCTGGTCACTGACTAAGCAATGTGGTTCTCCAATTAGATATAAACTCCACCCAGGGTCAAGATTGTCCTGGGTCAGAGAGTCCTAGAGGAAGATCCAGCCATGTTCTTTGTTGGTTTATTGTCTCTGGCTGCTTTCAAGTTTCAAGATCAGAGCTGAGCAGGTGTAACAGAGACCATCTTGTAAAATGAGCAGCGGGCTGCATCCCACCATCTGGCTAGCTTTACACCCAAAATAACAACACACAAACTGTGTTCTTTTAAACACTGCTTGGCCCGTCAGCTCTATCCTCTTACTGGCTAATTCTCACATCTTGATTAACCCATTTCTAATAACTGTGTAGCACCATGAGGTGGTGGCTTACCGGGAAGGATCTTAACCTGCGTCCATCTTGGAGAGGAGAGGCATGGCGACTGCCTCACTTCCCTTCTTCCCAGCATTCTCTTCTGTCTACTCCACCCACCTATGTTCTGACCTATCAGGCCAAGTAGTTTTCTTAACCAACGAAAGCAACAAATAGATAGAAGACCCACCTACATCACCGTCTGTCCTGTGAAGACTTCAGTACTGGTAGAGTAGCTGCATTCATCACTCTCTGCTTTTGTGATGAACACCAAGGCCAGTTTCAGAGGATAAGAGTCCATCACCTCACAGTGGAAAAACATGACAACTGGGGTGCATGGTTGCTGGAGCAGCAAGCTTAGAGCTCACATATTTTAAGTTTGGTTTAGGTTTCTGAGACAAGGTCCCACTGTTTAGTTCCTGATGTCCTAGAAATTACTATACAAAACAGACTGGATACAAACTTACAAAGATCTCCTTCCTTTGCCTCTCAAGTGCTAGAATGAGAACTATGTGATATCATGCCCAACTGAGAGCACATGTCTTAAACCTCAAGCAAAGTTCAGAGATGAAGAAATGGGAATGGGGTTTAGAGCCACACCCCCAGGGACATACTTCCTTCAGCCAGGCCTTACCTACTGAACCTGTCCAAATGGCTGCCATCAACTGGGGACCTAGATTCAAAAACATTCTACTCTGTAGACGACAGGCTCATTCAAACCAGCACAACATCCATTCACAGGAGCATCTCTGGGTTCATCCCTGAGTGACAGGGCAGTAGTGAAGCGGTGCAGGAAGAATGGCTGCACTTACTGCAGGGCAGAGTGGTCACTCTTATAGGGACCTGATCTGTCTGTCCTCTAGGAAGTAACTCTGTGTCTGTCTTGGAGGTGGTCCAGTTTTGATTGCTTTATAGGTTTATGTTTTGACTGCATGCATATATGTGCAACACATATGCACCTGGTGCTTTTGGAGGCCAAAAGAGGACATTGAGTCTCCTGGAATGGAGTCACAGGCAGTGGTGAGTCACTGTGTGAGGTTGCTGAGAATCAACCCTCGATCCTCTGCAAGAGCAACAAGTGCTCTTAACCCCTGCACCACCTCTGTAGCCCCAGTGCTTCAGTTTAAACACTGGGCACAGGTGTCTGGGTTTTCATGGAACAGCAGCTTTCACCTTCGTGATCACCTGTTTTGTCTTTAATTATTAAAAGCCAGCCACATCTGGGTTTGGTAACCATCTCTCTATAGTTAGGATTTTCTGTTCTTTTAGCCATGACCCCCTTCAGCAATTAGACTTTAAAACAGATCCCCCTTACTCATCAATGGACCACTGTCCTTGATGTTTCTGCCCCTGACCACTTTATGCTATATTTTTTTGTACTATACTGCTGAGATTCCAAGTTAGAAATCAAGTTTCCTAACCCTATCCTAGCCTTGACCCATCATCACCATCCCTGAGCCTCCAGCGATGCTGGTGCTCTTCTCCCTTCTCCTTCTCACTGTGCTTCTCAGCAGGGATGCTCCAGCATCCACAGACAGCATGGGCTCTGCACTCTTCCCCTGGAAATGTTTGCTGTTCCATCCACTCTGGCACATGCATGACTCTGAAATTTTTGATACCACTCTTCTACCACAAGATTTAACCAGCCTAGATTTTCTTGGTCTTACACTATACACTGTCATCTGACCTGCTCTAGTAAGCCATCCCTGCAGTGCTGCATTGTTTACACGGGGATCTGCCAATGTTTTATTCAAGTTTCATACTGTTGTTGTGATAAAACAGTCTATCAAACAAAAGTTAAGGGAGAAACTGATTTATTTGACTCCTACTTCTAAGTCATTGTCACTGAGGAAAGTCAGGGCAGGTACTCAGAGGCAGGCCCACTTGCTATTCCCCACAACATTATCTATGACCAGGAACTTACTTCACAGCCAGAGAGGCAGAGCAGGAACCATGGAGGATGCTGCTTGTTGTCTGGATCACCAGCTCCTGCATATCTAGATTTCTTTTCCAGCCAGAGACCACGTGCCCAGGAAATAGTAATGTCCATAGTGGCTGGGTGTTCCTACATCATTAACAGTCAAAACAGTCCCTTAATACACAGTCCCTTCTTAGGTGACTCTAGGCTTTATTAAATTGACAGCTTGATAACGATCAAATGTCTTCAAATCTATGATCTGAGAGAACAGATCAATAAAAACTGTGTCCATGCAACCTCTTTTCCGTCCTCACCCTGCTCCACTCTGCGGGGGGGGGGGGGGCAGCCTCACGCACCATCCTGTTTCCACACAGTCTACATGAGCAGCTTCTGGAGATTCCCCAAAATGAACAAATCCAGAGAAGACATCCTGAATTTTCCGGCCATAACTGACAGGGACAACCCCTAGCACAATGATGTGATAACACATAAGAGACTTGCCCTGGTGGAGAGAAAGGGTTGGCCACAACTAGACCATCATCTTCAAACAAGAAAAAAAAATCACTAAACATTTTTAGCACGGTGAAAGTTCAGTCAGGGATTTTATTTCATTTTTCTTACTTTCATTCTCCTTTTTGAAAGACTCCCTTCCAGAGGACTTTCTTGATCCACAGGCAGAGACTGTCTCTGAGTCCCTGCTCCTCATCCCTAACCACACTGCATGTTTTCTTCACAGATGCTGCTTCTCTTTGTTACAACTTCACTGTTGGCAGGTCATGGTCTGGAACATGGAGTCAGAAAGTCCAAGGAAAACTCAATGAAGAGACTTTTATTTCCTGTGAGAGTAACAACTGCCATGCCATTGGTCTTCTGGGGAGCAGACTGGGTGCCACACAGACCTGGGAAATCCAGGTTACCACTCTTAAAGATGGAGTTAACGAGTTAAAAGGACAAGTGATTCACATGAAGGAGGAGACTAATACCATCAGAGGTGAGTTTTTGAATTACCCCCAGATTGCAGGAGATGTAGCTCAGTGACAGAGTGCTTACCTGGCATGTATGAGGCCATAGGGTCAATCCTCACTGCTACAAAATAAACAAAAGAACAATCGAATGGCTCCCAGAAGGAAAGAACAGTGAATGTGACAGGTTAGGGACATTCATTGTCTGCATGGAGGAAAAGAAATGAATCACTGGTAGCCCCTGTCACCTCAGAGGTCCAGCACTAAAGGCTAAAATGGGGATGGTAGAGCAAGATCAGAGGATGGGAAGAGAGGGGAAGGGACAGGATTCATTAAAGCAAGAGGCTGATCCCTTTCCAATGGGCTCAGAGCCCCTCACTCTGCAGGCCAGGCTGTGTTGTTGTCATGAAGCAGATGGACGTTTCCAAGGATTCTGGGACTTTGACCTCAATGGACACAAAATGGCCCATTTTGACTCAAGCACTGGAGAGTGGACTGAAGTTGACCCTGGATCCAGATGGATGAAAGAGATGTGGGAGGAAAAGAAGGATTTAACAGGCTTCTTATACAGGACCTCACAGGGGGACTGCAGGGCCTGGCTCAAGAAGATAAAGTCACACTGGGAAGAAATGTTGGAGTCTACAGGTAGCTTGGAAGAAGCTTTCTAGACATGAGGGATGTGTGTATGTATGTGTGTGTATGTATGTTTGTGTGTGTGTTTGTGTGTGTGTGTGTTTGTGTGTTTGTGTGTGTGTGTGAGAGAGAGAAAGAGAAAGAGAGAGAGAATCTAATCACGATGAATTCTTGAGTTTATGATCATTTTTACTTTCTTCTCATTCTCTTCTATCTCATTAATTGTGGTTACATTGTTCTCTCACACTGGCTGTCACAGTATAGAAACCTTGTATTTCCTGACCTTTTTCTCATTCTAGATGCATTGTTACTTTCATCTCATCTGATCTTTCTTCTTCTTCCCTGTCACCATCATCACAGGTCACCCTCATGCTTCCCCTCCTGCCAGCAGGAAAGATAAGGTCCCATCATTACTCTGCTTCCCCTGCCATACCTGCATGAGTCTTTTGAGATCAGGGGACATGCCCTCTCTTCTTTCCAATGCAGGACCAACCTAAACAGTTGTTTCGTAGAAACAGAGGTAGAATTAGTGTGTTGCTGAAGACCCAGAACCTAAGGTGATATTTCCTCAGATTTGATGTTTGATCCAAGATTCAACTTGTATTTCCATTTCAGCCTCTCCAACTACTACTCCAGATGTGGACCAGCCTTCGTCCATGGCCTTCAATCCCAGCATCCTTCTTCCGCTGATAATCCTCCCCTGCACCATTCTTCTGTGTTTTCTGATGAGAACCATAGGAGGTATCAAGGGCAGTTTTTGGAGTGGGGTAAGGGAAAGATGGGTGAGCAGTGAAGAAGCCAGAGTGAACTCCTGGAGTCCCACTCTTGCCCCTCATCTAGAGCATCTAACTGAAAAAGGAGGCAGGAGATCTGGCGTTCATGTCACCTGCAAGCAACAGCTTGTGCATATTCAGCCTCAACAGGACAGGAATCATGGCATAGACCAGTGGGGAATCAGAATAGAACACCAGGTTTATAATTAGTAGGATAGGTCATATGACGCATACATGGAGATACATGAACACAAAAGAACATGGTAGTTCTGCTTAAGGAATAGAGGGAAGAAGACTCCATCCCACAAAGAAAGAAAAGAAGATATAAATAAAGAAATGGCCTAGTGATGAGGCCACTGGCTGCTCAAGAATCAGACCCAGGTTCCATTCTCAGCACCCACATGGCAGTCACAACCGTACAACTCCACCTACATAGGGTACAGTCTCTTCTTCTCCAAGGCCCCAGGCATGCATGCACACAGTGCACTTGCAGACATGTAGGCTAACACTCTTATACTTAAAATAGAAATTTATTGATCAACAGCAACAGCCTCCAGAACCCCTGATGCAGTGTCCCCATTGGAGACAGGAGAGACTGAGCTGTTGATAGAGTCTACCTCTCCCATCTGGGCTGCTCAGATGGACAAAGTAGGGCTGAGACAGTCACATCCACACCTGTGTGTGTCACTCTAAGGCTAAGAAAGAATGAAGAAGAAGGCTAGATGGGGTCCCCACTGCTCCTCCATCCCCTCCCATTAGGCCCTGAGTCAGGAAGCAGAGCTAGTCGCCACCACTTTGTTCTGATCTCCCAGGTCTGCAGCAGTGACTGAGGCTCTGGGACAAGGGAAAGAAGGAAGAAGAAAGTAGGGGATCCAGGATGGAGAGCCCAGGGGTGATGGAGGAAGGAACTGAATGACCCTCAGTGAGGGTGGCTGTGCGGTAGTGATGACTGGTACAGGGTACCCAGGAGAACTGACCCAGGCTTTCCTCAGACCCTTCAAAAGACATGTTTCCTTGCTTTAGGTTGAAGATGCTCCAGAGGTCATAAGGGTTCATCTGGTGTCACCACTCTCCCTTTCCATCAGCCTCCACCAGTTGAATCAGGATGCTGCAGACACCGCATTTCAGGATCTTTCACTCTGTGCTCATTGCTTGGGCATTTCTTATCACCTTATACAGTTTCCTTGGTGTTCCCTGGTAGAATTTGTCCTTAACATGGAACTACTTAAACTAGAGATGTGGGAAAGACTGTGGTTATGTACCCATGTCTAGCACAGGAAACAGGGTAAACAGATCTTAGTGAGAATGCAGAGTTTTTGCTCCTGTGTTTATAACTTATCAATATCTAGATCAGAGAGACTAGAAAGACCCCACTTTCTCTAGGGTGTTGAAATAGGGGCGGCCGGGGCTGCGTCCCCAGCACCCCAGCTGCCTGCTAGCTTAGCTTATGCCCCGAAATAACAACACACAAACTGTATTCATTTAATCACTGCTTGGCCCATTTCTATCTAGCCTCTTCTAGGCTAATTCTCTCATATTAATTTAGCCCATTTCTAATCATCTGTGTAGCACCCCAAGGTGCGCTTACCGGGAAGATTCTAGCCTACGTCCATCTTGGATTGGAGCTTCATCGCTCACGTCTGTCCGGGAGACTGGAGCATGGCTTCTCTGCTCCCGAGAGCAGAGCTGTCGAATCTGTCCTCACTTCCTCTTCCTCCCAAGATTCTATTCTGTTTACTCCTCCCACCTATGTTTTAACCTATGAGGGCCAAGCAGTTTCTTTATTGCTTAACCAATGAAATCAACAGATTGATATATGACACTCCCACATCACTAGGGTGTTTGGCTTAGAGTTAAATTCTATTAAGAATATTGATTTTGTGACAGGTATTTATTGTAATCAATCCTGAACTAGGGAACCTTTCTTAGAACAAAATAGGAAATATATTTATTATTTTATATGACTATATATGATACAACGAATGCTTCATAAAAAGAAAATGTAATGTTTTATAATATTATTATAAATTCGTAGGTAGCCTAGGAATGCCAACATTCACACTGGGAACAGAGAACCCAGAAGCTGCTCAGTCCGACAGGCTGACTGCGCCTGCAGTGACAATCTGGCAGTGAAAGGCAGAAGATCCTGGGAGCTGGTGCTATTGGGTCCACATCCTCCTGGTGCAGGTCTGGGTCAGTGCTGCTCTCCACTGTGCCCACAGAGGCTTCTTCTGCACATCCAGGCCTGGGATGGAAGGAGAGTGAACTCACACTAGTTTTCTGACTCCACATGGGCACTTTTGCACAAGTGCACAAGCACTCACACACACATGACACATATACACAGCGACAACATAAGGACCCTAAGGTATGGAGAGTTCACTGTTGAAAACAACATTTTTTTGAGGCGAGAACTAAGTACATAACACAACCTGGAATGGAACTCACTATGTAGACCAGGCTGGCCTGGAACTCAGAGATCCACTTGCCTCTTCCTCCCCAGCATTGGGCTTAAAGGTGTGTGCTACCATGCATGAACAACTCTTGGATCTTGAACTCTAATTGTGTGATGAAGATAGACGTTAAAAAGAAATCTCACACTAGCTCAGAATAGAGTATAATAAAGAGTTATTTATTCAGGGGTAGAATCACAGATCACAGTCCTCTGCACAAACAGGGAACAGCAGCCTAATCCAGCAGCTAGAAGAGAGAGCAAGCACACACTTTACATTGGCATTTATTGTATAAGAGGCCATGCCCAAGTAGGCGGGTAACATAAATGCTACTGACTGAAGAATTTCCTACAGCACCTCTCCCTTTTGTTTAAATAAAAAGTAAAGTTTTACCTTTAATGTAGTAAAATTACATATAACAAAATATGTATAACTAAGGAAAACTATAATTATAACTATCTATTCTTCAACTCCATCAAAGACTCCAGAAAGAAATAATATTACCTAAATTAACAGCAAGTACATTATAAGCAACATATAAAACTCTAGAATTGACAGAGACATCTTGCTGCCTGGAGAGTCATCCAAAGTTCTTCTGTATCATTGGGGCATCCATCTTCAGCCTACAGGCCCATAGTATCCAGGTGGCTTTTCTGCAAAGCAGGAAATTTGAAGATCTGTTCTGCCTTGTAATGGTAAAGTCCATCAGTTGCTTTCTTCTGTGTCCTGCAGAATGTCTTGAAGCCACTTTTATGAAGCAGGAACCTGAAGGATAGTCTCACTTTTAGACAAGTTCAGCAGTCATCTCTCTGTGGGTTCTGCATGTCCAGCTTATACAACATAATATTAAGTAGTCCAGGCAGGAGCAGTTTCTTGCCCAAGTAGCTAGCAAACTCCATTAGGAGCCTCTTTGAAGTCCATCTTCCTTTTGAAGTAAATGGTATTGCCAGGAGCAGATGTGTCTCTATGTCATAAAAAGTCCTAAGTTCTTAAAATATTTTAAATGCCATGTTCTGTAATTCTCTAAAAGATTTGAAAAACCCCTATCTAACTGAAATATATCTCTATACATCTAGAAAACCTAACTAACATGACTACAGCTTGACTATTATAGATGACTCTCTATTAACATATATTTCTTAAGTATATATTACGTATTAAAATGAGTTGCGCAAACACAATACCTTAATCAAGAGCAGAAATATACATATAATAAAATTGACCTTAAATTTATATCAATAAACCAAGATCCATACCAATGCAAACCTTTATAGTATATCTCCCCTTTAAATGTAAACAAAAATTTATAGACAATATTTGGGAATTTTGGCATAGTTCTCTCCAAACTGTTTCCTGCTTTCTGTTGGGTGAAGTAATTTTTTGGGGGTGTTCATAGTGACCTTTTGGGGAATCTTAGTCTATCAAACCACATTAGTCTGGAAGAAATCCACAGGTTCTCATCTTCTGTGGAAACAAAAGCAGAACCTCTTCTCCAAAGCAACAAATCCTTAGACACAAATTTGAAAGTCAAGATACCTTTATTATATACATGCTGGTTTAGCTTAGCAGCCCATACAATGAAATATCTCTCTGTACTCAGCTCCGTCATAGTAAAAAAAATTTTTTAAAGACACAATAATATATACAATCCAGACTTTCTATGTATTTTTCATCTGTATGTGGCTTATTTTTCTTAATCCATTACTTTTTCTAAAAGTTTAATATTTATTTTATTATCTTTACTCCTGTAATCTATGACTGTCTATAATCATTTATATTACATTTTCTGTCTCTTTTCTCTTTTTCTTATTTCTCTGAAGCTTATGTACAATTTTTAAACACATTGTGTCTCATTTAGAGGTCTTTTATGAATAAATCTGTCCTACTGTGTATCTGAACTCCTTTTCTGTTCAGGAGTGCTTCTTAAAATGCTAAGCCATGGTATGACTAGAGCAAAGACTGCTTTGCCCTTTGGCTCTGCTCAATCCAACATGTCAGAGGTATGTTCACTGCCTTTGCAAGCCATGCACACTGTCCCTAATTAATTTGCAAACTATAGTGCCCTTAAATAGACTTGCCATATTCAAATATTTCAGATATCACAAAAGAAAACCTGTAACAAATAATCATAAGAAACAGAAATTGAGGACTAGTTATTTAGCAGAAGTCACTGGTAATGTCTGTCCTTTATTTTCATTACTGGAAGCCATCTGATTGCTGACTTAGCATCTTTAAAATGTCATCTTTCTACTCAGAAGCTTATGAAATTTCCACTTGTGATTGCTTTACAGATGTTCATGTTTCTACAAAAGTGTGCATGGCTGAATTGTATGATTTTTACATGAAACATTCCAAAGAATTTTCTTTTAATTATTACACTTCTCAAGGTTTGTGGCAATGCCTATTTCAATTGTGAAAATATAGTTGTAATATTATCTTTGTTCTTTGCCAATCTGTATAAAGTCCTGTCAAAATCAGTATATCTTTGGGGGGGTCTAGAGAGGGATTGGAGTATAGTGATATTTTGTTTGTGTTTTAACAAATAAAGCTTACCTGAAGATCAGAGTGCAGAGCTAAGCCACTAGAAGCCAAGGAAGTGTTGGCACACACCTTTAATCCCAGGACTTGGAAGACAGATGTAGAAGAATCTCTGTTAGTTTAAGACTGTAACCTCTGCATTACTCTCAGTACAGTTCACATGCCACTGTACCATTCACAAGCTGGGCAAGGGCCTGGAAATTGAAAGAACACACAAGAAACCTGGGTCATTCAAAAGGAGATCAGCT
Organism: Neodon shergylaensis; assembly: GCA_025134845.1. Taxonomy (NCBI): domain Eukaryota; kingdom Metazoa; phylum Chordata; class Mammalia; order Rodentia; family Cricetidae; genus Neodon; species Neodon shergylaensis. The sequence continues at coordinate 104,695 of JABTXL010018385.1, forward strand.
GAGTGTCATTTATTTAAGCTTAGGAAAATCCTTATATACCTAGGTGCTGCACAATGGAATTCACCCCAGGCAGGTGAGAAATTACCATGCCCAAGGTGGAATAAACAATTGCCCCATAGTTAACCACCAGGGGGGCAGAGGGAGCACAGCAACAAACAGGATGTTTAGCTGGCTGGCCAAAAACTGTCCTCAAGCTGAAACCCAAAAGCAAGGGTAGACCCATGGGCACTACAGGTCCTTCTTTTATATAAATTATATGACTAGGCCTATCTTAGGTGGCATTGGACGTCAGGTAATACCCCTTACCCATCATGGGAAAGCATTCAGGGCAAAACACATTTTCTGTCTTAGGTTGGGGCAGCCCCCCCCCAAAAAAAACCTTTCTTGTCATTGGCTCACTAGTCACCCATCACCGAGTTCAGCCAGATTTGCACTGAAAGATCCTCCAGGGCAATAGCTAAGAGGACTTGCCACGTGGTGACATTGACCTGAGCTTGCCTTTGGCTCTGGCATCATGAAACCATGAAGATGATGCTCCAGCACATATAAGCACTCCTTAAGGAGGCTATGCTTGCTCAATACTAAATAAGTCTGCCCACAAATTGGAGCCCTTTAAATAAGGTCTCAGTACTGGTGGGAGGAACCCTGGTAATTAACTAGAATAATCTCAAGAGCCAATTGCTTTATGACAGGCATAGCTGAGTCCACATCCCCAAAAATGTGACTTCCCAACTGTAACAAGCAGTCAACAAATGCAGAATAAGGTTCTGAAGGTCCTTGAAGGACCTTAGACAGTTGTTCCCCTGATCCTTTATTAGGTAAAGCTTTCCATGCTTTAATGGTCACCACAGCTATCTGAGCATAAACAGCAGGGTCATAATTAATCTATGCTGCTAAGCCAGCATACTGTCCTACAGCAGTTAACATGTCAAGGTTATGCCGGGGGAAGCCCTCTGCACCTGAGCAATCCTCCTTCATTTTACCTATCAACAACAAGCAATCTCCTCTGGAAAGAAAAGCTAAGCAAAACTGCCTTTCTTTGTTTTCTAATTTCTTTTTTTAGCAGTACAATCTCCCTTTCTATAGTTTCTTCTTCCTCTTCTATATCCCTTTTAGGACTTTTAACTTCCCCTTCCTCAAAGCTCTTAATAGGACTTACAGATTCTTCAACCTGAATATCCTCAAAGGTTTTGGTCAAATTCTCTAATTGCTCTTTTACTTTTACATCATCACTGAGAAGAGCATCTCTGACTAAGCACCATAGAAAAAATATCACTATGGGAAATTCTTCTGACCCTCGCTCAATCAATACTTCTTGAAGGTCAGTCTTTACCTGCTCCCAATCAGTAATATTAAAGCCCCATGCATGTAAAACCCAGGGACTAAACTCTAAAACTGTCTTAATGACCTGTTGTGCTCTTTTAATTTTAATACTGGTGCCTTGCTTCTCTAAAAGAACTATCAATTGGCCTGTCAATACTGAATTACTAGCACACATTTTCAATTCACCCTCACCAATCAATTTCTTACCTGCTGGCCAGCATCCGAGAGCTATCTCTCAGGGGTCTTCTACTTCCCAATCTCGCTGATGGGCCTCCAACTGTAACTTCTGATCTCGCTGGGGCCCCCAACTGTCACCTCTGCATTACTCTCAGTACAGTTCACATGCCACTGTACCATTCACAAGCTGGGCAAGGGCCTGGAGATTGAAAGAACACACAGGAAAGCTGGGTCATTCAAAAGGATATCAGCTGAATGTTGTTTATTTAAGCTTAGGAAAATCCTTATATACCTAGGTGTTGCACAATGGAATTCCCCCAGACAGGTGGGAAATTACCATGCCCAAGGTGGAGTAAACAATTGACCTACAGATAACCACCAGGGAGGCAGAGAGAGTACAGGAACAAATAGGATGTTTAGCTGGCTGGCCAAAAACTGTCCTCAAGATGAAACTCAGGAGCAGGGGTAGACCTATGGGCCCTAAAAAGACCACCCTGGGCTACATGAGATCGAATCTGTCTAAAAGAGAAACATAGCTCTCAAAAGGTGAACCTAGCCCTTTGGGATCACATCCCTTTAATCCCAGCAGTGGGGAGGTGGAGACAGAAGTGACAAGTCTGGGTAAAAAGGAATAAAGGAATATAAAAAGCATCAGGAGAAAGAAACTCAACGTAGTCTGAGAAGTGTTAGCACAGTCTGAGGAACAGCACAGTCTGAGACAGCCAGTCTGAAGCAGTCTGAGGATGGAGTCTAAAAGGCAAGAACTCTGTAGTGGATGGCCACTTTGCTTCTCTGAGCTTCAGCATTAACCCCTGCATCTTATTCTGTGATTTCATTATTAACACTAATTAGAATTTATGTTACCTCTTGAACCCAGAAGTTTGGAGTATTAATTCATGAAAAAGCCATTTGTCTATGAATTTGTAGCCACCAGCATAGGCCAGAGCTACACACAGTCAGAATCACCACCCTACAAGCTAAGTTTTCCTTTTTTTCTCTCCTGGTGGGCTTTCCCTGGACCCCCTTCTCAGACTGTTGTGAAACTGGACAGCTGCCATGATATACATTCAGTTTTCAAACTGTTCTATGCAGCAGCAGTGAGCCTCACATCTTCAGCAGCAGCAGCAGCAGATTTGGCAAGAAAATTGAGAATTCTGAAAGGGAGGAATTACTTAAAAGATATAGTTTTTTTCCACATGAAAATATGGGAAACACAATTACAATAGAGAAATTAAGTGTCTTTATGATTATACAACACATGATTTAAAAATGAAGCAAATAAATGAAGGGATAATCAACTTAAGAAGACTTGACATTCTGTAAATTATCATTTTGATAATCCTTTTTATCATTTTAATAATTCTTCACTAGTCTCTTAAAATGTTGTTTGGAAAAAGAAGGGTGTTTTGATTTGACTACCAAGGCACAGGCTTAAAAAAATTTAAGAAAACAGATCATAGAGATTTTCAAATCCAGACAGAGGAATTTAATGGAGAACCAATTTCAGTAATGTAATATTAGGTTAGAGAAAAACATGTAGTGATGAGGTGAGCAGGCCTGCTTTTTGTCTCACCTGGATCCCGCACGCTAGCTTTACACCTGAAATAACAACACACAAATTGTATTCATTTAAACACTGCCTGGCCCATTATATCTAGCCTCTTCTTGGCTAATTCTTGCGTCTTGCTTTAACCCATATTTAGTAATCTGTGTAGCACCACGAAGTGGTGTCTTACCGGAAAAGATTCAGCATGTCTGATCTGGCGGCACGCTCCATCACATTTGCCTCAGAGAGGAGAGGCATGGCAATTGCCTAACTTCTTCCCTTCTTCCCAGCATTCTGTTCTGTTTACTCCACCCACCTATGTTCTGACCTAACAGGCCAAGCACTTTCTTTATTAACTAACCAATGAAAGCAACAGATAGACAAATGACCTTCCCACATCATCTCTCTGTGGGTTCTCTGTGTCCAGTTTATGCAACAGTCCAGGTAAGAGCAGTTTCTTGCCCAAATGGCTATCAAACTCCATAAGGAGCCTCTTCAATGCCCATCTTCCTCTTGAAGTAGATTGGTGCTGCCAGGAGCAGATGTGTCCCGTTGTCATGAAAAGCCCTAAGTTATTAAAACATTAAATGCCATATTCTGTAGTCTTTGAAAGATATGAAGAATGCCTATCTGATATTTATCTATGCACATCTGGAAAATCTAACTAACATGACTACAAGCTTGGTTATTATTGATGATTATCCATTAACAACCTGTATTTCCTAATTATACATTACATTTTTAAATGAACTACACAATCACAATACCTTAATCAAGATCAGAAATACATATACATATAACATAATTCACCTTAAAATCCATACCAATGCAAATTATTTATATCTATATCATATCCCCCTTTAAATGTAAAAGAACATTTATAAACAATATCTGGGAATATGGGCACAGTTATTTCTCTCCAAATTGCTTCGCGCTGAATACAGGTGCTGTTAATAAGATCTTTCATGGTGTAACCTGTGTGCCAGGGTCATCTCAGTCGACAGTTGAACGAAGTAATTTTTTGAGGGTGTTCACAGCAACCTTTCAGGATGGCGTGGTCCATCATACCATATTGGGATAGAAGCAATCCACAGGGTCTCATCCTCTATGAAAACAAAAGAACTTTTCCAAAGCATCATAACCTTAGATCCAAATTTTGAAGTCAAGGTATTTTCAAAATATCTATTTTGGATTAGTTCAGCAGCATTTATAAACAAATATCTTTTAGCAGCTGTTGTTCCTTCCTCAGCATTCAAACAATTCAAAAAGAGCACAATAGCATACAGTATCAAGATTCTCTGTGTATTTTCCATTTTTGTGCGGCTTTATTTTAACCTCTATTTCTTTTATTTTTACATTTACTTTTTGAGACAGGTTCTCTGTATATCTTTGTCCTGGAATAACTCTGTAGACCAGGCTGTCCTTGAACTCACAGAGCTCCACTTTCCTCTGCCTCCCAAGTGCTGGGATTAAAGGTGTGTGCTACAACTTTGAACTCACAGAGGTCTGTCTGTCTCTGCCTCCCAGGCATTGGGATTTAAGGTGCATGCTCCCACACCTTGAAGTCACAGAGGTCAATCTACCTCTGCCTACCAAGTGTTGGGATTAAAGGTGTGCACTACCACACCCAACTATTCTCTTTCTTTTTTTTTTTTTTACTTTAAGAACTTTAACTTTTAGCCTGCATATATTTTTAACACACTGTAAAACATTTAGAGGTTTTTTCTCTTTGAATCTCTCTTTACTATATATCTCTCTTTTTCTGACTACATGAGTCTTTAAAGAGAGGATGAAAGCCGTGGCTTTGATGACTGGATCTAGCCCACTTCTTAGCTTTCCAGCCTCATGGTGGAGGTACCAGCAGGAGCCATGTTTATTGCCACAACTCTATGCATTTCAAGTTCCTTGCCAGCAAACAAGTTGAGTGTTGTTTAACACTCAAAAGTTCCGTAGTCAGGACCACCTGCTTGAAAGAGTCAGAGTTTGCCCTGGCAGGACAGCCCAGAAGGCCAGCATTTTAAAACGGCACAGCTTTTTTCCTGCTATGGCTGAAAACCTAAAAGCATGTGTTCAGCTTTTCATCAGCACCATTTAAGTGTTTCATTGCAGGACCTTTTAAAAGAGCTGCAGGGTTTTGCAGCTAAAGCTGAGTCAGGAAGCCTCCCTTAGATGAGAGCGCTTGCTTGCCTCTAGCAAACAGAGCAGACCCAAGAAATTGCTGCTACCAAGAAAACATGCTTTACTCTATTCTTTCCCAAGCTTTCTCAGGATTTCCGTGGATTTAGTTATCCTCATCTGGGCACCATTTGTAGTGATGAGGCGAGCAGGCTTGCTTTTTGTCCTACCCAGCTCCAGCACAGCTAGCTTAGCCCCGGAAATAATAACACAGAAACTGTATTCATTTAAACACTGCCTGTCCCATTAGCTCTAGCCTCTTACTAGCTAACTCTCAGATCCTGATTAACCCTTTTCTAATAATGTGTATCGCCACTTGACTGTAGCTTATGGGCATGAGTCTAACCACCATCCATCTTGGGTAGAAGTATGGGATCTGCCTCACTGCCTTCTTCCTCCCAGCATTCTGTTCTGTCTTCCCCGCCTACCTATGTTCTGACCTATCAGGCCAAGCAGTTTTCTTTATTAATTAACCAACGAAAGCAACAAATAGATAGAAGACCCACCTACATTAAGAACAGCCTAAGGTTTTCAAAGAACTAGCCTTAATATGTCCAGTAATATTATAGGTATGACCAAATAACAGAGTATCTTGAAGAACTGATTTAGCTCCTGTGACAATGTTAGGTTTAAGGAGATTCAAGGATGTGATAATCTCATATGGCATGCATTCACCATTTGTGAAGTAGATGTTAAACTCAATGTCAACTTGTGGAACCTGGTCCACAATTACAATGGAGGACCTGGTAGAAAGAAGAGGCTAAGACCAATTAACAACAAAGTAGACGTAGAGGTATGGAAATCTATCAAGATCATCTTGGAGAGGGAGATTATTTACTATACAAAACCAGTCCCGATATAATGGCCACACCATGACTTTATGCTATGCTTCTGCTTTGAATGCTTGGGACAGAATTGAAGAAGTAGGAAAAAAAGATTGACTCATTTACTAAAGTAATAAATGCCCCCCAAAAAAAACTTAACAGATCTCTTACAAAGCTTGATATCAGCATTTCATAGAATGATATCAAATTCAGAACCTAGACAAATAATAATTGAATCTCTGACTTTTAAAAAGGCTAATTCTCAATGCAAAAGGATCCTTAGGCTTTTAAAGGCAAGATCAGGACTCTTGGAGGAATGAATTCAAGATACAATCAATTTTGAATCTCATGACCAGGATGATGCTTGGGTAGGAGAGGTGATTTCCAGAGTTTGAACAAAAATAAAAATGTCGGTTACTCATCCTCCCTATACTTCCTGGACTTCTTGCTGGGCCTCTACTCCCAGCATACTGCCTCTCTCTTCCTATCCCACCCAGCTTGCATCCAGAACCCACCCCCTTTCTGCCTCCCTTCCCTCTTTGGGGCGCTGGGGCCGAATCCCGAGGGCAACCTAGAGGGCGGGAGCTCCTTTGTTTCAATAGCCTGCCTGCAGCAAGCAGGTAGGCTCTTTGTTTATGAGCTACCCAACCAGCACAGAGATCTGATCTCAGCACCAGGAGAGCCATCATTGGGGTGAGTTTTGGACCCGTGACAGCAGCCCAGGACAGGGAACTCAGACGTTCCTCATCCTCTCTATACTTCCTGGGCTTCCTGCTGGGCCTATACTCCCAGCATACTGCCTCTCTCTTCCTATCCCACCCAGCTTGCATCCAGAACCCTCCCCCTTTCTGACTCCCTTCCCTCTTCAGGGCGCTGGGGCCGAATCCCGAGGGCGACCTAGAGGGCGGGAGCTCCTTTGTTTTAATAGCCTGCCTGCAGCAAGCAAGGTAGGCACTTTGTTTATGAGCTACCCAACCAGCATGGAAATCTGATCTCAACACCAGGAGAGACATCATTCGAGCACCAGGAAAGCCATCACTGGGGAGTGCCACCACTGGGAAGGTACATCAGTAGGCAAGGAGACCTGATCCTGTAAAAGAAGATCCATAGGGAAGCATTCGGAGGAAGAGATGGGCAGGCACCAATGCAAGAATTCACCCAACAATCTGAAAAACAACATGAAACCACCAGAACCCAGCGACCTCACAACAGGAGGACATGAATACCTAAATCAAGAAGAAGTAGAAAAAATTGACTTTATGAAAGTGATTTATGAAAAATCACTTTATGAAAAAATTGACTTTATGAAAGCCATTATTTTTAGTGGCTCCCTCTGTGAATTCTGCTGGACGTGACTATGGTTTCTTCAAAGTAAAAAAAAAACTACATCTAAAGGTGTCTTCTAACTTGTGCCATTTACTGCAAGACTAAGCATGGCACAAAATGGCAATATTGACGGTACTTTATGTGGGCTTTCATTCACTCACCAGGACATCAAGGTGTAACAGTTTGTTGCCTTGAACTCACAGAAATCCACCTGTCTCTGCCTCCCAAATGTTAGATTTAAAGACATGTGTTACCGTGCCAAGTAAGAGGTATCTTTTCTGAGCCATCAAATAAACTAACAAAAAAATTATAAAGGGTAGACATCACAGAAATCACTCTATATGACAATAATAGTAAGAAATGTGAAATCAATAACAGGAAGATGTGTGGGAAATCCTCCAACCTTTCAGTGTTGAACAGCTTCATTCTGTATAGCTATGTGTCCAATAAAAATTGATAGGAAAACTAGAACATATTTTAACATGAGAGAAGGAAAACAATCAGAAGGTTTTAAAATCAAAATGAAAACTTTAATCCTGTAGCAACTAGGTAGAGCATCTTAGCAGGTGCCTCGGGCCAGCTCTGGTAAACCAGACTTCCAGTAAATAGATGAGCAGGACATTCCTGCAGTGGAGGAAAGAATTTGGGTTGAAACTTCTTTCGAGCCTGATACTATGGCTAAAACTCACTTGACATGCCATGAGAACTCACCTCTTCCTGAGTGGGCAACACGTAGAGGAATAAAGAGGCAGGAGCCTTCTAGGTGAGGGTGACAATGGTGGAAACCCAGGCAGCATTTTGTAAATCTGAAAGTGGAACTGATGCAGTCATCACAAAAGTGGGATGGGTGAAGTTAAATAAAACATAGGCACTACAGCTCGGAGACAAATGTATCAGAAACTAATGATTTGACACTGAGAGACTCATGAGACATATAAACACGATGATATAGGGAAAGATGGAAAAATCATTTTCTCACCTCAGCAAACTGAAATTTCTGATAGAGAAGCAACTGTAGATATTAATCCACTTGATATAGTTATACATATTATTATGTTAATATATCATACATCTTAATAAACATATAATATGTAACTACATATTATTAAGTATAATAATATATATAGTTCAACTCTAACTTATACCATTTGAATGACTTGGGAGATGTATGAGCACTATGTTATAGGTAATAATGGAAAATTTTTTTTACCCCATCAAATTGAAATTTCTGATAGAGAAGCAACTGTAAATATTATACCACTCAGATGAAGGTAAACATGAAAAAGTCACATGTGCACACATTCCTAAAGACTGTACTGCAAGCAGAACTCCCCAGTGGTAGACAAATGCAATAGTGGTCCCCCTGCAGAATCTAAGAACTCTGTCTGGGAGCATGAGCCATGACTGAAAAGCATTGATTGAAATTTGGGGCTTCTAGAAAGTACGAGTCCTATTCTCTTCCCACATTCCTCCTCATTACACAGTGAATGTCTCAAACAGAGACCCAGGAGCATTGCTAGACAGTGCAACTCATAGAAACAGGTGATGTGTTCTGAAAGAGTTCAAATAGAAGTTCCTGGAGAGGGGGCAGATTACAGACAATGATTGACAGGCTTTTTCTGCATGACCCAAAAGATGAAATGTGAAGACATAGTTTCATTTCAGTGTATGCCTGTCTATCTGTCTGTCTGTCTGTCCATCTACCAGAGGTAATATGTGTATGTAGGCATAGAGAAGACAGGCACACAGGTCGCCCAGTGCTGATGGTGCAGCACCCATCTAGAACAATGAGCTGTGACATGCGCTTTCTACATGCTCAGTGTGAAATGTGTTTTAATGTTTCTCTAGTTCATGTACTGACTCAAGCCCTACAAATAAGACCTCTCAGTTATATGAATACCTACATTTATGTAATTTCAAATCAACATGGAGTTCATTGCTGAATCTCAAAGATAAATGGACATCAGAGGCTGTGCATTCATCTCTTAGGTCTGCTAGAATTTGAAAACAAAAGTCCTGTGTTCTGACTCACGTAAGGTTCTCCTGATGTTCTAAATAATCATGATAGATTGAGATTTGTTGTGTAAAAAATAAGCAAACTATGGGTAGGCTGGAGAGATGGCTCAGTAATAAAGACCACTGAATAGACTACCAGAAGACTGACTTTAATAATAAACACCCACATGGAGTTCACAGTCACCTATAACTCTAGATTCAGGGGTCTGACATTGTTTGTTGACATCCATGGGCATCTGGCATGTACATGGTGCACACGAGCATACATTCAAATAAAACACTGATACACAAAAATTAAAAAAATTCAAAACAAAATTCTATGTACTTTTCTCCTGAACTAATACCAAAGTCTGAAGATATTATTTTATTGTATAGAATGTTACTTTTTTAAAACAGACACACAAGAAAACTTTCTGGGAAAGAGTCTACCATACATAGGTGAAAGGTTGGTAAAAGGGAAATGTAAAATAATAAATGCTTACATGAAAATAAGTAAGGCTTCCAGTCAATAAATTTATAGTTTTATATTAATATTAATGTATATTCTGGAAAGTAGGAGACAGAAAATAGGAAACATAAGATAAGAATCTGCAAAAGTAGAAAATATAAACACACTAGAAGAAAATCAGTGAAGTAGGAAACAACTCAATGAGGACCTTGGTTCCTTTCCCCTTGGAGCTCCCTGCCCTCACTCTGATATCAATGGGCAGAGAGTATACAATGATGCTCAAGTCATAAATGTGGTGCTCCAAATGAAGAGAATGAAGGGCAAAGGTTTCATGATTCCCACAAATAAATGCAGAAAAAGATGTCAAAATTCAACACATGGCCACTTGGCCTGGGTTGGTAGAAGATGATCAACGGCATGCCTGGTACCACCAGGCCCAGGTGGGAGGAGGAAACCTACAGGCCTACCAGATGTTGTTTGCCCTGGGTGGGTAGAGGACAACCACAAGGTCATCTGGCATCATGCTGCTTTAGTTGGTCATGGGCCATGATGATGAGTGAATATGTATATATATATATATGTGTGTGTGTGTGTGTGTGTGTGTGTGTGTGTGTGTGTAGATAGATAGATAGATAGATAGATAGATAGATAGATAGATAGATAGATATAAAGATATATACATACATACATACATAGGCAGAATAGTTAATGCACTATGGAGAGAGGCAGATCTGAAGAGGTGAAGTTGCTAATAAATGGCTGATGTGGGTAACCTGCTTACCACCTGAGGCCATGGTGATATTAAGGCCCAGGCTGCTACCAAGGTCCGTGTCTGGGTCTGTGCCCTGCTGAAGTAGGGAATATGTGGGTATCCATGGATCTGTTACCACCAAAGTTCCTGTAAATATCTGGGGTTTGGGTCACTACCTGAGGCCATGATGGTATCTGAGGGTCATGTTGTCACCATGGCCAAACAGATCTGAGCAGCCTATGCTGCCATGCAAGGCCATGTTGAGATCTGTGTCTGAGCTGCTGCCAAGGGCCATGTCTGGATCCATTGCCCTATCACAGCAAAGGCCTGTGCTAATGTCCATGTCTCCTGTTACCATCAAAGTTCAGGTGGATGTATGGGCTCTGGGTCTCCACCTGAGCTGGGGCCATGGTGAAGTCATGTTGAAAGCTGGCTCCACCTCTTGCCTGAGGGGGATGGTTCCAGTGGCCCAGAGGGACCAACTCAGGCACACATCTAAGACTTTGAGTTGGCCCACCCTAACATCTACCCCATCTATGACCTGCCAGAGTGCATGAAAGGACTGGTCATGCTGAATCATACCACAGGCTCTCCATGATTCAGGGCAACCATAGGATATTTGAGAGGAGTTTTATTGAGCATCCAGTATTGATGGTGTGCCAGAAGCCAGAGGCCTTGAACCCGAATAACAACTCATTATACAATGAACATTTCCTAATAAAGCAGTTTGGACAAGGGAATTGATTCCCAATTCTGCTAAGACAACTGAAGAGGTGATAGAGAGTCAGAAAAGACAGGACAGAAATGTTTTCTGTTTGTTTGTTTTATTTTGCTCATGATTTCATTTGTTTGTTAATTCATATTTTTATTCCTTCTCAAATTTTCTTAGTGGCGATGCCACAAGGGCACATATGGAGGGACAGAGAAATGAGTAGGACTGGAGCACATGGTGTTAAGTTTCCAAAGAATCAATAAAAATAATTATGGTGGAAAAATCTAAACTTAAAAAACAACAGACTTTCTGATAAAATCTTTCAAAAATTAGGTATGGGAAGACTGTCCTTACACATGCACACATACACACACACAAATACACATAAAGATAAAAACATATGTACTGTGAGACAATAGTTTTGTTCCCTATAAAGATTTGTCAGTTGTATTATTTTAATAAAACACTGATTGTTCATTAGTCAGGCAGAAAGTATAGGCAGGGTGACCAGGCAGGAAGTATAGGTGGGACAACCAGAACATAAGAATTCTAGGAAGAGGAAAGAGACAGTTCATAGTTGTCACCCAAACACAGAAGAAACAATATGAGAATGCCTCGCTGATAAAAGGTACCAAGCCTCATGGCCGACACAGACAAGAATTAAAAGTTAATGTAAGATATAAGAGTTAATAAGAAGCCTGAGCTACTAGGCCAACCAGTTTATAATTAATGTAGACCTCTGTGTATTTCTTTGGGCCTGAGCGGATTAGGGACTGGGCAGGACAGAAAATTTCTGTCACTAAATATGAACACATACACATAAAACAAGATATATACTACAACACAGCTCATAGCAGTTTTAACACTGAGAAGTTGAACTCAGGAAGGTACCCACTTTAATAATGTGTACTCAATATAACACTAGAAGCCCTAGTTAGAGCAATTGGGCAAGAAAAATAAATAAAATGCATCTAGGTTGGAAATGATAAGGTTAAGGAGTCTCTTCTTGCACATGAAAAAATAGAATATTTAGAAAACAGTGAAGAGTCAAAGTAAAGGTAAGGGAGATGGAGGCAAGACTGGTCCACAGAGCAAGTTTCAGGACAACCAGAGCTACACAAAGAAATCTTATCGTGAAAAGCCAGTAGAAGAGAGACCTGAGATGCCAACCTGCCCAAGAACAAGAGAGATCTGAACTGTAGATTACTTGGGAATGCCAGAGGAGGACTGAGCCACACAGTCCCCTGGGAATGTCAGAGGTCCTAGCCACCTGCCCAACTGGGAGTGCCAAGGAACCACTAGGAGCACCAAGCAATCACAACCATGGCCTGGACTCCACCTTGAGGAGCAACCATCTGAGTCTTGGGCCCTCTGACACCTGGAGGAGTAATCTCCGGAGGTTCTCCTCTGCCTGCACCTAAAGGAGCTTTCAATGGAGACACAGTACACAACTATACCAATTGGAGGAAGACAACATGGTAAGAATAAACTCAACAACATAAAGATCAATACAGCCCCAACAGAAACTAGTGGCACTACAACCACAAGACCTGAGCACCCCAACACAGATGATGCAAAAGAAAACGACTTCTAAGATAACTTTTTGAAAATGATTAAGGTCCTTAAAGAGGAAACGAAAAATTCCCTTAATGAAGTAGAGGAGAAAAAAACAAAAGGAGTTGTAAGAAATTAACAAATCCTTTAAAGAAGACCAAGAAAAAGCAATCAAACACGTGAAAGAAATGATTCAAGACCTAAAAGCTGAAATAGAGATAATAATTAAAAAAATCACAATCCGAGAGAATTCTTATAGACAGAAATTTCTGTCCCATTCAATATCACAGCTGTTCAGATCCAAAGAAACACACAGAGGCTTATATCAACTATAAACTGCTTGCTCTATTAGCTCAGGCTTATTATTAGCTAATTCTTGTAACTTAAATGTACCAATAATTTTTCTCTATGTTTAACCATGTGGATTGTACCTTTCTCAGTAAGACATTCTCACTTTGCTTCCTTTGCATCTGGTTGGTGACTCTCTGCCTTTCCCAAAATTCTACTACTTGGTTGCCCTGAATATACTTCCTGCCCAGCTACTGTCCAATCAGTATTTTATTAAACCAATATATGTAACAAATCCTTACAGTCTACAAGAGCATTTTTACACGGCAAATTTTTGAAAAGGAAAATTTGGGTACAGAATTAGGAACTACAAATGTAAGCATAAATAGCAGAGAAATGTATTAGATCCAATATAGAAAAAGAAATTGCCTTTCTTTCTTCTTTTTTTTTCATTTTTTGAGATGGGTTTCCCTCTGTAACAGTTCTGGCTGTACTGAAACACAATTTGCAGACCAGGCTTACCTTTAAACCACAGAGATCCACCTGCCTCTGCCTCCTGAGTGCTGGGGTTAAAGGCATGGGCCACTACTGTCTGGCAGGAATTTCCTTTCTAGGGAAGACTGATATTATCATTAAGACAGAGAAATATGAGTAAAGGACCATTAATTAAACCCACAAGTACACTTCTATGACCACATTTTTGTCTTTAAATAGACCTGAATAGAGGGACAATCACTAGAGAGACAACCTCAGACTAAGAATAGTTTATGCAATCTGATAGAAGGAAAAGGGTCTCTAATAAACTCTGAAAGCTGAGTTCTCCTTTAGGAAATCAAGGAAACAGGAGGAGAGAGGTTGTAAAATTGCATCATTGAACTCAGAAAGCCAAAAGTCTTGACTACTGAGGAGCATCTTAGGGTAAGTAAGCAGAGATCAAAGATGCAGAGCAAACTCACAAGCACTCAAGGGCAAGATGGCTCAGTGGGTAAAAGCACTTGCCTGATAGCATGATGTTTCTTGTCAACATGACACAATGCTGAAATCATCTGAGAAGAGGGAACCTCTATGATAAAATGCCTCCAGAAATCAGAATATTGGGATGTGAACACTTCTTGAAGGCATTTTCTAGTGCTTGATGTGGGAAGGCCCAGCCCATTGTGAGTGTTTCCACACCTAAGCTTGGGCTCCTGGGCACTGAAGGAAAGCAGGCTGAGCAAGCCATGAAGAACAAGACTGTAAGCTGGACTTTTCCAAGGCCTCTGAATCAGCTGCTGCCTCCAGGTTCCTGCCCTGCTTGAGTTTCAGCCTTGGCTTCCCTCACTGGACTGTGACTGCGCATACAGAAGCCAAATAGACCCATTCCTCATCAAGTTGCTTTGGTCATGGTGTTTCATCACTGCAATAGAAACCCTAACTAACAAAAGGCAACTGAGTTCCAGCCCCAGAACCCACTGGGGGATTAGGTCTCACTGGAAGAGGAAACATATCTATAATAGGCTCAAAAGAACAGAGCAGGGGAGATTCTGTGGACGGAGCATCTTAACTCTGGACAGATGGATCCACAGTGGAAGGCTTTGAAGCTTGACTGCTCCTGGATGTGTCAGAGCTTGACAGGGTCCAATTTGGGCAGATTCTAGTGGACTTTTGTTATAATTTATTTTAAAATTGTGGGAAAATGTCATGCCATACAATAGGATACACATAGGAGGTTTATTGGAAAACGAGAGAAAAGGAACAGAAAAATGGATAGAGAAGGGGACTGAGAGGGGGCAGAGACTGTTGTCTGGGTACCAAAGTGACATAAGAGAAAGGAGACAGGAGGTGGGCACAGCTTGCCTTCTATAAGTGAACATTGCGAATGCTCACATGTGTGCTCTTAGTGGCTGCAGCTGAGGACATATCCTGTCAGGACCCTAAGAGCAGGCCAGTACAGATGCCTGAATACTAACAGTCCTCCCTTTTGTTTATTATAAAAAGGTGAGGAGTTAGAAAGAGGTAGCAGGTGAGGCAGGGATTAGGGTATCATGTTCTTGAAACTGCTTCCTGCTGTACTGGGGAGCATCAGTCATCTCCGTGGGACTTGAGAAAGTCAGGGTTGTTGGCCATATCCAGGGGTATCTGGCTGTTTCAGTTCACTGTTCAGGCTCTGTGGAACCGTCAGGCACTGCTTAGATCTGGCAAATTGTTGTTCGAGATGGATCCAGGTTGACTCTCTGGAGCTTACAAGAAATCATGATGAGATCATCAGGCAAGATGGAGGAGAGCCACGTGATTGCTGAAAACAATAGTTACATGCACACATACATAGAGTTGAATCCAAGTTACATACACATACAAGCAGCATTAAACCCTGCTAACATTTAAATTCAAGTCTCTCTCTCTCTCTCACACACACACACACACACATTAAACAGGAACTGAGTAAATATAAAGGAAAGGAGAACCACTGTGTGATGAGCAAGAGGAATCTGGCTACTCCATCTGACCTACATGTTGCAGCAAACAGACAGGACATTTAGAGAGCGAGAACTGACAGACACAAGCAGGTCTTGGAGCCAAGAAAAGGAAAGAAAGTGGAGAATTCTTTCTCATTTTCCTGACTGACTGGGTAAGGAATACTGAGGTCAGATTTAATTTAAAAGAAGTGGTCAGTGGGTCTTCAAACCTGAGCAGGTGTATGACACAGTCCCGAAGGATGAGGCAGATCCAGGGATACAGAAGTTACAAGCTATTCAGAATGCTGTCACACAAGAACAGGGGCCAAGGGCTGTGAGTCCAGGAAAGACACACTCAACTGGTACCAGGAAAAACCAGAAGGCAAGGAGAGGGTTGTGCTCAAGAAATGAAACCTACTATTAGTGTGTGGGGTTTGATGTGTAATTTAAGTTTTAGTAATATTTCTTTTACATATGTGGGTGCTCTTGTATTAAGAGCATAGATATTCAGATTTAGACTGTCTCTTGTTGAATTGTTCCTGTTGTGAGTATAAAGTGTCCTTCTCCATCTCTTCTGATTGATTTTAGTTTGAAATCAATTTTGTTAGACATTAGGATAGTCACACCCGCTTGTTTTTTAGGTCTGTTTGATTCAAAATCTTTTCTTAACCCTTTACTCTGAGTTGGTGTCTATCTTTGAGCTTCAGGTGTGTTCCATGTAAACAGCAGAATGCTGGATCCTGTTTTCATATCCATTCTCTTAGCCTGTGTCTTTTTATAGGTAAATTGAGTCCATTGATATTATGCAATATTATTGACCAGTGGTTGTTAACTTCAGTTATTTTTCAGTAATACTGTTTATGTGTTTCCCTTCTTTGTGTTATGCTGGTGCAGGTGGGTTATGAGATGTCTGTGTTATTGTGGGTGTCTCACATCAAAGCACTGGACTGAGCTCCCAAGATCCAGTTGAAGAGTGGAAGGAGTGAGAGTATGAGCAAGGAAGTCAAGACCATGAGGGGTTCATCCACTGAGAGAGTTTGCCTGAGCTAATGAGAGCTCACCAACTCCAACTGGATTGGGAGTGAATGAGCATGGGAACAAACTAGTGCCTCTGAATGTGGTTGGTAGTTGGGGCAGACTGAGGAGCCACTGATAGTGACACTGGGATTTGTCTCTACTACATGTACTCGCTTCATGGGATCCTATTCTCTTTGGATGTACACCTTGCACAACCTAGATGTAGTAGGGAGGGCCTTGGCCTTTCCACAAGGCAGGGGGCATTGCCCTTGCTTAGGATTGGAGGGGGTGAAGTGGGAGGGTGTGTGGAGGGAGTGCAAGGAGACTGGGAGGAGGGGAGAGAGTTGGAATTTGGATTGGTTTTTTTAAAGTAATAATTTTTTTAAAAAAAAACTAAAAAATATTTTTGAAAAAGAAAAATAAAAGAAATGAAACCTCACAAAAAAGAGGAATGGTCAGCGGCTCATAGCCCCACCAGAGACCCAGTTGCCAGTACTGAATGGAAGCTGAAGCTGCCAGTGAATGAGGAAGCAGATTTGTTGCAGGTGGAAGAGAGCAAATCTGCTGCAAGTGGAACGGGCAGGTAGGGTCCTAGCGAGAAGTGGGTACCATTGGCGGGCCCTGCCAAGGCACACCACTAATCAAACAAGCCACACACAACAGAGTTAGTGCAAGTGGTGTATTGGGAGGGGGAGAGTAGAAGAGTGAGAGGCAGATACCTCCTTCCATCTATCCAATCCCTGGAGGAATGTTGCAAAGGTCCTGTAAAATATCGGGATACAGGGTGCCCGGAAGTGGCCATTTGAATTGATATCTGAAGGGTATTTGGGCCAGATCTGACTACAAAGGCAGAAGAGTTTAGAAGTCATTAAGGATAAAAGTCTGAGGTTTTCCAAGAGACACCCAGGGGGGAGCTAGGAGAAACAGATGATGACAAAGTTTCCATGAGTGAGGCAGATAAGTAAGATCCAAGGGTCTGCAATTCCTAGTGTCCCAGGAATTCAGACAGGATCCATGTAGAAGACACAGGCTTCTCTGAGTAGTGACACACAGAGCAGGGGCCAGGGTTGAGTCTGAGAGACACATGGATCGCCAGGTACCAAGAATTGTCTGAGAAGCAAGAAGACACATTTGAGAGAGAATCCTCACAAGTGGGAAATGGCCATAGGTAGAGAAGTGGGGGGAACTCAAGAATCATGTTAGGGTTAGACAGAGGGACCCAGCGATCCATTAGTTGGAAAAGCAAGGCTGTCTGTCAGATTTGGACCCGTTTCCTTGTGTCAGAGTGCCTCCGACTGCCAGCGGGCTTGAGGAAGCACTAGCAGGGCCTGCCTAATCTTGGGGAACCAAGGTTACAATTCAATTGAAAATGGTGGGAAGTAGTCATGCCACACATCAGTGCTCACTAGGAAGGTTTATTAGAAGAGGACAGAGAAGGGGCTAAAAAGGGACAGAGACAGGAGGAAAGAAGGGGACTGGGAAGGGACAGAGACTGAGCAGAGGCAAGTGGACAAGAGTGGCACAAGAGAAATCAACAGGAGGAGGCTAAGGCCCGCCTTTCACAAGGGAACACAGCAAATGTGCACAGAAGATGCTCCCAGTGGCTGCAGCTGTGGACATATCCTGTCAGGACCCTAAGGGCAGGCCAGTGCAGATGCCTGAAT
>JABTXL010018420.1:0-47783 GCA_025134845.1 Neodon shergylaensis
GAAGTTGGACTCTGGCTCAGTCCCTCTCCAATTCCAAGCCTGTTAGTCAGAGAAAAAAACAGAGTTTCTGGAGTTTCTGTCTCATGTCAAGAGCCATGATATGGGACAGAAAGAAATATGACTTTATAAAACATCTTTGATTTTCTTCATATCTATCATACCTTTAATTGAATATATCTATCATGCCTTTCTTTGAACATATATATATATGTCTCTATATGTCTATATGATTAATGTTTTAAGTTTTTTACAATGAACAATGAGTCTTTCCTGAAGTGACATTTGAAGTTTCCAGGAAGAAGATGGGGCCCCACAAGAACAACTCTACCTGGCTGATATGACGTCATGATACTGATACCGCTACTACAAGACCTGTTTTGGGTACCAGCTGCACAAGACGATCCCAACTTGGTTAGCTGAAATGGTGCACATCTTGTACAACATGCTGGCCAGACCTCCACAAAATACTCAGAGAGTATTTGCAATTTTTAAAAGACAATGATCTCAAAATTTAACCATCATTTTATTTTCACAGGATCCCCCAGAAAGACCGTCGCCCTCATGACAGCTGGAAGTAATTCTAAAAGACGACGACCCCTCTCCCAGTAAAGTTTGCCCCTGGGTTTAGGGACATCATTTAGGGGTTGGGAGGTTGGGGGAGGAATTTTATAAGCTCAGGGATCATTTTGAAAAAATAAAAAAAGAGGGATGATGGGATAATAAATTTGTAACTGTGAGTAACTGTTTTTAGACAAATATATTGGTATCGATTGTTGTATATTGATACAAAGTTAAATTATATTGACTATTGTATGCATGCATGTTTCTACCTCTGTTTAAAATATTTTTATGTCTTGACATATATTGTATTGATATATATATATATGTAATATATATATATATATATATAGTATGTATTTACCATCTTGCAGTGTACATTTTTATCTCTGATTGAGATACTTATATACTTTTTGTGTATTGATATATATTTACCATATTGCAATGTATATTTGTACATTGTTTATATTTGGAGGTCATTGTCCTCATTTGTTTCACAGTCATTTATTGTCTTAGTCTTTAAGTTAGATAGATATTAAGAATTAAATAGATTAATAGTCATCTAAGTTTGTCATTTATAATCAGACTAATCAGGTTCTTTAGATATATGGAGATCATACTCAGTATACATAGATAATCTTCAACTTCTTCAAAGAGCTGTAGAAAATGGCCTTTAATCTAACTCAGAGTTTTTTGGTAGTGAGACACAATTGCTCTTGGCAACACCACTCTATTCCCGAGAGAATGTTGAGCACCAAAGACACTCCACCTGGAGCCTTTCTTTTTGGCAGAACTGGCCTTGGGGCAAAGAAATGCCCATACCTTAACCACTGACAGAGATACAGAGCGTGCATCAATGGATAAAACAGGACTGTCATATACTGCCAAGACAGGGTAACATAGTTTTGAAAAGTTGCCTGCCTTTGAAAATAGTATGTCTGTTATGTTAGGCCTTAGCCAAAGTTGGTTGCTTCAACGCTGCAAACATGACTTTGGGTGATTGCCCAGGTAGCTAGTTGTCTATGTGATTTGTTGCATGTTTTGTAAGTTGTTTTACTGAACTTCCTAATTACCTAGGTAACCTTTTTTCCCTTCTCAGGTCTTTGATGGGGTTGAAGACTATAAATGTAGTTACTTTTCTCTCATGACTAGGCCAAGTTATTCATTATACAAGACCTAAGCTAGTTAGAATAGGATATTTGTACTTATTATATATAATTTCGTAGTAGGTTTAGAACTCTCTTACTTAAACAGAAGGGGGAGGTGTTGTGGGAGATCCTTCCGCTCCTCCAACCAATAGCTGCTGAGATACCAGCCCATTGGGGCGTGGTTTCTCCCCCTGTAAAAAGTGACTACTTCCCTCCGTTCGCTCTCTTCACTTCCTGCTCACCTGGCGACTAGACTCCCTTCCTAGTTGCGCAGAGGGCTGTTGTCTGGAACGGTGATCTGTAAGTTATTTCCCCTTTAAATAAATACCACCCTATTAATCATAATTATAAACTGGTGTGGCATTTTTGGTGACTTACGCCTTCAGCAAGCTACTGACTGGGAGAAGATCTTCACCAACCCCGCAGCAGACAAAGGTCTGATATCCAAAATATATAAAGTACTCAAGAAATTTTACTTTAAAATGCTAATCAACCCAAGTAAAAAATGGGGCACTGAACTGAACAGAGAATTCTCAACAGAAGAATTTCAAAAGGCCAAAAGATACTTAAGGTCATGCTCAACTTCCTTAGCGATCAGGGAAATGCAAATCAAAACAACTTTGGGATATCATCTTACAACTGTCAGAATGGCTAAAATCAAAAACACCATAGATAGCCTTTGCTGGAGAGGTTGTGGAGAAAGGGGTACCCTGATCCATTGCTGGTGGAAATGCAAACTTGTGCAATCACTTTGGAAATCAGTGTGGTGTTTTCTCATGAAATTTGGTATCAACCTACCCCAGGACCCAGCAATACCACTCTTGGGAATATACCCAAGAGATGCCCTATCATATGACAAAAGCATATGTTCAACTATGTTCTTAGCAGCATTATTTGTAATAGCCAAAACCTGGAAACAACCTAGATGTCCTTCAATGGAAGAATGTTTGAAGAAAGTGTGGAATATTTACACATTAGGGTAGTACTCTGCCAGAAAAAATAATGACTTCTCAAATTTTGCATATAAATGGATGGAAATAGAAACCACTACCCTGAGTGAGGTAACCCAGACCCAAAAAGAGGATCATGGCATGTACTCACTCATAATTAGTTTCTAGCCATGAATATAGGTCACAGAGTCTCTAATTTGTGGTCCTAAAGAAGCTAAATAAGAAGGTGAAACCAAAGATAATCATATAGTTATTATCCCTGCTATGGGAAATAGACAAGATTGCTGGGCAAAAAATTGGGACCTTGGCAGTGGGGTGGGATAGGAGTAAGGGGACATGAGGAGAGAAAAGTGAGAAGGGGAGGATGGGGGAACTTGGGGAAATGGGATGATTGATGATAAAACAAGGTTGGATAGAAGAGAAGGACTCACATAACTTAAGGAAACCACCATAGGGTTGGTAAGTGACATGATCCTAGAGTGGCGCCCAGGTGCCCAGGGCAATGTCCCCAGTTAGTTACTTGGGCAGCTGATGATAAGGAACTTGAAATGACCCTATCCTATAGCCATACAGGAGAATATCTTGCATATCACCATAGAACCTTCATCTAGCGATGGATGGAGATTGAGACAGAGACCCACACTGGAGCATCTAAGCTCCCAAAGTCCCAATGTGGAGCAGAAAAGAGGGAGAACATGAACATGGAAATCAGTACCACGAGAGGTGCGCCCATCTACCGAGAAAGTGGGGCTGATCTATTGGGAGCTAACCAAGGCCATCTGGACTGTGACTGAAAAAGAATGGGATAAACCCTGACTCTCCGAACATGGTGGACAATGAGGGCTGATGAGAAGCCAAGGACAATTGCATTGGGTTTTGTTCCTTCTTCATATTCTGGCTTTGTGGGAGCCTAGCCTGTTTGGATGTTCACCTTCCTAGACCTGGATGGAGGGGAGAAGGCCCTAGACTTTCCACAGGGCAGCGAACCCTGACAGATCTTCAGACTGGGGAGGGATAGGGAGAGGAGTGGGGGGAATGGGGAGAGGGGCTGGAGGAGGGGGAGGGAAATGTGAGGCTGGGAGGAAGCAGGGATTTTTCTTTTCAATAAAAAATGAATAAAAACAAAAATAAAAAAATTTCCATTGTTCTTGAATTCTCAGTATTCCTCATTGTTCGCTATGTTCAGCGAGTCCAATTTTATCCTAGGCTTTTTCACACACAGGCCTGCTGGCCTTGGTGGGTTCCTGATAGAACATCCCCATTGTCTCAGTGTGTGGGTGCACCCCTCACGGTCCTGAGTTCCATGCTCGTGCTCTCTCTCCTTCTCCTCCGGATTTGGAACTTGAGATTTCTTTCTAGTGCTCCAAGGTCGGTCTCTGTCTCCTTTCATCGCCTGATGAAGGTTAATATTCAGGACGATGCTTATATGTTTTCCTTTGAGTTCTACTCATTTAGCTTCTCTAGGATCGCTAATTATAGGCTCAATGTCCTGTGCTTATGTCTAGAAACCAAATATGAGGGAGTACATCCCATGATCCTTTTTCTGGGTCTGGCTTACCACACTCAGGAGAGTGTTTTCTATTTCGATCCATTTGTATGCAAATTTCAAGAAGTCTTGATCACTTAAGGTCATGCTCAACTTCCTTATCTATCAGGAAAATGCAAACCAAGACAACTTTAAGATACCATCTTCTATCTGTAAGAATGACTAAAATCAAAAACACCAATGATAGCCTTTGCTGGAGAGGTTGTGGAGAAAGGGGTGCACTCATCCATTGCTGGTGGGAATGCTAACTTGTGCAATCACTTTGGAAAGCAGTTTGGCGGTTTCTCAGAAAATTCGGGATTAACCTATCCCTGGAGCCAGCAATACCACTCTTGTGAATATACCCAAGAGAGCCTAATTATACAACAAAAGTATATGCACTACTATGTTCATAGCAGCAATATTTGTAATAGCCAGAAACTGGAAAAAACCTAGATGCCCTTCAATCGAAGAATGGATGAAGAAAGTAGGGAATATATACATATTGGAGTACTACTCAGTAGTAAAAGATAAATTCCAGGACACTTTCTTCCTTTTGTCCCCAGAGTGGCGACCTTCTGGACGGAACCTTCTTCTGGTGATGGACGGAGATAGTCACAGAGACCCACAATGGAGCACCGGACTGAGCTCCCAAGTTCACAATGATGAGCGGAAGGAGGGGGAACATGAGCAAGGGAGTCGGGACCACGAGGGGTGCACCCTACCACTGAGACAGTGTGGCTGATCTATTGGGAGCTCACCAAGGCCAGCTGGACTGTGAAGGAAGAAGCATGGGATAAAACAGGACTCTCTGAACATGACGAACAAGGGGTGCTGATGAGAAGCCAAGGACAATGACCCTCGGTTTTGATCGTATTTCAAGTTCGGGCTTTATGGGAGCCTAGCCAGTTTGGATGCTCACCTTCCTAGACATGGACAGAGTGGGGGAGGACCTTGGACTTTCCGCAGGGCAGGGAACCCTGACTGCTCTTTGGTCTGGAGAGGGAGGGGGGAGAGGACTGGGGGAGGGAGAGGGGGGTGGGAAAACGGGGAGGGAAGAGGGAGGTGGGGAGGAGGCGGAAACTTTAAAATGAGACAATCGGGATGTTCTATTGGGATCTCACCAAGGCCAGCTGGCCTGGGTCTGAAAAAGCCTGGGTTAAAACTGGTCTCGCTGAACATAGTGGACAATGAGGACTACTGAGACCTCAAGAACAATGGCAATGGGTTTTGATCCTACTGCACGTATTGGCTTTGTGGGAGCCTAGGCAGTTTGGATGCTCACCTTACTAGACCTGGATGGAGGTGGGTGGTCCCTGGACTTCCCACAGGACAGGGAACCCTGTTTGCTCTTTGTGCTGACGAGGGAGGGAAACTTGATTGGGGGAGGCGGAGGGAAAGGGGAGGTGGCGGTGGGGAAGAGACAGAAGTCTTTAATAAATAAATAAATAAATAAATAAAAAGGAAAAAAATAAAGATATAACCAGAAAAAAAAAAGAGACACAAGGGCGCGGTGCATGTCATGAATGTATCAATATGAGCTGAAATGCAGTATAATTATGAATTGTGTGTACAATATATACTTAAAATTTTGATAACTATGGGGAATACAGGATTCAAACAGTCTTCTTGATAATTCAATAGTTTTAAGCAGCATTCAAACAAGTGTGACTAGGTTGTCAAACTACTTGTTTATATGGTTCTTGAAAACTGTATGTAGGTGTAGGAGAAGCCTTAATTGTACCATTTTCCTGTAGCTTAATACTTCGTAAATATTGGTAGTATTTGTTCTGCAGTTCCTCAGAGGGCATTATCATAAGCCCCATGTGGATATGTAAGGTTTAGTTCATTCGGTATCTGGAAACACTTTATAGAGCTGCTCTGAGTAAATGACTAAAAAGGGCAATATCCTACAAAACAAGTATGGTGTAAGGACACACTGCTTCCATTCCCATCTAAGCCTTACTCTTCTCATACAATGTTCTTTGCTCACATACAGATTCCAGTGTAGAGGCTGCTCTGGTCTAGATTAGAAACTTGTTATAGTAGTATCTTATCTTGAATTCTTTTTGCATTAGAAATTAAATTTCTCTATTCATTTCCCATCCCTTAATCGCTCATCTTGATCATTTCTCTTTGTAATCTATAATGAACTTGACAGGCAGGCCCCCTACCTTCCTTAAGATGCATAGTCTTTATTGGATTGGCTGAGTGACCTGTGTTGGTTGATAATACTGGAGAGGAGACAGATGCTCATTGATTGTAAGCCTGTTTCTGGTACATGGGACACTGCATCTGTGCAAAACAAGCTTTTAAAATACATATTTGACAGTGATTCTGCAAATTGCCAGGAAGGGTTGGCCAGCTTTGGTGTGGTGGTGATTTTTTAGGTAGCACCTACCTACCTACAAAGGTGCTAAATTTGCAAAGTCACTGGGACTCTCTTTCTGGCATGGTTCTTAATCCTTTCCTATCAGGCTGTTATTTGTAAAGCTGTAATTCTCTCACAGATTTCTACCCAATGACTTGTTAATTTTCTTTTTTTTTTCTGTTCATCATTCAACACACACACACACAAAACTACCTTAATTATACAAACAGATACTTACCAATGCCTGAGAGATGCATTTCTCAGCATCTTCACATTTGTTGGCTATGTCTGTATTGTTGTCAGCCTCATTATCCCCTGCCTGAACTGGTTCATCAGTCTCCACTAAGGTCCCTGCTCCTGACCTTCTAGCACACGTCTCTTTCCCTTACCTCTTCTACCTCCATATATAGTTCCTCACTTATAAATTTTCAACAACTTCATCTGTCTATGCCATGAGTGAAACAGGTAGATTTCATGTTCAAAACTGTATGTATCCAATATAGTTTCTCTAACTTCTTGTTCTTAAATTATTTTCCAGACATATGAATCCTACTATTCTTGTGACAAAATTCACATTGTCACACCTTTAATTCATTCTCTTAGCAGTATTTTTTTTAACAACTCCTGTGATTTCCAAAGTCTCTCACAGTTTTTTGTCACATGGGAGATTTCCTATCTTTGCAAAACAATATTAGCTCTTATCAAGTTCTCAGAGTTTCATTTTTTGCTTTCTTATGTCACATTTGCTTACTTTCTTTGTATTAAACCTGTGAAAAAGACCTGGTGTATGCCGAACACTGTAAGACTTCATACATGGACATATTTCAAACTCTGATATTCTTATTGAGTTCATGATCTTATTCTTATTGCAAAGAGTTTATAAGTGGAACTCAAAAAATTAGGTAACTAACCAAAGGCAATCTACTATTAATTCTGGATTCAAGAATTGAAACAAGCCTTTGTTATAAACGAACATCTTTGAATTTTTTATGCCTAATAGCACACCAAAAATCTCCACAAAGTCATGGGCTATATCTTCCATATACTAGTGCTGACTATATGTGCATATATATATATATATATATATATATATATATATATATATATATATATTTAATGATTAGTATAAATGAGCTGAATGAGATTAATTCAGGTGAGTTAGGCTATGGGTGGTCAAAAAGCTGGTGGTCTCTTACCACATGCCTCTTCAGGGACCAACCCAACTAAAATTGTAACTTTCCCATGCACTCCCTACAGGGCCTATAGTAACTTAGTCAGCTACAATACCTAGGCTTCAATTTTGTAGCTTTCTAGAAGTTACTGTTTCCTGAAGCATGATTAATACCTAATCCTGGCTGCTGTACAATCTGATGCAGCTTTAAATACTCCCTATGATAATGCTGATTAGTGAATAAAGTGGCAATTAACTTTAAAAAAAAGATAAATTCCAATATTACAATCCATCTGTTTTTACTGTGATTTAAACACACATACAAGTTAATGCACACTCACTGATGATATTTCAACTTAGGGGGTTATTATGGGGTTGTCAAAAGCCTTATCTCTAGAGGGGATCTTGGAAGGCCACGAGGTGATCCCAACTAAGACTTTTGTCAGGTGAGGAGAGGGTGCCTGCACTGTGCCATGTCCCTAGGAATTATGGGTGCCTTGTCCTATAGTCAGACTGATGACTACCTTGAATATCACCATAGAACTTTTGTTTGGCAGTCTATGGAGTTAAAGACAGGGCCCACATCAGAAAACTAAACGGAGCTTCCAAGCTCCAGGTGAAGTGCAGAAGGATTGAGAATACTAGCAAGGAAGTCAGGAAAACCATGGCATGGACCAAACACTGCAACCCTGTGCCTAAGCTAATGGGAGCTCAACAAAACAGGCTGGCCTGGGAATAAAAAAGCATGGGATCAAACTGGCAGCTCTGAATGTGGCTGAAAATTGGGGCAGACTGAGAAGCCAATGATCATGTCACTGGCATTTTTCTGCACTGCATAGAAAGGTTTTTTGTGATCCAATTCTATGTGGATGCATACCTTCCTAAATCTGGATGGATGAAGAGTTGGCTTGACTTCCAACAGGTCATGGTACCCTGAATTCTATTTGGATTGGAGTTGGAATGGAGAGGTTTAGTGGGGGAGAGAGAAGAAAGTGGGAGGAGGAAAGGAAGTTGAAATTTTGAAATTTATTATTTATGAAGAAATAAAATATCTATTGAAGATAACCAATGGAGAGATAGGAAACAGGAAAAAAACATTCATGAGAGTTGTTGACTCAGACACCAAAGATTTTTTTCAAAAAAAAAGATAAAGTGATTGAGTTACTTGGGCAAGAGTATGATTCATGTAATTGGGAAGATCATGTGGTTTTTATTTTAGGTCTACAGGGGTCTGTATAAGCAGCACTTTAGGACCTGTATGCTGGATGTTTCTGTGGGTAAATAGGAAAGAAAGCAGACTATGAGGGGTTTTATGACAAAGTAGAGCCTTGGTGATGTCACAAAGCCGTGGTTGGGGTGGAACTCTGTTCCACTTGAAGCACTAGACTTCTGTGAAGGTGGGTTTACTATTTTCAAGGTTGCTCAGGAGGTCAGTTCAGCTCCTGAGCTCCACAACTGTTCATCAGGATTTGGCAGCTGAATATTTCCAGAAGATGGAATATGGAGAGCCAGACCCTTTCTTTTGGTAAATATCTTTAGAAAGCAACTGGGACCTCTGTAGTCCAGAAAGTTTTCCATCAAATCTCCTGCTGGTCCTCCATTTATGTGGTTACCAGCTCCTATATTTGATAGCTAATCTTTCCACTTTATCTTTGCTAACAATATCCAATTCATCAGTCCACTAAAATTGCACAGATCTTCTTTGTACATATATGTTTTAGAAGATATTAATTACTTCAAAACGGTGCTGTTGCCCAGACTAGTGAGTCTTTCTTGTTGCAGTGGGTGTCACAGTACTCCTTGTCTAATGAAGACACAGAATGGCTTCATGTAATAAAGCTGGGACTGGATCAGGAGGACCCAACACAGATAGCCATTGTACTAGAGGGCCATGACCTTGGGCAGGTGGTTTTGAATCAGGCAACTAACTAATAGCTTGAGGGGGAAGGAGAGAAGTGGCTGTCCTTTGAATTCTTTGCCATCCGTTAAGATTTTTCTTACTCAATTTGGGCATAGGCATACCTGTCTTAGTCAGTCAGGAAGTAGGTTTCTCAGCAGAGGTCAATTGCCTTTGGGCAGCAGCAATGTGTCTATGATAAAGATATACTGAGCTGTAGACAATAGTTTGATAATCTTCCTATTAATTTCTTAAGACAAAATTACATTTAGGTATCCAAACGTATTCAGAACTGCCTTAGTCACCTGCCTCAAAGTTCTTCCCAAAAAGAGCCTTGACCTCACATTCTCCCCTTCTTATCCTTGCAGGCACTCATGGTGGAGGAAACCACTTTGTGTCTGATTTAAACTGAAGAGTATTTCCAACCTAGAGAGTGGGCAGCTATGAAGCCCAAGCACAGAAAGATAGCCAAGAGACTGCAGACCAGGAGTGCTGTGGCCTACTTCAGTAAGTCTACCGCCATGATAAAAATGCCTCTTTACCAATCTCTTGGGTTCAAGATGGAACCCAAGAGATTGGTAAAATTATTTACCAAGTTCCCATCAAACCATCCGTGTATTTCCTCAAGTTTAATAATGACTTCCATATCTATGTCTATGATTTGGTGAAGATCGTTTAAACTGAAATTCTCAAATTTTGAGGGACAGTTAAACTGTGTTTGGGGAATGTTTTTCTTTTTTCAGATACTTCCGGTCTTCTATTAAGCCTGGTATATTTTCCAATGGCATATTCTTGCTCTAAAAATAAAATGTTTGCGAACATGTTGTGTTGTTTGGTCAATGATTGATTGTGTCTTGTGGATGGTACATCACAGAAAGACATGCCTTTGCTTCTCAAGTTATATTTCAGGAGCCCTTCAGCATTGAAGACGTTGCAAGACACTCTTTTTCTGAAGTTGTAAGTATGAGGTCCCTTAGAACAATAAAAGAATGAGTTCTCCTGATTCTCAAAGAAAGGTGTGTTAGTCTTCCTTTAAAGACAGGGTTATGGCTGAAGCCATTCTTGTTGACAGGTTATTAGTTTATTGGTAAAAGCTTTGAGTTACTTTGGTTCTAGGCAGTTAGGTTTGAGGCAAACTGGGTGATTCAGGAAGATCTGAAACCCCCAGTTCTGAAGAAGTAGTCAGAAGCTCCCTTCACCTATACATCTCTTTGGAAAATCTCTTATAATGTCATGGTTGGATTATAGCCTGCTTGAGAAATAGTGGAGTTCATTCTGCATCCTGGTTCAGAAGAAATTTGCCTGAGAATCCAGTGAGTCCATGAAAATATTTTGAGGTCAACTTCAGTTACTGCAGAAAATGATGAGTCCTCCTGGGCCTGAAGGAATAATTCTGAAGCCTCTTTTTTAGAAAAAAATGGAGACCTCTGTACAGAATGTGAATGTTGCATCCACAGACAAACAGGGAATTTTAAATACAAAATTTTCTTTCTTCAGAGACAGCAATTCTTATGCTTTGGGGATTGCAGAAAGATCAATGACTCTTGTGGGGCACATGGTATATTAAGGCTCAATTGAGAAATTAGAGAAGCCTGAACATTTTCCTGATCAAATCCTTATGGGAATTTACAATATCATGTTGTGCAGGGCAGGAAGCTGTGTGAACAATCTCCAAATGCTAGGAGGAAATTCTCAGCTAGGTCTAGACCAATTCAGTTAACACCTTTTGATTATGTTCTTTCTTTATTTTCTTTATTTCTTCTTATCAAATTCAGGTACACACACTGTTTACAGCACTGCTAGATGTTGTAATGCTCTAGAACTTTAAGCACCTGGGTTGCTTTACTTTTGTTTGGAGATTTTGAAGTCATTAGATTTGAATAAGAAACACGCTGGGCACGGGGTGAGTTGCTGACACCATGGCATCAGCCCAGAACAGGGAACTCAGAAGTTCCTCAATCCCCTATCCTTCCTGGGTTCTCTGCATGGCCTCTATGCCCTGCCTACTGCCTCTTTCTTCCTATCCTTCCCAGCTTGCATCAGGAAACCTCAATCCTTTGGCGCCTCTGTTCTCTTTGGGCATGTAACATCACCCAGTTCAGCCTGTCTGGGCACTTGGTCCAAATCCTCATGGCATCCATGTGGGTGGGAGTTCCTTTGCTTCAATAGCTTGCCTGTACCAAGCAAGGGAGGTGCTTTGTTTATGATCTACGCAAACAGCACGGAGACCTGATCTCGCCGACAGGAGAGACAGCACAGGAGACTGGAGAGCCAGCACTGGGCACAGAGACCTGATCTCGGTACCAGGAGAGCTATCACTGGGAGAGCCATCACTGAGAAGGTACATCAGTAGGCAAGATGACCCGATCCTGTTAAAGAAGTTCCATAGGGGAGCATTCGCAGGAAGAGATGGGCACGTGCCAATGCAAGAATTCACCCACCAATCTGAAATACAACCTGAAATCACCCGAAACAAGCAACCTCACAACAGGGGGACATGAACACCTACACGAAGAAGAAGTAGAAAAAATTGACCTTATGAGAGTGATTGACGCCCTTTAACAACATCTAAAGAATGGCCTTATAGAAATGGATGAGAAATATAACAGAAAGTTTGAAGAATTGAATAAATCATTGAATGATACCCTAGAAAAACAATGAAAAACAATCAAACAGATAATAGATACAGTTCAAGACTTGAAAACTGAAATGGAGGCAAAGAAGGAAACACAAACAGAGGGTGGGCTGGATATGGAAAATTTAAGAAAAGAAACAGAGACTAGAGAAACAAGCATAACCAACAGAATACAAGAGATAGAAGAATGAATCTCAGATTCTGAAGATACCCAAAGAAAATAAACACACTGACAAAAAAAAAAAAAAAAACAAAACACAGCAAGTACAACAAACTCTCATTACAAAATATTCAGGAAATCTGGGACACATGAACAAATCTAAGAATAATAGGCATAGAAGAAGGAGAAGAAGTACAGTTCAATGATCCAGAAAATATATTTAATAAAATTATAGAAGAAATCTTTCCCAACCTAAAGAAAGCTATACCTATGAAGGTTCAAGAAGCATAGAGAACACCGAATAGGATGGATCAAAAAAAATCCCCTCGCCATATAATAATTAAAACAGAAAGCATACAGAATGAAGAAAGAATATTAAGAGCTGCAAAGGAAAAAGGCCCAGTTACTTATAAAGGTAAACCTGTCAGACTTACACGTGACTTCTCCATGGAAACATGAAAGCGAGAAGGTAATGGATGATGTATTGCAGAAAATAAGAAACTACGGATGCAAGCCCAGACTTCTATAACCAGCCAAGAATTCGTTCACTATAAATGGAAAGAATAAAACTTTCCAGGATTAAAACAATTTTAAACAATATGTAGCCACAAATCCAGCCTTACAGAAAGTAATAGAAGTAAAGCAGTAACCAAGGAGTCCAGCAATAACCACAACAACTCAGACATCTAGAGACCCTTGACCAGCACAACTCAGGGAAGGGAAACACACAAACTCTATGAATATAAAAGTGACAGGAGTTAACAACCACTGGTTATAAATATCACTTAGTGTCAACGAACTCAACTCACCTATAAAAAGGCACGGGTTAAGAGACTGGATAAAAAAACAGGATTCAACATTCTGGGATTTACAAGACACACACCTCAACCACAAAGACAGGCACCTACTCAGAGTAAAGGGCTGGGAAAAAGCTTATCAAGCAAATGAACCAGAGAAACAAGCAAGTGTGGCCATACTAAACTCTGACAAGCTGCCTTTCAACTTAAATCAATCAGAAGAGATGGAGAGGAACATTTCATACTCATAACAGGAAGAGTTCATCAGGATGAAGTCTCAATCCTGAATATCTATGACCCTAATATAAAAGTATCCACGCATGTAAGAGAAACATTACTAAAACTCAAGGCTGCCATCAAACTGTACACACTACTGGTAGGAGACTTCAACACTCAACTCTCACCAATGGACAGGTCAATCAGACAGAAACTTAACAGAGAAATAAGAGAGTTAATGGAGGTAATGAAACAAATGATCTTAACAGACATTTATAGAACATTCCACCCAAATAGGAAAGAATATACCTTCTTCTCTGCAGCTCAAGAAATCTTCTTGAAAATTGACCACACAGTCAGTAACAAAGCAATCATCCACAAGTACAAAAAAAAAAATAAGTAACCACCATTGTCTTATCAGATCATCATGGATTAAAGTTAGAATTCAACAACAAGGCTACCCCCAGAAAGCCTACAAATTCATGGAAACTGAACAGTCAACTACTGAACCACACCTGCATTAAGGAAAAAAAAAAGAAAGAAATTAAAGTCTTCCTGGAATTCAATGAAAATAAAGAAAAAACATATTCATACGTATGGGACACAATGAAAGCAGTCCTAAAAGGAAAGTTCATTGCACTAAATATCCACTTAAAGAAAAGAGAGAAAGCACACATTGGAGTCTAACAGCTCACCTGAAAGCTCTAGAAAAAAAAGAAGCATACTCACCTAGGAAGACTAAATGTCTGGAAATAATCAAACAGAGGGCAGAAATCAACAAAACAGAAACACACAAAACAATTTAAAGAATCAATGAAACAAAACGCTGGTTCCTGGAGAAAATCAACAAGATTGATAAACCCCTATCCAAACTAATCAAGAAAGGAGACACAATATGCAAATTAATAAGTTCAGAAATGAAAAGTGGGCATAACCACAGACACAGAGGAAATTCAGCAAATCATTTGATCTTACTACAAAAGTCTGTAGGCCACAAAACTAGAAAATCTGAAAGAAATGGACAATTTTTAGATAAATTCCATATACCAAAGTTAAACCAGGACCAGGGGAACAATCTAAATAGACCTGTTAGTCGTGAAGAATTAGAAGTGGTTATCAAAAACCTCCCTACCAAAAATGCCCAGGAACACATGGTTTCAATGCGGAATTCTACCCGAACTTCCAAGAAGACCTAATACCTATACTCATTAATGTATTTCACAATATAGAAACAGAAGAATCATTGCCAAATTCTTTTTATGAAGCTACAGTTAGTCTGATATCAAAACCGCACAAAGACTCAACCAAGAAAGAGAAGTATAGGACAATCTCACTCATTAACATCGATGCAAAAATCCTCAACAAAATACTGGCAAACAGAATCCAAGAACACATTAGAAAAGTTTTCCATTATGGCCAAGTAGGCTTCATCCCAGAGATGCAGGGCTGGTTCTACATACGGAAATCTACCAATGTAATCCATCATATAAATAAACTGAAAGAAAGAAAAAAAGATCGTTTTATTAAGATGGTGAAAAAGCATTTGACAAAATTCTACATCCTCTATAATAAATGTCTTGGAGAGATTAGGGATACAAAGGTCATACCTAAATAGAATAAAAGCTATTTACAGCAAGCCGACAGCTAACACAAATTAAACAGAGAGAAACTCAAAGCCATCCCACTTAAATCAGGAACACGACAAGGCTGTCCACCCTCTCCATACCTCTTCAATATTGTGCTTGAAGTTTTAGCAATAGCAATAAGACAACATAAGCAGATCAAGGGGAATAAATTGGAAAGGAAGAGGGAAACTTTCGTTAATTGCAGATGACATGATAGTATATATAAGCGACCCGAAAAACCCCAACAAAGAACTACTACAGCTGAAAGCACCTTTAGTCATTGGCAGGATACAAGATCAACTCCAAAAAATCAGTCGCCCTCTTATACACAAATGATATGGAAGTTGAGAGGGAAAGCAGAGAATCATCATCTTTCACGATAGCCACAAACAGCATAAAATATCTTGGGGTAACTCTAACCAAGGAAGTGAAAGATCTATTTGACAAAACTTTAAGGCATTGAAGGAAGAAACTGAAGAGGATACCAGAATATGGAAGGATCTCCCTTGCTCTTTGATTGGGAGGATCAACATAGTAAACATGGCAATCTACCAAAGCTATTTAAAATTCAATGCAATATCCATCAAGGTCACATCAAAATTCTTCACAGATATTGAAAGTACAATAATCAACTTCATATGGAAAAACAAAAAAAAACAGGATAGCCCAAACTATCCTATACAATAAAGAAACTTCTGGAGGCATTACAATCCCTGACTTCAAACTCTATTACAGGGCTACAGTAATGAAAACAGCGTCTTACTTTCATAAAAACAGAGAAGTCGACCAATGGAATCATATAAAAGACCCGGTTTTTAGCCCACAAATCTCTGAACACCTCATTTTTGATAAAGGAGGTAAAAGTATACAATGGAATAAAGAAAGCATCTTCAACAAATAGTGCTGGCAAAACTGAATGTCAACCTGTAGAAGATTGAAAATAGACCCATATCTATCACCAAGCATAAAACTCAAGTCCAAATGGATCAAAGACCTCAATATAAGTCCGAAAACACTGAACCTGATAGAAGAGAAAGTGGGAAGTACCCTACAACAGATGGTCACCGGAGATCGATTCCTAAGTATAACCCAATCAGCACAGACATTAACGGCAACATAAAATAAATGGGACATACTGAAAGTGAGAAGCTTCTGTAAAGCAAAGGACACTGTCACTAAGACAAAAAGGCAACCTACTGACTGGGAGAAGATCTTCACCGACCCCGCAACAGACAAAGGTCTGATCTCCAAAATATATAAAGTACTCAAGAAATTTGACTTTGAAGTGCTAATCAACCCAATTAAAATGGGGCACTTAACTGAACAGAGAATTCTTAACAGAAGAAGTTCAAATGGCCAAAAGATACTTAAGGTCATGCTCAACTTCCTTAGTGATCAGGGAAATGCAAATCAAAACAACTTTAAGATATCATCTTACACCTGCCAGAGTGGCTAAAATCAAAAACACCAATGATAGCGTTTGATGGAGATGTTGTGGAGAAAGGGGTACCCTAATCCATTGCTGGTGGGAATGCAAATTTGTGCAATCACTTTGGAAATCAGCGTGGCGGTTTCTCATGAAATTTGGTATCAACCTACCCCTGGACCCAGGAATACTACTCTTGGGAATATACCCAAGAGATGCCATATCAAATGACAAAAGCATATGTTCAACTATGTTCATAGCAGCATTATTTGTAATAGCCAGAACCTGGAAACAACCTAGATTTCCTTCAATGGAAGAATGGATGAAGAAAGTGTGGAATATATACACATTAGAGTACTACTCTGCGATAAAAAACAATGACTTCTCGAATTTTGCATGTAAATGGATGGAAATAGAAAACACTACCCTGAGTGAGGTAACCCAGACCCAAAAAGAGGATCCTGGGATGTACTAACTCATAATTAGTTTATAGCCATGAATATAGGTCACAGAGTATATAATTTGTGGTCCTAAGGAAGCTAAATAAGAAGGTGAAACCAAAGATAAACATATTGTTATTATCCCTGCTATGGGAAATAGACAAGATTGTTGGGCAAAAAATTGGGACCTTGGGGCTGGGGTTCGATAGGGGTAAGGGGAGATGGGGAGAGAAAAGTGAGAGGGGGAGGATGTGGGGAACTTGGGGAAACGGAATGATTGGGGATAAAACAAGGTTGGATAGAGTAGAGGGAATCACATAACTTAGTTAAGGAAACCACCATAGGGTTGGTAAGAGACATGATCCTAGAGTGGCGCCCAGGTGCCCAGGGCAATGTCCCCAGTTATTTACTTGGGCTGCTGATGATAAGGAACCTGAAATGACCCTATCCTATAGCCATACTGGTGAATATCTTGCATATCACCATAGAACCTTCATCTAGTGATGGATGGAGATAGAGACAGAGACCCACACTGGAGCATCTAAGCTCCCAAAGTCCCAATGTGGAGCAGAAAACAGGGAGAACATGAGCATGGAAATCAGTACCACGAGAGGTGCGCCCATCTACCGAGAAAGTGGGGCTGATCTATTGGGAGCTAACCAAGGCCATCTGGACTGTGACTGAAAAAAATGGGATAAAACCTGACTCTTCAAACATGGCAGACAATGAGGGCTGAAGAGAAGCCAAGGACAATGGCGTTGGGTTTTGTTCCTTCTTCATTTTCTGGCTTTGTGGGAGCCTAGCCAGTTTGGATGTTCACCTTCCTAGACCCGGATGGAGGGGAGAAGGCCCTAGACTTTCCACAGGGCAGGGAACCCTGACAGCTCTTCAGACTGGGGAGTTATGGGGAGAGGAGTTGGGGGAATGAGGAGAGGGGCTGGAAGAAGGGCAGGGAAATGTGAGGCTGGGAGGAAGCAGGGATTTTTCTTTTCAATAAAAAATAAATAAAAATAAAAAATAAAAAAAAAACATGCTTCTGGACGGGTGAGTGTGTGTGATCCAGGGGTGGTCTGTCCCAGGGGAGAGCACAACACCCCTTCCTCCTGCTCCTTCTGCATGGCCTTCTTTCTTACTCACGACTCAGCCCCCCAGCACCCTCCCCCCAACCTTGCCCTGTTGTAATCGAGCCAAGCACCTCCAGCTTGGGTGCTCCTGGCTCCCTTGTGCTCTCCTGGACACAGCCCTGCATGACATTTTCTTCCTTTTGTCCCCTGAGCTGCGGCCCTGTGAAATTCCTTCTGGACAGGTGAGTGTGTGTGATCCAGGGGCAGTCTCTCCCAGGGGAGAGCACAACCCCCTTCCCCCTGCTCCTTCTGCAGGGCCTTCTTTCTTACTCACGACTCAGCCCCCCAGCACCCTCCCCCCAACCCTGCCCTGTTGTAAGCGAACCAAGCACCTCCAGCTTTGGTGCTCCTGGCTCCTGTGTGCTCTACTGGACACTGCCCTGCCTGCCATTTTCTTCCTTTTGTCCCCTGAGCTGCGGCCCTGTGGAATTCCTTCTGGACTGGTGAGTGTGTGTGATCCAGGGGCGGTCTATCACAGGGGAGAGCACAACCCCTCTTCCCCCTGCCCCTTCTGCAGGGCCCACCTTCTTACTCACGACTCAGCCCCCCAGCACCCTCCCCCCAACCCTGCCCTGTTGTAAGTGAGCCAAGCACCTCCAGCTTGGGTGCTCCTGGCTCCTGTGTGCTCTCCTGTACCCAGCCCTGCATGCCATTTTCTTCCTTTTGTCCCCTGAGCTGCGGCCCTTTGAAATTCCTTCTGGACAGGTGAGTGTGTGTGATCCAGGCGTGGTCTTTCCCAGGGGAGAGCACAACCCCCCTTCCCCCTGATCCTTCTGCAGGTCCTTCTTTCTTACTCACGACTCAGCCCCCCAGCACCCTCCCCTAAACCCTGCCCTGGTGTAAGATAGGACCAATGCTCAAGAACAATTTTAAGCTCCTACACTGAGGCTTGGGCCACCAGGCGGCCAGGTTTAGGTGCTGAGAAGTTCCATCTGGATGGCCTGCCTGCAGCAAGCAAGTCAGGCCCTTTGTTTATGAGCTACCCAAGCAGCACGGAGAACCAATCCAGGCACCAGGAGAGTCATCACATGGGCACTAGGAGAGCCATCACAGGGAATGTACAACAGTGGGCAAGGAACCTGATCCTGTAAAAGAAGATCCATAGAGGAGCATTCGGAGGAAGAGATGGTCAGGCGCCAATGCAAGAATTCACCCAGCAATCTGAAGAACAACATGAAACCACCAGAACCCAGTGACCTCACAACAGGAGCACAGGAACACCTTAACCAAGAAGAAGCAGAGAAATTTGACTTTCTGAAAGTGATTGACGCCCTTAAACAGCATGTAAAAAATGCCCTGGTAGAAACGGATGAGAAGTAGAACAGAAAGTTTGAAGAATTGAATAAATCAGTGAATAATACCCTAGGAAACCAAGGAAAAACAATCAAACAGATAATGGAAACAGTTCAAGACTTGAAAACTGAAATGGAGGCAAAGAAGAAAACACAATCAGAGGGCCGGCTGGACATGGAAAATTTAGCTAAACGAATAGAGTCTACAGAAACAAGCATAACCAGCAGAATACAAGAGATAGAAGAAAGAATCTCAGATTCTGAAGATAACATAGAGAAAATAAATGCACTGATCAAAGAAAACAGCAAGTCCAACAAGTTCTCATCACAAAACATTCAGGAAATATGGGACATAATAAAAAGACCAAACCTAAGAATAATTGGAGTAGAAGAAGGAGAAGAAGTGCAACTCAACGGTCCAGAAAATATATTTAATAAAATTAGAGAAGAAAACTTTCCCAACCTAAAGAAGAAGGTACCTGTGAGGGTCCAAGAAGCATACAGAACACCAAATAGGCTGGATCAAAAAAAAAAAAAAACATCTACTCGCCATATAATAATCAAAACACAAAGCATTCAGAATAAAGAAAGAATATTAAGAGCCACAAAGGGAAAAGGCCAAGTTACTTATAAAGGCAAACCTATCAGACTTACACCGGACTACTCTATGGAAACCATGAAAGCCAGAAGGTCCTGGATAGGTGTACGACAAAAACTAAGAGACCACGGATGCAAACCCAGACTACTATACCCAGCCAAGCTTTCGGTCACTATAAATGGAGAAAACAAAATTTTCCAGGATAAAAACAAATTTAAACAATACGTAGCCACAAATCCAGCTCTACAGAAA
This sequence comes from Neodon shergylaensis, assembly GCA_025134845.1. NCBI lineage: Eukaryota > Metazoa > Chordata > Mammalia > Rodentia > Cricetidae > Neodon > Neodon shergylaensis. The sequence goes on from JABTXL010018420.1 coordinate 20,186, forward strand.
GTAATAGAAGGAAAATCACTAACCAAGGAGTCCAACAATGACCACAATAACTCAGACATCTAGAGACCCTTCACCAGCGCAATTCAAAGAAGGGAAACAAACAAACTCTACTACTAAAAAAGTGACCGGAATTAACAACCACTGGTCATTAATATCACTTAATGTCAATGGACTCAACTCACCTATAAAAAGGCATAGACTAAGAGAGTGAATACGAAAACAGGATGCAACATTCTGCTGTCTCCAAGAAACACATATCAAACACAAAGACAGGCACCTACTCAGAGTAAAGGGCTGGGAAAAGGCTTATCAAGCAAATGGACCTAAGAAACAAGCAGGTATGACCATACTAATCTCTAACAAAGTTGACTTCAAACTTAAATCAATCAGAAAAGATGGAGAGGGACATTTTATAATCATAACTGGAAAAATTCAACAGGATGAAGTCTCAATCCTAAATATATATGCCCCTAATTTGAAAGCACGCACGTATGTAAAAGAAACATTACTAAAATTCAAAGAAGCCATCAAAGCGCACACACTAATAGTAGGAGACCTCAACACTCCTCTCTCACCAATGGACAGGTCAATCAGACAGAAACCTAACAGAGAAATTAGAGAATTAAAGGAGGTAATGAATCAATTGGACTTAACAGACAACTATAGAATATTCCACCCAAATAGGAAAGAATATACCTTCTTCTCTGCAGCTCATGGAACCTTCTCAAAAATTGACCACATACTCGGTAACAAAGCAAACTTCCACAGATACAAAAAAATATTGGTAACCACATGTGTCTTATCAGCTCACCATGGATTAAAGTTAGAGTTCAACAACAATGCTACCCTCAGAAAGCCTACAAACTCATGGAAACTGAACAGTCAACTATTGAACCACACCTGGATCAAGGAAAAATAAAGAGAGAAATTAAAGTCAGAAATGAAAAGGGGGACATAACCACAGACACAGAGGAAATTCAGAGAATCATTAGATCCTACTACAAAAGCATGTATGCCACAAAACTGGAAAATGTAAAAGAAACGGACACTTTTTTAGATAAATACCATTTACCAAAGTTAAACCAGGACCAGGGGAACAATCTAAATAGACCTGTTAGTCGCGAAGAATTAGAATCTGTTATCAGAAACCTCCCTACCAAAAAGAGCCCAGGACCAGATGGCTTCAATGCAGAATTCTACCAGAACTTCCAAGAAGACCTAATACCTATACTCCTTAATGTATTTCACAATATAGAAACAGAAGAGTCATTACCAAATTCCTTTTATGAAGCTACAGTTTTCTGATACCAAAACCACACAAAGACTCTACCAGAAAAGAGAATTACAGGCCAATCTCACTCATGAACATTGACGCAAAAATCCTCAACAAAATACTGGCAAACCGAATCCAAGAACACATTAAAAAAATTATCCACTATGATCAAGTAGGCTTTATCCCAGAGATGCAGGGCTGGTTCAACATACGAAAATCTATCAACGTAATTCATCATATAAATAAACTGAAAGAAAAAACCATATGATCATTTCATTAGATGCTGAAAAAGCATTTGACAAAATTCAACATCCCTTTTTAATAAAAGTCTTGGAGAGATTAGGGATACAATGGTCATACCTAAATATAATAAATGCTATATACAGCAAGCCGACAGCTAACATCAAATTAAATGGAGAGAAACTCAAAGCCATCCCACTAAACTCAGGAACACGACAAGGCTGCCCACTCTTGCCATATCTCTTCAATATAGTGCTTGAAGTTCTATCAATAGCAATAAGACAACATAAGGCGAGCAAGGGGATGCGAATTGGAAAAGTAGAAGTTAAACTTTCATTATTTGCAGATGATATGATAGTGTACATAAGCGACCCCCAAAACTCAACCAAAGAACTCCTACAGCTGATAAACACCATTAGTAATGTGGCAGGATACAAGATCAACTCCAAAAAATCAGTCGCCCTCTTATATACGAAGGATATGGAAGCAGAGAGGGAAATCAGAGAAACTTCACCTTTCACGATAGCCACAAACAGCATAAACTATCTTAGGGTAATTCTAACCAAGGAAGTGAAAGATCTATTTGACAAGAACTTCAAGGCATTGATGAAAGAAATTGAAGAGAATACCAGAAAATGGAAGTACGTCCCTTGTTCTTGGATTGGGAGGATCAACATAGTAAAAATGGCAATTCTACCAAAGGCAATTTATAGATTTAGTGCAATCCCCATCAAGATCCCAGCAAAACTCTTCACAGATCTTGAAAGGACAATAATCAACTTTATATGGAAAAACAAAAAACCCAGGGTAGCTAAAACAATCCTATACAAGAAAGGAACTTCTGGAGGCATTACCATCCCTGACTTCAAACTCTATTACCGAGCTACAGTAATGAAAACAGTGTGGTACTGGCATAAAAACAGAGAAGTCGATCAATGGAATCACATATAAGACCCAAATTTAACTCACAAACCTATGATCACCTCATTTTCGATAAAGGAGCTAAAAGTATACAATGGAATAAAGAAAGCATCTTCAACAAATGGTGCTGGCACAACTGGATATCAACCTGTAGAAGATTGAAAATAGAACCATATCTATCACATTGCACAAAACTCAAGTCCAAATGGATCAAAGACCTCAATATCAATCCGAACACACTGAACCTGATAGAAGAGAAAGTGGGAACCACCCTACAACAAATGGGCAAAGGAGATCGCTTTCTATGTACTACCCCAGCAGCACAGACATTAAGGGCAGCATTGAATAAATGGGACCTACTAAAATTGAGAAGATTCTGTAAAGCAAAAGACACTGTCACAAAGACAAAAAGACAACCTACTGACTGGGAGAAGATCTTCACCAACCCTGCAACAGACAAAGGCCTGAACTCCAAAATTTATAGAGAACTCAAGAAATTAGACTTTAAAATGCTAATTAACCCAATTAAAAAATGGGGCACTGAACTGAACAGAGAATTCTCAACAGAAGAAGTTCAAATGGCCAAAAGACACTTAAGGTCATGCTCAACCTCCTTAGTGATTAGGGAGATGCAAATCAAAACAACTTTGAGATATCATCTTACACCTGTCACAATGGCTAAAATCAAAACCACCAATGATATCCTTTTCTGGATAGGCTGTGGAGGAACTGGTACCCTCACACATTGCTGGTGGCAATGCAATCTTGTGGAACCACTTTGGAAATCAGTGTTTCGTTTTCTCAGGAAATTCAGGATCATCCTACCCCTGTACCCAGCAATACCACACTTGGGAATATACCCAAGAGATGCCCTATCACATGACAAAAGCATCTGTTCAACTATGTTCATAGCAGCATTATTTGTAATAGCCAGTACCAGGAAACAACCTAGATGCCCTTCAGTGGAAGAATGGATGAAGAAAGTGTGGAATATATACACAGTAGAGTACTACGCTGCGGTAAAAAACAATGACTTCTCGAATTTTGCATGCAAATGGATGGAAATAGAAAACACTATCCTGAGTGAGGTATCCCAGACCCAAAAAGATGAACATGGGATGTACTCACTCATAATTGGTTTCTAGCCATAAATAATGTCACGGAGTATATAATTGGTGAACCTAAAGAAGCTAAATTCGAAGGTGAACCCAAAGAAAAACATATAATTATTCTCTTGACTAAGAGAAGTAGACAAAATTGCCGGGGAGAAATTTTGGGATCTTGAGGGGGGGTTGTATAGGAGTATCGGGGGAAGGGGAGAGAAAAGTGAGAAGGGGAGGATGAGGGAAACTTGGGAAACAGGACGATTGGGATAAAGGAAGGTTGGATAGGGGAGCACGGAAGCACAATTTTAGTTAAGGGAGTCACCTAAGGGTTGGCAAGAGATTTGAACCTAGAGTGGCTCCCAGGACCCCAAGGCGAGGTCCCCAGTTAGTTTCTCGGGCAGCTGAGGATCGGGAACCTGAAATGACCCTATCCTATAGCAATGCTGACGAATATCTTGCATATCACCATAGAACCTTCATCAGGTGATGGATGGAGATAGTCACAGAGACCCACACAGGAGCATCGCACTGAGCTCCCAAATTCCCAATGAGGAGCGGAAGGAGGGAGAACATGAGCAAGGAAGTCAGGACCACGAGGGGTGCACCCAACCACTGAGACAGTGTGGCTGATCTATTGGGAGCTCACCAAGGCCTGCTGGATTGTGACGAAAGAAGCATGGGATAAATCAGGACTCTCTGAACATGGCGAACAATGGGGGCTGATGAGAAGCCAAGGACAATGGCCCTGGGTTTTGATCCTACTTCAAGTTCTGGCTTTGTGGGAGCCTAGCCAGTTTGGATTTCAGCTTCCTAGACATGGACGGGGGGGGGGGGGGGACCTTGGACTTTTCGCGGGGAAGGGAACCCTGACTGCGCTTTGAATTGGAAAATGCGGGTGAGAGGAGTGGGGGCAGGGGGAGAAGAATGGGAGGAGCGGGTGGGAAATGGGAGGATGTGGGGAGGTGTAAACTTTTTTTCTTTTTCTCAATAAAAAATAAATAAATAAATAAAAAACATTGCCGTTGTTCTTGAATTCTCAGTATTCCTCATTGTTCGCTATGTTCAGCGAGTCCAATTATATCCTAGGCTTTTTCACACACAGGCCTGCTGGCCTTGGTGGGTTCCCGATAGAACATCCCCATTGTCTCAGTGTGTGGGTGCACCCCTCACGGTCTTGAGTTCCATGCTCGTGCTCTCTCTCCTTCTCCTCCGGATTTGGAACTTGAGATTTCTTTCCAGTGCTCCAAGGTCGGTCTCTATCTCCTTTCATTACCTGATGAAGGTTAATATTCAGGAGGATGGCTATAAGTTTTTCTTTGTGTTCAACTCATTTAGCTTCTCTAGGATCGCTATTTATAGGCTCAATGTCCTGTGCTTATGTCGAGAAACCAAATATGAGTGAGTCCATCCCATGTTCCTTTTTCTGGGTCTGTCTTACCTCACTCACGAGAGTATTTTCTATTTCCATCCATTTGTATGCAAATTTCAAGAATTCCTTGATCACTTAAGGTCATGCTCAACTTCCTTGTCTATCAGGAAAATGCAAACCAAGACAACTTTAAGATACCATCTTCCACCTGTAAGAATGGCTAAAATAAAAAACACCAAAGCTAGCCTTGCTGGAGAAGTTGTGGAGAAAGGGGTGCACTCATCCATTGCTGGTGGGAATGCAAACTTGTGCAACCACTTTGGAAAGCAGTTTGGCGGTTTCTCAAAAAATTCGGGATCAACCTATCCCTGGAGCCAGTAATACCACTCTTGGGAATATACCCAAAAGAGCCTAATTATACAACAAAAGTATATGCACTACTATGTTCATAGCAGCATTGTTTGTAATAGCCAGAAACTGGAAAAAACCTAGATGCCCTTCAATCGAAGAATGGATGAAGAATGTAGGGAATGTATGAATATTGGAGTACTACTCAGTAGTAAAAGATAAATTCCAATATTACAATCCATCTGTTTTTACTGTGATTTAAACACACACATACAAATTAATGCACACTCACTGATGATATTTCAACTGAGGGGGTTCTTCTGGGCTTGTCAAAAGCCTTATCTCTAGAGGGGATCTTAGAAGGCCACAAGGTGATCCCAACTAAGACTTTTGTTAGGTGAGGAGAGGGTGCCTGCACTGTGCCATGTCCCTAGGAACTATGGGTGCCTTGTCCTATAGTCAGACAGATGACTACCTTGAATATCACCATAGAACTTTTGTTTGGCAGTCTATGGAGTTAAAGACAGGGCCCACATCAGAAAACTAAACGGAACTTCCAAGCTCCAGGTGAAGTGCAGAAGGATTGAGAATACTAGCAAGGAAGTCAGGAAAACCATGGCATGGTCCACACACTGCGAGCCTGTGCCTGAGCTAATGAGAGGTCAACAAAACCAGCTGGCCAGGGAATAAAAAAGCATGGAATCAAACTGGCAGCTCTCAATGTGGTTGACAATTGGGGCAGACTGAGAAACCAATGATCATGGAGCTGGCATTTGTCTGCACTGCATAGAAAGGTTTTTTGTGATCCAATTATATGTGGATGCATACTTTCCTAAATCTGGATGGATGAAGAGTGGGCTTGACTTCCAACAGGTCATGGTACCCTGAACTCTATTTGCATTGGAGTTGGAATGGAGAGGTTTAGTGGGGGAGAGAAGAAAGTGGGAGGAGGAAAGGAAGTGGAAATTTTGAAATTTATTATTTATGAAGAAATAAAATATCTATTGAAGCTAACCAATGGAGAGATAGGAGACAGGAAAAAACATTCATGAGAGTTGTTGACTCAGACACAAAGGATTTTTTTCAAAAAAAATAAAAATGAAGTGATTGAGTTAATTGGGCAAGAGTATGACTCATGTAATTGGGAAGATTGTGTGGCTTTTATTTAGGTCTACAGGGGTCTGTATAAGCAGCACGTTAGGACCAGAATGCTGGATGTTTCTGAGGGTAAATAGGGAAGAAACCAGCCTATGAGGGTTTTTTTGACAAAAGTAGAGCCCTGGTGATATCACAAAGCTGTGGGTGGGGGTGGCAACTCTGTTCCACTTGAAGCACTAGACTTCTGTGAAGGTGGGTTTACTATCTTCACGGCGGCTCAGGAGGTCAGTTCAGCTCCTGAGCTCCACCACTGTTCAACAGGATTTGGCAGCTGAATATTTCCAGAATATGGAATATGGAGAGCCAGACATTTTCTTTTGATAAATATCTTTAGAAAGCAAATGGGACCTCTGTAGTCCAGAAAGTTTTCCTTCAAATCTGCTGCTGGTCCACCATTTATGTGGTTACCAGGTCCTATATTTGATAGCTGTGGGGATGGGGAATGCCAGCTATTCTTCCCACTTTATCTTTGCTAACAATGTTCAATTCATCAGTCCACTGAAATGGCACAGATATTCTTTGTACATATATGGTTTAGAAGATATTAATTACTTCAAAATGGTGCTGTTGCCCAGACTAGTGAGTCTTTCTTGATGCAGTGGGTCTCACAGTACTTGTTGTCTAATGAAGACACAGAATGGCTTGACGTAATTAAGATGGGACTGGATCAGGAGGACCCAACACAGATAGCCATTGTACTAGAGTGCTATGACCTTGGGCAGGTGGTTTTGAATCAGGCAACTAACTAATAGCTTGAGGGGGAAGGAGAGAAGTGGCTGTCCTTTGAATTCTTTGCCATCTGTTCAGATTTTTCTTACTCAATTTGGGCATAGGCATACCTGTCTTAGTCAGTCAGGAAGTAGGTTTCTCAGCAGAGGTCAATTGCCTTTGGGCAGCAGCAATGTGTCTCTGATACAGATATACTGAGCTGTAGACAATAGTTTGATAATTTTCCTGTTAATTTCTTAAGACAAAATTACATTTAGGTATCCAAACATAATCACAACTGCCTTTGTCACCTGCCTCAAAGTTCTTCCAAAAAAGAGCCTTGACCTCACATTCTCCCCTTCTTATCCTTGCAGGCACTCATGGTGGAGGAAACCACTTTGTGTCTCATTTAAACTGAAGAGTTTTTCCAACCTAGAGAGTGGGCAGCTATGAAGCCCAAGCACAGAAAGATAACCAAGAGACTGCAGACCAGGAGTGCTGTGGCCTACCTCAGTAAGTCTACGGCCAAGATAAAGATGCCTCTTAGTATGAGATCCATGCAACCTCTCCAGAAGAGGAATTTGCCTTCTCTCCAGAAGTAAAACCTGAGTAGGCCTTTTGAGCCCATGGAGAATATTGTAGGATGCAGAATTTCTCATGGCTGGAAGGAAGCCAATGAACCAGTCACCCAGTGGAAAGCCATCATTCTACATCAACTGCCATTAAATCCCTCTCTCTATTTGTTGAAATATGATGGGATTGATTGTGTCTATGGCTTGGAGCTTCACAGCGATGAAAGGATTTTAAACCTTAAGTTCCTGCCTAATAACATGCCATTTCCTCAGATAACAGAAACTCATCTCTCAAACACCATAGTTTGCACAGCAGTGAAACATACATTCATGGGCCCAAATGGCTCTAAGAATGACTGGAAGGGATGGTCCTAGAGGAGGTGCCCATCATGAAGACCTGGTTCTATGTTACCTACAAGAAAGATCCAGTCTTGTACATTAACCACCTCCTGGAAGACTACCTTGAAGGCAACCTCCACATCATGCTGGTCCATAAGGGGGAGTTGAGTGGGGTGGTCCCAGATGAGATGCAGACCATGATGACCTGTTTCTACATGATCTACAAGGAAGATCCATTCCTGTACCTTTACCACCATCTAGATGACTACATAAAAGACAACCTCAATATCATGCCAGAATGTCCTCCAGTAGAGGTGACTTTGGAAGTAGGCAGGGGTTCCTTGGCAGGCAACAGTGTTAAGCACAACAAACAAGATGGAACCCAAGAGATAGGTAAAATTATTTAATAAATTTCCCATCAAACAATCTGTGTATTTCATTAAGTTTGATAATGACTTCCATATTCATGTCTATTATTTGGTGAACATCTGTTAAAGTGAAATTCTCAAATTTTGAGGGACACACTTAAACTGTGTTTGGGGAAAGTTTTTTTTCAGATATTTCAGGTCTTCTATTAATCCTGGTATCTTTTCCAATGGAATATTCTTGCTCTAAAAATAAAATGTTTGCGAACATGTTGTGTTGTTTGGTCAATGATTGATTGTGTCTTGTGGATGGTACATCACAGAAAGACATGCCTTTGCTTCTCAAGTTATATTTCAGGAGCCCTTCAGCATGGAAGATGTTGCATGACACTCTTTTTCTGAAGTTGTATGTATGAGGTCCCTTAGAGCAATAAAAGAATGAGATCTCCTGATTCTCAAAGAAAGGTGTGTCAGTCTTCCTTTAATGACAGGGTAATGGCTGAAGCCTTTCTTGTTGACAGGTTATTAGTTTATTGGTAAAAGCTTTGATTTACTTTGGTTCTAGGCAGTAAAGTTTGAGGCAAACTGGGCGATTCAGGAAGATCTGAAACCCCCAGTTCTGAAGAAGTAGTCAGAAGCTCCCTTCACCTATACATCTCTTTGGAAAATCTCTTATAATGTCATGGTTGGATTATAGCCTGCTTGAGAATTAGTGGAGTTCATTCTGAATCCTTGTTCAGAAGAAATGTGCCTGAGAACCCAGTGAGTCCATGAAAATATTTTGAGGTCAACTTCAGTTACTGCAGAAAATGATGAGTCCTCCTGGGCCTGAAGGAATAATTCTGAGGCCTCTTTGTTAGAAAAAAATGGAGAGTTCTGTACAGAATCAGAATGTTGCATCCACAGACAAACAGGGAATTTTGAATACAAAATTTTCTTTCTTCAGAGACAGCAATTCTTATGCTTTGGGGAATGCAGAAAGGTCAATGACTCTTGTGGGGCTCATGGTATATCAAGGCTCAATTGAGAAATTAGAGAAGCCTGAATATTTTCCTGATCATATCTGCAGGGGAATAGACAATATCATGTTGTGCAGGGCAGGAAGCAGTGTGAACAATCTCCAAATGCTAGGAGGAAATCCTCAGTTAGGTTCCAGACTAATTCAGTTAATACCTTCTGATTATGTTCTTTCTTTATTTTCTTTATTTCGTCTTATCAAACTCAGGTTCACACACTGTTTACAGCACTGCTAGATGTTGTAATGCTCTAGAACTTTAAGCACCTGGGTTGCTTTACTATTGATTGGAGACTTTGAAGTCATTAGATTTGAATAAGAAACACTCTGGGCACGGGGTGAGTTGCGGACCCCCACGGCATCAGCACGGAACAGGGAACTCAGAAGTTCCTCAATCCCCTATCCTTCCTGAGCTCTCTGCATGGCCTCTATGCCATGCCTACTGGCTCTTTCTTCCTAACCTTCCCAGCTTGCATAAGGAAACCTCCCTGCTTTGTCCCCTCTATTCTCTTTGGGCATGTAACATCACCCAGTTCAGCCTGTCTGGGCACTGGGTCCGAATCCGCATGGCACCCATGTGGGTGGGAGTTCCTTTGCTTCAATAGCCTGCTTGTACCAAGCAAGGTAGGTGCTTTGTTTACGATCTAGGCAACCAGAACGGAGACCTGATCTCAGCGACAGGAGAGACAGCATGGGCGACTGGAGAGCCAGCACTGGGCACAGAGACCTGATCTCGGTGCCAGGAGACCTATCACTGGGGAGAGCCATCACTGAGAAGATACATCAGTAGGCAAGACGACCTGATCCTGTTAAAGAAGTTCCATAGGTGAATATTCACGGGAAGAGTTGGGCAGGCGCCAATGCAAGAATTCACCCAACAATCTGATAAGCAACCTGAAATCAGCCAAAACCAGCAGCCTCACAACAGGGGGACATGAACACCCACATCAAGAAGAAGTAGAAAAAAATGACTTTATGAAAGTGATTGATGCCCTTAAACAACATGTAAAGAATGCCCTTATAGAAATGGATGAGAAATATAACAGAAAGTTTGAAGAATTGAATAAATCATTGAATGATACCCTAGAAAAACAATGAAAAACAATCAAACAGATAATAGAAACAGTTCAAGACTTGAAAACTGAAAAGGAGGCAAAGAAGGAAGCACAAACAGAGGGTCGGCTGGATATGGAAAATTTAAGAAAAAAAACAGAGACTAGAGAAAAAAGACTAACCAACAGAATACAAGAGATAGAAGAAAGAATCTCAGATTCTGAAGATACCAAAAGAAAATAAATACACTGACTCAAAAAAAAAACAGCAAGAACAACAAACACTCATGACAAAACATTCATGAAATTTGGGACACAATGAAAAGAACAAATCTAAGAATAATAGGAGTAGAAGAAGGAGAAGATGTACAGTTCAATGATCCAGAAAATATATTTAATAAAATTATAGAAGAAAACTTTCCCAACCTAAAGAAAGATATACCTATGAAGGTTCAAGAAGGATAGAGAACACCGAACGGGATGGATCAAAAAAAATCCCCTCACCATATAAAAATTAAAACAGAAAGCATACAGAATGAAGAAAAAATATTAAGAGTTGCAAAGGAAAAAGGCCCAGTTACTTATAAAGGTAAACCTGTCAGACTTACACGTGACTTCTCCATGGAAACATGAAAGCGAGAAGGTAATGGATGGATGTATTGCAGAAAATAAGAAACTATGGATGCAAGCCCAGTCTAATATACCCAGCCAAGCTTTTGTTCACTATAAATGGAAAAAATAAAACTTTCTGGGATTAAAACAATTTTAAACAATATGTAGCCACAAATCTAGCCTTACAAAAAGTAATAGAAGGAAAAGCAGTAACCATGGATTCCAGCAATGACCACAATAACTCAGACATCTAGAGACCCTTCATCAGCACAACTCAAGGAAGGGAAACACACAAACTCTATGACTAAAAAAGTGACATGAGTTAACAACCACTGGTTATAAATATCACTTAATGTCAACGAACTCAACTCACCTATAAAAAGGCACAGGCCAAGAGATTGGATAAAAAAAACAGGATTCAACATTCTGCTGTTTACAAGAAACACACCTCAACCACAAAGACAGGCACCTACTCAGAGTAAAGGGCTGGGAAAAAGCTTATCAAGCAAATGAACCTGAGAAACAAGCAGGTGTGGCCATACTAAACTCTGACAATGTTGTCTTCAAACTTAAATCAATCAGAAGAGATGGAGAGGAACATTTCATACTCAAAACAGGAAGAGTTCATCAGGATGAAGTCTCAATACTGAATAACTATGTCAGCAATATAAAAGTAAACACTCACGTAAAAGAAACATTACTAAAACTCAAGGCTGCCATCAAACTGCACAAACTAGTAGTAGGAGACTTCAACACTCAACTCACACCAATGGACAGGTCAATCAGACAGAATCCTAACAGAGAAATAAGAGAGCTAATGGAGGTATTGAAGCAAATGATCTTAACAGACATTTATAGAACGTTCCACCAATATAGAAAGAATATACCTTCTTCTCGGCAGCTCAAGAAACCTTCTCAAAAATTGACCACATAGTCAGTAACAAAGCAATCATCCACAAGTACAAAAAAAAAAATATGTAACCACCAGTGTCTTATCAGATCATCATGGATTAAAGTTAGAATTCAACAACAAGGCTACCCCCAGAAAGCCTACAAATTCATGGAAACTGAACAGTCAACTACTGAACTACGCCTGCATTAAGGAAGAAATAAAGAAAGACATTAAAGTCTTCCTGAAATTCAATAAAAATAAAGGAAAAACATATTCATACGTATGGGACACAATGAAAGCAGTCCTAAGAGGAAAGTTCATAGAACTTAGTGCCCACTTAAAGAAAACAGAGAAAGCACACATTGGAGTCTTACCAGCCCACCTGAAAGCTCTAGAAAAAAAAAGAAGCATACTCACCTAGGAAGACTAGAAGTCTGGAAATAATCAAACAGAGAGCTGAAATCAGCAAAATAGAAACACACAAAACAATCCAAAGAATCAATGAAACAAAAAGCTGGTTCCTGGAGAAAATCGACAAGATTGATAAACCCCTATCCAAACTAATCAAGAAAGGAGAGACAATATGCAAATTAATAATTTCAGATATGAAAAGTGGGCATAACCACAGACACAGAGGAAATTCAGCAAATCATTTGATCTTACTAAAAGTCTTTAGGCCACAAAACTAGAAAATCTGAAAGAAATGGATACTTATATAGATAAATACCATATACCAAAGTTAAACCAGGAAAAGGTGAACAATAGAAATAGACCTGTTAGTCATGAAGAATTAGAAGTGGTTATCAAAAACCTCCCTACCAAAACTGCCCAGGAACACATGGTTTCAATGAGGAATTCTACCCGAACTTCCAAGAAGACCTGATACCTATACTCCTTAATGTATTTCACAATATAGAAACATAAGAATCATTGCCAAATTCTTTTTATGAAGCTACAGTTACTCTGATACCAAAACCGCACAAAGACTCAACCAAGAAAGAGAATTATATGACAATCTCACTCATTAACATCGATGCAAAAATCCTCAACAAAATATTGGTGAACGGAATCCAAGAACAAATTAGAAAAATTATCCATTATGATCAAGTAGGCTTCATCCCAGAGATGCAGGGCTGGTTCAACATACGAAAATCTACAAATGTAATCCATCATATAAATAAACTGAAAGAAAAAAAAATGATCGTTTCATTAAATGCTGAAAAAGCATTTGACAAAATTCTACATCCTTTATGATAAAAGTCTTGGAGAGATTAGGGATACAAGGGTCATGCCTAAATATAATAAAAGCTATTCACAGCAAGCCCACAGATAACATCAAATTAAACAGAGAGAAACTCAAAGCCATCCCACTAAAATCAGGAACACGACAAGGCTGTCCTCCCTCTCCATACCTCTTCAATATTGTGCTTGAAGTTTTAGCAATAGCAATAAGACAACATAAGCAGATCAAGGGGATTCAAAGTGGAAAGGAAGAGGGAAACTTTCGTTAATTTCAGATGACATGACAGTATACATATGCAACCCGATAAACCCCAACAAAGAACTACTACAGCTGATACATTGGCAGGATACAAGATCAACTCCAAAAAATCAGTCGCCCTCTTATACACAAATGATATGGAAGTTGAGAGGGAAAGCAGAGAATCATCATCTTTCTCGTTAGCCACAAACAGCATAAAATATCTTGGGGTAACTCTAACCAAGGAAGTGAAAGTTCTATTTGACAAAATTGAAGAAAGAAATTGAAGAGGATACCAAAAAATGGAAGGATCTCCCTTGCTCTTTGATTGGGAGGATCAAGATAGTAAAAATGGCAATCTACCAAAGGCTATATATAGATTCAATGCAATATCCATCAAGGTCCCATGAAAATTCTTCACAGATATTGAAAGGACAATAATCAACTTTATATGGAAAAACGAAAAAAAAACAGGATAGCCAAAACAATCCTATACAATAAAGGAACTTCTGGAGGCATTACAATCCGTGACTTCAAACTCTATTACAGGGCTACAGTAATGAAAACAGCCTCTTACTTTAATAAAAACAGAGAAGTCGACCAAAGGAATCATATAAAAGAATCAGTTTTTAGCCCACAAACCTATGAACACCTCATTTTCGATAAAGGAGCTAAAAGTATACAATGGAATAAAGAAAGCATCTTCAACAAATGGTGCTGGCACAACTTCATGTCAACCTGTAGAAGAATGAAAATAGATCCATATCTATCACCAAACACAAAACTCAAGTCCAAATGGATCAAAGACCTCAATATCAGTCCGAACACACTGAACCTGATAGAAGAGAAAGTGGGAAGTACCCTACAACAGATGGGCACAGGAGATCGCTTCCTAAGTATAACCCCAGCAGCACAGACATTAAGGGCAATATAAAATAAATGGGACCTACTGAAATGATAAGCTTCTGTAAAACAAAGGACACTGTCACTAACACAAAAAGGCATCCTGTTGCAGGAGGTCCTTCCACTCCTCCAACCAATAGGTTCTGAGATACCAGCTCATTGGGGCGTGGTCTCTCCCCCTGTAAAAAGTGACTACTTCCCTACTTTAGCTCTCTTCACTTCCTGCTCGCTGGAGACTAGACTCCCTTCCTGGTTGCACAGAGTGCTGTTGTCTGTGAAGGTGATCTTTAAGTTTTTCCCCTTTAAATAAATACTACCCTATTAATCATAATTATAAAATGGTGTGACATTGTTCATGACATACGCCTTCATTTGGCGCCCGAACGTGGGGCTCTTAGGACCTCTCCTTCCCCCACTCGGCTGCTGGCCGCGAGTTCGGGTTGGCGTGAGCCCTCCCTTCCTCATCCAGGGCTGGCGGCCTTGTGGCCTGTGCCTTGCGGCAGCCTTGTAGCCTGTGCCTTGTGTGTGGAGCCAGCAGTTTAATATAAATTATCACGCACTGGCTTTTCTTCCTGCAGTTCTTTATATTTTCCCTTTAGACACCTCAGGTTGACTTCAAGTCCCCACGCACCCTATCATCTGCCTCCCCATGTGGATTTAAATTCCACAGGCTCGCGTAGTCTCTGCCTGCGTGGTTTGCTCTTTTCTGAGTCGTTTTTTAAATCTCCCTTGCAAGTACAGCTCTAAAGCAGTGCGAACCAGAGCATGTGGTTGCCGAAAGCTACAAACCCTCAGGGTAACTCTGTCACGTGGAGGCATACACGGTTTCTGGGTTACTCTTCTCTACCCCTGGATTCTAGGTTTATGGTTCCATGTACGGAATTGATTTAATTACATTTACTTTGTTCAACAACTTGCATTTCCCAGATTTTAGCAAATACTAGGCGGTGCTAGGTGGACCCCGTTTTTGTCGCGACTTGGCAACAGCGCCACCTGCTGGATAACAGGTAATATGGCAGATTTTGTTTCCAACATGAATTTCACTGTTTTGGCTGCCAATACAATGGGATATAATATGCAAGGTTTATATGACTATGAGGATAATTTAATTTACTGGTTACAAAGTTTCAGTATTCTTTTGCATATTCTGTCATTTTGGAAGAATATGGCACTCCCAAGAACCATACTATCTTTACTAGAAACTCATGCAGGTCAGGAGATTCAGGATTCAAAAGAGGCAATAATAAAGACAATAATAAAAAGACTTGAAATGATTGAAGAAATTATTGGATCTGGTGAACAGAGTAATAAGGCACAAGGACAGGATACAATGACAACACCAGCTATTAGAACTGGCTTACCCAGGGTTTTAGCGGCATACCCTATACTTAATTCTGACAAAGCGTCAACTTCTAAAGGCTCAAAGGGAGTCAGAGAAGCTAGATGGACGTCAATAGCAATGAGTGATCTAAAAGAAATTAAGCAGGCTATTGTTAATTTTGGCTTGCACAATGCATATGCAAAGGAAATGATAAGGACTTGGGCTTCTAATGCTAGAGCTACCCCCTATGATTTCCATCAGTTAGTGTCTGCAGTTTTAGATAAGAGACCTTCCTTCATGTTTGGAATTTATTTCAGGGAAGAATCCAAACATATGGAACAGCAAGGAAGAGCAAAAGGTGTCGAGGTTTCCCAAGATCACATTCTTGGTGCAGGAGAATATGCTGATCCACAGGTCCAAGCTCTTTATGATGATGAAGTACTGTCTCTATGTCACCAAGCAGCTTTAAATGCTTGGAATAGGATACAAGATCCAACAAAAAGGGTTGAATCATATACCAGAATTAGGCAGGGACAGAGAGAACCCTTTATTGACTTTTTGCAAAGATTAATTAAGGCTCTGGACATAGGGGTAACAGACCCAGAATCTAGACGAATAATTCTTGAATCTCTAGCTTTTGAGAATGCAAACATAGAATGCAAAAAGATAATTGGGCCTTTAAAGTCTAGATCAGCACCTATGGATGAATGGATTCAGCATACGATGAATGTTGAGACGTTTAGCTATAATGATGAATCTTGGGTAGGAGAAGCGATTTCCACAGCAATGAGGAGACATCAAACTGCCAGGTGTTTTAATTGTGGTAAATTAGGACATCTGAAAAGGGATTGAAGGCACAGAATTTCTAGGAATAATATCTCCTCTGGGAATGACAAAAATAGGAGACCTAGGCCTTCAGGTATATGTAGGAGATGCGGTAAAGGCCGTCATTGGTCCAACGAATGCAGGTCAACAACAGACAAACAAGGCAACCTGATACTGTCGGGAAACTCCTTGAGGGGCCTCTCGCTGGCCCCCAAGCCAACAGTGGCCTAGTCATTCCCAGTCACAGTGGAGTACGTGCCTAACCAAGAAAATTAAAAGCTTCCATTTCTGCTGTAAAAAGTAATACTCATCTAAATGATGAATTTTGCATGAAAAATGAGTCAAAATACCCAGTAGGACAGAGTAAAAGTATATTTTGGCAGACTTCTATTAACGATCAAAGACCAAAGCTAAAAGTCTGTATAAATGGCACATTTATTGAAGGCTTATTAGACACAGGTGCGGATGTAAGTATCATTACCCCAGAATCGTGGCATCCGAATTGCCCTCTTCAAGAGGTAGATGTTCAGTTTCTGGGAATTGGAACCCTATCTCGTGTAAAACAAAGCACAAGATGGGTTGAATGCATAGGGCCCAAAGGGCAAATAGGAAGACTAAGGCCATATATAGCCAATATTGCAATTAATTTATGGGGCCGTGACATGCCACAGCAATGTAATACCCAGATTAACATTTCTGTAGTTCCAGTAACTCATAATTCTGGGAAAGATATGAAAAAGATACGGAAATCTACCAATGTAACCCATCATATAAATAAACTGAAAGAAAAAAAAATGATCGTTTCATTAAGATGCTGAAAAAGCATTTGACAAAATTCTACATCCTTTATGATAAAAGTCTTGGAGAGATTAGGGATACAAAAGTCATACCTAAATATAATAAAAGCTATTTACAGCAAGCCGACAGCTAACATCAAATTAAACAGAGAGAAACTCAAAGCCATCCCACTAAAATCAGTAACACGACAAGGCTGTCCACCCTCTCCAAACCTCTTCAATATTGTGCTTGAACTTTTAGCAATAGCAATAAGAGAACATAAGCAGAACAAGGGTATTCAAAGTGGAAAGGAAGAGGGAAACTTTCGTTAATTGCAGATGACATGATAGTGTACATAAGCGACCCAAAAAACCCCAACAAAGAACTACTACAGCTGATTATACCTTTAGTCATTGGCAGGATACAAGATCAACTCCAAAAAATCAGTCGCCCTCTTATACACAAATGATATGGAAGTTGAGAGGGAAAGCAGAGAATCATCATCTTTCACGATAGCCACAAACAGCGTAAAATATCTTGGGGTAACTCTAACCAAGGAAGTGAAAGATCTATTTGACAAAACTTTAAGGCATTGAAGAAAGAAATTGAAGAGGATACCAGAAAATGGAAGGATCTCCCTTGCTCTTTGATTGGGAGGATCAACATAGTAAAAATGGCAATCTACCAAAGGCTATTTATAGATTCAATGCAATCTCCATCAAGTTCCCATCAAATTTTTCACAGATATTGAAAGGACAATAATCAACTTTATATGGAAAAATGAAAAAAAATAGGATAGCCAAAACAATCCTATACAATCAAAGAACTTCTGGAGGCATTACAATCCCTGATTTCAATCTCTATTACAGGGCTACAGTAATGAAAACAGCATCTTACTTTCATAAAAACAGACAAGTCGACTAATGGAATCATATAAAAGACCCGGTTTTTAGCCCACAAACCTATGAACACCTCATTTTCAATAAAGGAGCTAAAAGTATACAATGGAATAAAGAAAGCATCTTCAACAAATGGTGAAGGCACAACTGGATGTCAACCTGTAGAAGAATGAAAATAGACCCATATCTGTCACCAAGCACAAAACTCAAGTCCAAATGGATCAAAGACCTCAATATCAGTCCGAACACATTGACCTGATAGAAGAGAAAGTGGGAAGTACCCTACAACAGATGGGCACAGGAGATCGCTTCCTAAGTATAACCCCAGCAGCACAGATATTAAGGGCAACATAAAATAAATGGGACCTACTGAGTGTGAGAAGCTTCTGTAAAGCAAAGGACACTGTCACTAAGACAAAAAGGCAACCTACTGACTGGGAGAAGATCTTCACCAACCCCGCAACAGACAAAGGTATGATCTCCAAAATATATAAAGTACTCAAGAAATTTGACTGTAAAATGCTAATCAACCCAATTATAAAATGGGGCACTGAACTGAACAGAGAATTCTTAACAGAAGAAGTTCAAATGGCCAAAAGATACTTAAGTTCATGCTCAACTTCCTTAGCGTTCAGGGAAATGCAAATCAAAACAACTTACTCAGAGTAAAGGGCTGGGAAAAGGCTTATCAAGCAAATGGACCTAAGCAACAAGCAGGTGTGACCATACTAATCTCTAACAAAGTTGACTTCAAACTTAAATCAATCAGAAAAGATGGAGAGGGACATTTTATACTCATAACTGGAAAAATTCAACAGGATGAAGTCTCAATCCTAAATATCTATGCCCCTAATTTGAAAGCACCCACGTATGTAAAAGAAACATTACTAAAATTCAAAGAAGCCATCAAACCGCACACACTAATAGTAGGAGACCTCAACACTCCTCTCTCACCAATGGACAGGTCAATCAGACAGAAACCTAACAGAGAAATTAGAGAATTAAAGGAGGTAATGAATCAATTGGACTTAACAGACATCTATAAAATATTCCACCCAAATAGGAAAGAATATACCTTCTTCTCTGCAGCTCATGGAACCTTCTCAAAAATTGACCACATACTCGGTAACAAAGCAAACTTCCACAGATACAAAAAAATATTGGTAACCACATGTGTCTTATCAGATCACCATGGATTAAAGTTAGAGTTCAACAACAATGCTACCCTCAGAAAGCCTACAAACTCATGGAAACTGAACAGTCAACTATTGAACCACACTTGGATCAAGGAAGAAATAAAGAGAGAAATTAAAGTCTTCCTTGAATTCAATGAAAATAAAGAAACAACATACTCAAACTTATGGGACACTATGAAAGCAGTCCTGAGAGGAAAGTTCATAGCACTAAGTGCCCACTTAAGGAAAACAGAGAAAGCACACATTGGAGACTTAAGAGCCCACCTGAAAGCTCTAGAAAAAAAAGAAGCAGACTCACCTAGGAGGAGTAGAAGACTGGAAATGATCAAACTAAGGGCTGAAATCAACAAAATAGAAACGCAGAAAACAATCCAAAGAATCAATGAAACAAAAAGCTGGTTCCTGGAGAAAATCAATAAGATTGAATAACCCCTAACCAAACTAATTAAATGGCAGAGAGAGAATATACTAATTAATAAAATCAGAAATGAAAAGGGGGACATAACCACAGACACAGAAGAAATTCAGAGAATCATTAGATCCTACTACAAAAGCCTGTATTCCACAAAACTGGAAAATGTAAAAGAAATGGACACTTTTTTAGATAAATACCATTTACCAAAGTTAAACCAGGACCAGGTTAACAATCTAAATAGACCTGTTAGTCGCGAAGAATTAGAATCTGTTATCAGAAACCACCCTACCAAAAAGAGCCCAGGACCAGACGGCTTCAATGTGGAATTCTACCAGAACTTCCAAGAAGACCTAATACCTATACTCCTTAATGTATTTCACAACATAGAAACAGAAGAGTCATTACCAAATTCCTTTTATGAAGCTACAGTTACTCTGATACCAAAACCACACAAAGACTCTACCAGGAACGAGAATTACAGGCCAATCTCCCTCATGAACATTGACACAAAAATCCTCAACAAAATACTGGCAAACCGAATCCAAGAACACATTAAAAAATTATCCACTATGATCAAGTACGCTTTATCCCAGAGATGCAGGGCTGGTTCAACATACGAAAATCTATCAATGTAATTAATCATATAAATAAACTGAAAGAAAAAACCATATGATCATTTCATTAGATGCTGAAAAGCACTTGACAAAATTCAACATCCCTTTATAATAAAAGTCTTGGAGAGATTAGGGATACAAGGGT
The DNA here is from genome assembly GCA_025134845.1 of Neodon shergylaensis. NCBI lineage: Eukaryota > Metazoa > Chordata > Mammalia > Rodentia > Cricetidae > Neodon > Neodon shergylaensis. Next base: position 40,731 of record JABTXL010018420.1, read on the forward strand.
CATACCTAAATATAATAAAAGCTATATACAGCAAGCCGACAGCTAACATCAAATTAAATGGAGAGAAACTCAAAGCCATCCCACTAAACTCAGGAACACGACAAGGCTGCCCACTCTCGCCATATCTTTTCAATATAGTGCTTGAAGTTCTAGCAATAGCAATAAGAAAACATAAGGGGATGAAGGGGATGCGAATTGGAAAAGAAGAAGTTAAACTTTCGTTATTTGCAGATGATATGATAGTGTACATAAGCGACCCCCAAAACTCAACTAAAGAACTCCTACAGCTGATAAACACCATTAGTAATGTGGCACGATACACGATCAACTCCAAAAAATCAATCGCCCTCTTATATACGAAGGATATGGAAGCAGAGAGGGAAATCAGAGAAACTTCACCTTTAACGATAGCCACAAACAGCATAAACTATCTTGGGGTAATTCTAACCAAGGAAGTGAAAGACCTATTTGACTAGACATGCCGTATCACATGACGAAAGCATCTTTTCAACTATGTTCATAGCAGCATTATTTGTAATAGCCAGAACCTGGAAACAACCTAGATGCCCTTCAATGGAAGAATGGATGATGAAAGTGTGGAATATATACACATTAGGGTACTACGCTGCCGTAAAAAAACATGACTTCTCGAATTTTGCATGCTAATGGATTGAAATAGAAAACACTATGCTGAGTGAGGTATCCCAGACCCAAAAAGATGAACATGGGGTGTACTCACTCATAATTGGTTTCTAGCCATAAATAAAGGTCACGGAGTATATAATTGGTGAACCTAAAGAAGCTAAATTAGAAGGTGAATCCAAGGAAAAATATATAATTATTCTCTTGACTAAGGGAAGTAGACAAAATTGCCAGGGATAAATTTTGGGATCTTGGGGGGGGTATGGGAGTATCGGGGGAAGGGGAGAGAAAAGTGAGAAGGGGAGGATGAGGGAAACTTGGGGAAACAGGAGGATTGGGATAAAGGATGGTTGGATAGGGGAGCACGGAAGCACAATTTTAGTTAAGGGAGTCACCTTAGGGGTGGCAAGAGACTTGAACCTAGAGTGGCACCCAGGAGATCAAGGCGAGGTTCCCAGTTAGTCCCTTGGGCAGCTGAGGATAGGGAACCTGAAATGACTCTATCCTATATCCATACTGATGATTATCTTGCATATCACCATAGAACCTTCATCAGGTGATGGATGGAGATAGTCACAGAGACCCACACAGGAGCATCGCACTGAGCTCCTAAGTTCCCAATGAGGAGCGGAATAAGGGAGAACATGAGCAAGGAAGTCAGGACCACGAGGGGTGCACCCAACCACTGAGACAGTGTGGCTGACCTATTGGAAGCTCCCCAAGGCCAGGTGGATTGTGAGGGAAGAAGCATGGGATAAAACAGGACTCTCTGAACATGGCAGACAATGAGGGATGATGAGAAGCCAAGGACAATGGCCCTGGGTTATGATCCTACTTCAAGTTCTGGCTTTGTCGGAGCCTAGCCAGTTTGGATGTTCACCTTCATAGACATGGATGGAGGGGCAAGGACCTTGTACTTTCCACAGGGAAGGGAACTCTGACTACTCTTTGGATGGGAGAGGGAGGGTGAGAGGAGTCGGGGGAGGGGGAGAAGGTTGGGAGGATGGGGAAGGAAATGGGAGGCTGGAGGGAGGCAGAACCTTTTTTCTTTTTCTCAATAAAAAAAATAAAAAAATAAATAAAAAACATTGCCATTGTTCTTGAATTCTCAGTAGTCCTCATTATTTGCTATGTTCAGTGAGTCCAATTTTATCCTAGGCCTTTTCACACCCAGACCTGCTGGCCTTGGTGGGTTCCCGATAGATCATCCCCATTGTCTCAGTGTGTGGGTGCACCCCTCATGGTCCTGAGTTCCATGCTCGTGCTCTCACTTCTTCTCCTCCGGATTTGGAACGTGAGATTTCTTTCCACTGCTCCAAGGTCGGTCTCTGTCTCCTTTCATCGCCTGATGAAGGTTAATATTCAGGAGGATGCCTATATGTTTTTCTTTGAGTTCTACTCATTTAGCTTCTCTAAGATCGCTAATTATAGGCTCAATGTCCTGTGCTTAAGTCTAGAAATCAAATATGAGGGAGTACATCCCATGTTCCTTTTTCTGGGTCTGGCTTACCTCACTCAGGAGAGTGTTTTATGTTTCCATCCATTTGTATGCAAATTTCAAGAAGTCCTTGATCACTTAAGGTCATGCTCAACTTCCTTATCTATCAGGAAAATGCAAACCAAGACAACATTAAGATACCATCTTCCACCTGTAAGAATGGCTAAAATCAAAAACACCAATGATAGCCTTTGCTGGAGAGGTTGTGGAGAAAGGGGTGCACTCATCCATTGCTGGTGGGAATGCTAACTTGTGCAACCACTTTGGAAAGCAGTTTGGCGGTTTCTCAGAAAATTTGGGATCAACCTATCCCTGGAGCCAGCAATACCACTCTTGGGAATATACCCAAGAGAGCTTAATTATACAACAAAAGTATATGCACTACTATGTTCATAGCAGCATTGTTTGTAATAGCTAGAAACTGGAAAAAACCTAGATGCCCTTCAATCGAAGTATGGATGAAGAAAGTAGGGAATATATACATATTGGAGTACTACTCAGTAGTAAAATATAAATTCCAATATTACAATCCATCTGTTTTTACTGTGATTTAAACACACACATACAAGTTAATGCACACTCACTGATGATATTTCTACAAAGGGGGTTATTCTGTGGTTGTCAAAAGCCTTATCTCTATAGGGGATCTTAGAAGGCCATGAGGTGACCCCAACTAAGACTTTCGTCAGGTGAGGAGAGGGTGCCTGCACTGTGCCATGTCCCTAGGAACTATGGGTGCCTTGTCCTATAGTCAGACAGATGACTACCTTGAATATCACCATAGAACTTTTGTTTGGCAGTCTATGGAGTTAAAGACAGGGCCTACATCAGAAACCTAATGGAGCTTCCAAGCTCCAGGTGAAGTGCAGAAGGATTGAGAATACTAGCATGGAAGTCAGGAAAACCATGGCATGGTCCACACACTGTGACACTGTGCCTGAGCTAATGGGAGCTCAACAAAACCAGCTGGCCTGGGAATAAAAAAGCATGGAATCTAACTGGCATCTCTCAATGTGGCTGACAATTGGGGCAGACTGAGAAGACAATGATCATGGCACTCGCATTTGTCTGCACTGCATAGAAATGTTTTTTGTGATCCAATTCTATGTGGATGCATACCTTCCTAAATCTGGATGGATGAAGAGTGGGCTTGATTTCGAACAGGTCATGGTACCCTGAACTCTATTTGGATTGGAGTTGGAATGGAGAGGTTTAGTGGGGGAGAGAGAAGAAAGTGGAAGGAGGAAAGGAAGTGGAAATTTTGAAATATATTATTTATGAAGAAATAAAATATCTACAGAAGATAACCAATGGAGAGATAGGAGACAGGAAAAAAATATTCATGAGAGTTGTTGACTCAGACATCAAGGATTTTTTTCAAAAAAAAAAAACAGATGAAGTGATTGAGTTACTTGGGCAAGAGTATGACTCATGTAATTGGGAAGATTGTGTGGTTTTTATTTTAGGTCTACAGGGGTCTGTATAAGCTGCACGTTAGGACCTGTATGCTGGATGTTTCTGTGGGTTAATAGGGAAGAAACCAGCCTATGAGGGGTTTTATGACAAAAGTAGAGCCTTGGTGATGTCACAAAGCCATGGTTGGGGGTGGCAACTCTGTTCCACTTGAAGCACTAGACTTCTGTGAAGGTGGGTTTACTATCTTCACGGTGGCTCAGGAGGTCAGTTCAGCTCCTGAGCTCCACAAATGTTCAACAGGATTTGGCAGCTGAATATTTCCAAAAGATGGTATATGGAAAGCCAGACATTTTCTTTTGGCAAATATCTTTAGAAAGCAACTGGGACCTCTGTAGTCCAGAAAATTTTCCTTCAAATCTCCTGCGGGTCCACCATTTTGTGGTTACCAGCTCCTATATTTGATAGCTGTCGGGATGGGAAATGCCAGCTATTCTTCCCACTTTATCTTTGCTAACAATATCCAATTCATCAGTCCACTAAAATGGCAAAGATCTTCTTTGTACGTATATGATTTAGAAGATATTAATTACTTCAAAATTGTGCTGTTGCCCTCACTAGTGATTATTTCTTATTGCAGTGGGTCTCCCAGTACTCCTTGTCTAATGAAGACACAGAATGGCTTCATGTAATAAAGCTGGGACTGGATCAGTAGGACCCAACACAGATAGCCATTGTACTAGAGTGCCATGACCTTGGGCAGGTGATTTTGAATCAGGCAACTAGTAGCTTGAGGGGGAAGGAGAGAAGTGGCTGTCCTTTGAATTGAAATCTGCCATCTGTTCCGATTTTTCTTACTCAATTTGGGCATAGGCATACCTGTCTTAGTCAGTCAGGAAGTAGGTTTCTCAGCAGAGGTCGATTGCTTTTGGGCAGCAGCAATGTTTCTCTGATATAGATGTAATGAGCTGTAGACAATAGTTTGATAATTTTCCTATTAATTTCTTAAGACAAAATTACATTTAGGTATCCAAACGTATTCAGAACTGCCTTTGTCACCTGCCTCAAAGTTCTTCAAAAAAAGAGCCTTGACCTCACATTCTCCCCTTCTTATCCTTGCAGGCACTCATGGTGGAGGAAACCACTTTGTGTCTGATTTAAACTGAAGAGTTTTTCCAACCTAGAGTGTGGGCAGCTATGAATCCCAAGCATAGAAATATAGCCAAGAGACTGCAGACCAGGAGTGCTGTGTTCTAACTCAGTAAGTCTACCGCCATGATAATGATGCCTCTTAGTATGAGATCCATGCAACCTCTCCAGAAGAGGAATTTGCCTTCTCTCCAGAAGCAAAACCTGAGTAGGCCTTTTGAGCCCATGGAGAATATTGTAGGATGCAGAATTTCTCATGGCTGGAAGGAAGCCAATGAACCAGTCACCCAGTGGAAAGCCATCATTCTAGATCAACTGCCAACAAATCCCTCTCTCTATTTGTTGAAATATGATGGGATTGATTGTGTCTATGGCTTGGAGCTTCACAGCGATGAAAGGATTTTAAACCTTAAGTTCCTGCCTAATAACGTGCCATTTCCTCAGGTAACAGACACTCGTCTCTCAAACACCATAGTTGGCAGAGCAGTGAAACATACATTCATGGGCACAAATGGCTCTAAGAATGACTGGAAGGGGATGGTCCTAGAGGAGGTGCCCATCATGAAGACCTGTTTCTATATTACTACAAGAAAGATCCAGTCTTGTACATTTACCACCTCCTGGAAGACTACCTTGAAGGCAACCTCCACATCATGCCGGTCTCTAAGCACGAGTTGAGTGGGGTGGTCCCAGATGAGATGCAGACCATGATGTCCTGTTTCTACATGATCTACAAGGAAGATCCAGTCCTGTACCTTTACCACAATCTAGATGACTACATAATAGACAACCTCAATATCATGCCAGAATGTCCTCCAGTAGAGGTGACTTTGGAAGTAGGCAGGGATTCCTTGGCAGGCAAAAGTGTGCAGTACAACAAACAAGATGGAACACAAGAGATAGGTAAAATTATTTACCAAGTTCCCATCAAACCATCGTGTATTTCATCAAGTTTGATAATGACTTCCATATCTATGTCTATGATTTGGTGAAGATCTCTTAAAGTGAAATTCTCAAATTATGAGGGACACACGTAAACTGTGTTTGAGGAATGTTTTTTTTTTCAGATACTTCCGGTCTTCTATTAAGCCTGTTATCTTTTCCAATGGAATATTCTTGCACTAAAAATAAAATGTTTGCGAACATGTTGTGTTGTTTGGTCAATGATTGATTGTGTCTTGTTGATGGTACATCACAGAAAGACATGCCTTTGCTCCTCAAGTTATATTTCAGGATCCCTTGAGCATTGAAGATGTTGCATGACACTCTTGTTCTGAAGTTGTAGGTATGAGGTCCCTTAGAACAATAAAAGAATGAGTTCTCCTGATTCTCAAAGAAAGGTGTGTCAGTCTTCCTTTAAAGAGAGGGTAATGGCTGAAGCCTTTCTTTTTGACAGGTTATTAGTTTTTTGGTAAAAGCTTTGAGTTACTTTGGTTCTAGGCAGTAAAGAATGAGGCAAACTGGGCTATTCAGGAAGATCTGAAACCCCCAGTTCTGAAGAAGTAGTCAGAAGCTCCCATCATCTATACATCTCTTTGGAATATCTCTTATAATGTCATGGTTGGATTATAGCCTGCTTGAGAATTAGTGGAGTTCATTCTGCATCCTGGTTCAGAAGAAATGTGCCTGAGAACCCAGTGAGTCCATGAAAATATTTTGAGGTCAACTTCAGTTACTGCAGAAAATGATGAGTCCTCCTGGGCCTGAAGGAATAATTCTGAGGCCACTTTGTTAGAAAAAATTGGAGACCTCTGTACAAAATAAGAATGTTGCATCCACAGACAAACAGGAAATTTTGAATACAAAATTTTCTTTCTTCTGAGAGAGCAAATCTTATGCTTTGGGGAATGCAAAAAGGTCAATGACTCTTGTGGGGCACATGGCATATCAAGGCTCAATTGAGAAATTAGAGAAGCCTGAACATTTTACTGATCAAATCTTCATGGGAATTTACAATATCATGTTGTGCAGGGAAGGAAGCTGTGTGAACAATCTCCACATGCTGGGAGGAAATTCTCAGCTAGGTTCCAGACCAATTCAGTTAACACCTTCTGATTATGTTTTTTCTTGAGGGGGGAGGTAAGAACTTTGGCTTATTTTAGGAGTTTCATTGCCTTGTATTCTGACAGGAACCTCATCATAAGCATTGAGTAAACACAGGTCTAAATGCAGAAACAAAAATCCAAAATATTCAGGCATCTAAGAAATTCACTTGATTTAACACATTCCACTGATTTAAAAAGCAGCTCTCCAAAGCTGTATTGATGGCTCAGTGATTAAGAGAGCTGTCTGCTTTTCTAAAAGTCCTGAGTTCAAATAACAGCAGCCACATGGTGGTTGTTATGAGATCT
>JABTXL010018422.1:0-10364 GCA_025134845.1 Neodon shergylaensis
TAAAACTAATGGGCCAGGCAGTATTTAAAAGAATACAGTTTTCCGTGTAATTATTTCGGGCATAAGCTAGAGCCAGCTGGCGGCCGGGAACTGGGGCGGCAGGGAAGCGGCCCGCAGCTCCTTACAACAATCCGATACCTCTTCTCAACTCCCCAGGCTCTATACACACAGCACAAACACACACACTCAGGCACACAGAATCACAGGCCATTCCCGGCACAGCTCTCCAGTCTGACACAGAACCGCCCTTGTGCCAGTGCTGAATGCATCCCTGCGGGGAGCATACCCCACAGAGGGTTCACCCTCTGTACTGTGGGTTGGTTGAGTCTGGGGACATGGAGGGGGCTATGGTGACCGACTGTGCCTGTTCCCACTGTTTCACAGGCTATAGTTGGCTGTGTTACCCAAGAGGACACAATTGCCCAATCCCCTGTGTCCTCACTGTGAGCTAGTCGCTCAGAATCAACCTGCTGGTAAAAGTAGGGGTGTCGTGCCTGTCCCCAGCAGGATGCTCCCCAAGGTAGACGCCCCTGACACCCTGTTCTGTCAACTCCAGTCTAGCAGAAGGAGAGCAACTCACCCTCTCAGCTCCCGAGGCAGTTCTGAGGCTCACAGAAAGAATGCAGAGGGCTGACTTTCTTCCCTAAGACAGTGAGGCTAGGGCTCCAGTTCAGTCGAGCAGGAAAGTGCTTATCTTGCATGCTTGAGGCCCAAGGTTCAATCTCCAGCACTAATGAGAAGAAGCTAAGGGGCAGGGATGTGGCTTGGCTGGTAGAGTGCTTACCAGTCATGCATGAAGGCCTAAGTTCAACCCACAGCCCGGCACAAATTAGACACGGTGGCACAAGGCTGTAATCCTGGAATTCAGGAGATGGAGGCAAGGGGACCAGAATTTAGAGGTCCTCCTCATCTACAAGGAGACTCTCTGACCAGTCTGGGCAACTTGAGACTCTGCCTCAAGATCAAAATAAAGGCTTTGTCATTTATTATTATTATTATTATTATTATTATTATTATTAGGTTTTGTTTGTTTTGAGACAGGGTCTCACTCTGTAGCTCAGGCTGTCCTGAAACTCATTATGTAGACCAGGCTGGCCTCCAATTCATAGAAGTCTGACTGCCCTTGCCTTCCAAGTACTAGGATTTAAAGACGTGTACCACTATGCCTGGCATATTATCTTTGGACTTATGGGAATTAAAATAACTTTGCCTACCTGCCAGGTGGTGGTGCCCAGCACTCCAGGAGTCTAAGGCAGGCAGATCTCTGTGAGTTCGAGGTCAGTCTGGTCTACAAAGGTAGTTCCAGGGCAGTCAAGGCTACAAAGAGAAACCCTGTCTCAAAAAACCAAAGTAATGATGATAATAATAATATAAAGAAGATAACTTTGCTTTGATGGATAGAGAGGTGACTCAGTGATCAAGAGATCTTATGGCTCTCCCAGAGGACCTGTGTTCAGCCCCCAGCACCCACATCAGGGATCTGACACCTTTTTCTGACTTCTGTGGGCATCTTCATGTTTCTCCTGAGACAGGGCAGAGGTGAGCATGAACTACTGAGACAGAAGCAAAGCTAGGAGTTTGCTGGTTACCTCGTGAGTCGAATCCTTGGGACCGAAAGCCAAAGACCCTAGGCAGGGGCCGAGGAAAAACTCATCCACTCGCTCATTCCAAGTATTAAAAACTAAGTTATAGGCCGGGCGGTGGTGGTGCACGCCTTTAATCCCAGCACTCGGGAGGCAGAGGCAGGCGGATCTCTGTGAGTTCGAGACCAGCCTGGTCTACAGAGCTAGTGCCAGGACAGGCTCCAAAGCTACAGAGAAACCCTGTCTCGAAAAACCAAAAAAATAAAAATAAAAAATAAAAAAAAATAAAAACTAAGTTATAGCTGGGGTGGTGGCGCATGCCTTTAATCCCAGCACTCGGGAGGCAGAGGCTGGCAGATCTCTGTGAGTTCGAGGCCACCCAGGCCTACAGAGCAAGTTCCAGGACAGCAAGGGCTGTTACACAGAAAAACCCTGTCTTGAAAAAAACAAAAACAAAACTAAATGACTCTAGTCCTAGACTGTATGGAAGTGAGTAGGACCCTGTCCTACCTTGAAGACACTACAGGCAGAACTGGGGAGGTAGCTTGACTGTTAAGAGCACTGGCCGCTCTTCTAAAGGACCAGAGTTCAGTTCCTAGCACCCACATGGTAGCTTAGGACTGTAACTCTAGCGCTAAGGGATCTGGCGCCCTCTTCTGGCCTCCCTGGCACAAGGCACACATGCAGCACACATACATACATTCAGGAAAGATACTTATACACACAAAATGCAAACAAATCTTTAAAAAAGAAGGAGGGGGGGCTGGAGAGATGGCTCAGAGGTTAAGAGCACTGGCTGCTCTTCCAGAGGTCCTGAGTTCAATTCCCAACAACCACACGGTGGCTCACAACCGTCTATGAGACCTGGTGCCCTCTTCTGGTAGGCAGGCATACATGCAGACAGAACATTGTATACATAATAAAGAAATAATTTTTAAAAAATCTTTAAAAAAAGAAAAACTAAAGATGGTTACAGCCTGCTGACACGGATGAAACTACAGTGTGGTGATGTCTATAACGCCGAGAGGCCCCGGATCCTGGGAGCTGCCCAGCACAGCACGGTGGGTGCAGGAGAGTGGCAAGGTACCTAAGATGGGCTAGGGGTGGTGGCATATACCAGGGGACAGAGGTAAAGAGATCTCTGTGTGCGAGGCCAGCCTTATCTACCTAGAGAGTTCCAGGACAGCCAGGGCTACCTAATGAGAGCCTGTTTCAAAAACAAACCAACCTAAGGTGTTTGCCAAAAAACCGAGGGCTTCGTAAAGGGCCCACTGGATGCTGGTCTGACCCAGTCACGCCTCTTACATGGGGCAGTACTGCAACAAGCCTGCCAACAACGAAGAGAAGTATCCGGATTAGAATGGGTAAAGAATGCTAGCAATGCCCAGGCCGATTCTCTGATCCTCCTCACACCCTCAACACACACACACACACACACACACACACACACACACGCCATTCTCTTCTGGGCAACCACTTTGATCTTTGCACCCATGGACTCTCTTGACTTCCCTCTGAGATAGGATTTCCTTGGAATTCTCCTCCTGCCACCCTCTCGCCAGCTTCCCTCATCTGACAGCTCAGGTCGTGCTTTATCGGTGCTTGGTGCCTGTCTCAGCCCATCTGCCAGCTTTTCCACGTCCCTGGAAGGGTAAACATTGAGCGCAGAACCCCTCCTTTTCTTAGACCGGGAACATGGCGCCCCCTGCTGGAAGGTCCCTTCTGGCCCCGAAGTTAGGATTTCAAGGCCCTGAAGAGGGAACCACCACGGAAGAAAGACACAGAAAAAAAAAAAAAGGTGGGGAGGCCTGGAAAAACCAAGAGTGAAAAGCAAGGGCACAATTGGAGGGCTGACATTCCCTAAGGTTAGAGAAGATTGGTTGGAATTCGGAGACGGTTCTTCTCTGAGGGGCTGGAGGCAAAAGAAACCATGACCCCTAGTGATTCTTACACTCTCCAAAGTGTGCTATGCCTATATGTGCTATACCAGCCACCGCTACAGCCCCTAGCACAAACTCTTTGGATCCCTTCTCCCAGCCCCCAGCTTCTCTTAGAGAAACTAAAGTTAGCGGGGCTGCCAAGAGACGCAGGCAAGATAAGTACAGGGGGGGCTGGAGAGATGGCTCAGAGGTTAAGAGTATTGCCTGCTCTTCCAAAGGTCCTGAGTTCAATTCCCAGCAACCACATGGTGGCTCACAACCATCTGTAATGAGGTCTGGTGCCCTCTTCTGGCCTGCAGGCATACACACAAATCAGAATATTGTATACATAATAAATAAATAAATATTAAAAAAAAAGATAAGTACAGGGTTTGGGGAACATGATATGAGAAGGGGCAATAATTACACAGTAAGGTCCTCCTGGGGACTGCAGGGTTTGTGGCCAGCGGCTTTGAAAGGGTCCACTCCTATAGCAAACTACCCCAGCCACAAAGAGCCTCCCTGCATCCCTAGAGGCAAAGAGAGTCGACAGTTAGGGACGCCCTCTCCCCTGAACTACAATCCAATCATCCCATCCCTCCTCACCCACCCCAAAAAAGCCAAGGAATAAAGTTGTTAACCCCGAAGGTGAGGCCTTGGGACCAAAAAGTGAGAGGAGATTGGAGTAGGGAACCCCGTCTATCACCGTGACCTGACCCTACCTAACCTCAGAAGCTAAACAGGGTAGGACCTTGGGGAAATTCTCTGCGAGGTGGGCCCCCGGGGAGGGGGCTGCACGGCTGGGAAACAGAACAGTCCCCGTCTTTGTGGCAGCACCTCGGAGCACAGCCTCGGCCTCGAACACTGGCCGCTTTTTTTTTTTTTTTTTTTTTTTTGGTTTTTCGAGACAGGGTTTCTCTGTGGCTTTGGAGCCTGTCCTGGAACTAGCTCTTGTAGTTCACAGAGATCCGCCTGCCTCTGCCTCCCGAGACAGAATCGTTTTTAAGGTTGTTATGCCCCTTGGTACAGCGAAGCTGCGGTCCCTTCTTCTCACCACCAGCTCAGAGTCTTCAAACTTCAACACCAGCCTCAAGCCCCCACCCACATTTGCTATGAACTAGTCAGAAACTTAAAGGAGGCCTGAAGGATGCCAGGATTGGGCTAGGAGAGCCGGCGTCCTGTAGTAGGAAGGAAGTTACCAGGGAGACCAGGACAGTGGGCTGGGACCCAAGCCAGGGTTGGCACTTACCGGGATAAGCAAAGGGTGGTTGGTTGGCTGGTTGGCTGGTTGGTAAAAAGGTAGACTGGGCTGACCTTGACTTGTAGCGAGCGTCCCGCCTCAGCCTCTAGACTGTTCTAGACGGGCATGCGCTTTTACCCCAGCAAGCCAAAGTCTTAATGTTCCGCTCTCTTCTAACTCCTTTCCTATACAGCAACCAGCGCCCCTCCTTGTGGCTGGGTCTGGGGGTAGCTGGAGTGCTGAAGCTCCGAAAAGAAACCTTAGAAGAATCATCCTAAGGGACCAGGCCTGAGAGAAGTCAAGGAAAGAGGTGAATCTAGGAGGCGTTGGAGAACGGACACGGCTTACGGTATTTCAAAACTTCGACTGACGGTGCTGTTCACCGGTCCAGCGGTTGCCTACCTGGGTTCGGGGTTGGGGAACGTACTTTGGGACTTCAAATCCAAAGGACAAAATATAAAAAAAAAAAAAAAAAACACCACATTGATTGTCATTTCGTATTATTCCACCAGAGGGCAGCATTGTCCACTTAATGAATGACCTGCAGTCTAGCGACGGAGCGGAAATCTGCCTGGGTTCTGCCTCCCGGGTTATTTGGCCACAACAGCCCCTTGTGGACACAAATACACAGTTTTCTTCACACACCACCACCCCCTGCCCAGCTCTCACCAGGTTCCCTCACTAAGGTTCATTCAACCTTTTAGTCAAAGCAGTGAAAAGGGCCCTGCTCTGTTGGGTGTCACCCAGCAAGGAAGGGATGATGACCAACTCTATTAGAATGGTGTGTCAGGACCTTCAGTCCTCATAGTGTTTCAAAACAGCTGTGGTAGTGTTATTCCCATCTTACAAAGAACTCTAAGATTGAAAATTTAAAAAAAAAAAGAACTCTAAGGTGTAAAGGGGTTTAATAACTTAGGCTGGCAAGATGGCTGGGCAGGTAAAGGAGTTTGCCATCAAGCTTGAAGAACTGACTTAGATCCCAGGGACCCACACGGTGGGAAGAGAGAACTTACTCAAGAAAGTTATTGTGACTCTTGTTGCTCCTGTGTGCGCTAGAGTCACACACGCACACGCGCGCACACACACACCCACACACCCACACCCACACACGCACACACACAAACACACATGCACATGCACGCACGCACACACATATTCAAGTTCACACAGCCAGAAAGGGAGGTTGCGTAGACACAGGCAACCTTCTAGTAGAAGCTGTTTGAAGGAAAGACCTGCTGACTGATTTCTCAAAAATTCTCGTCCGTACTGAGACCTAAGAAAAGAGTAAATCTGGCCAAGAGATTTGGAGAGTGAAGCTGTGTGCTAGGGACCAAGCCTTGACAGGCTAAGTGCTCACACACCACGCTGAGCTCCTGAGTTCCAGCTTCAGCTGAGAAGTTGTTCTGTGGAGACACTCAGATGATAGGACTGGAATGCCACACCCGGCCGTGTAGCCGAGGTGTCTCAGGTTCTCCAGACTGGAGCGATAGCTGGTATCGCGTACCTAACGTCTGCTGCTTGGAGAAAGGGGCTGAATCTTAGCATCTCACTTGTCTTTGCATTTTCCACTAGATGTGCGTTTGATGGGGAAGTGAGAGGTGTGTTCACTAAAGAAATAGAAAGAGGTGACACCATTTCTGCTGTCAAGGTGTTTGCGGGGTGTTTTTTTTTTTTTTTTCAGACACAGGGTATCACTATGTCACCTTGGCTGTCCTGGAACTCACTCTGTAGACCGGGCTGACCTCAAACTCACAGAGATCTGCCTGCCTCTGCCTCCCAAGTGCTAGGATTAAAGGCATGCGTCACCATGCCCAGTTTATGGTATTTTATTGGGTTTTGATTCTGGAAAGGAAACCAAAAGCTTTCTTCTTGGTCTAAGAATCCCAATAGTGAATTTTATACTTTTTATATTTATTTAAGTTTTTTGAGATGGGCCTTCCTACCAGAGTTTATACATTTTTTAATTGGTGAACCATACGTGACATGGCAGAGGAGCAAGCCCCAAGCCCCAAACACTTTCAGTTTGCCAAGGGATCTCCAGAGACACAGGGCAAGGCGTGTCTAAGCAAAGAGCTCTCTGAGGGCTGAGGCAGGAAGATAGCTGAGTTTGAGGCCAGCCTGGGATACATTTGAGACGCTGTCTCAAAGAAGAAAACGAGGATAAGGAAACGGAGTGAGAGGAGTTTAGGGGAGAGGGAGAGAAAGAGAAACTGAGGTCTGGGGAAAGGTACCCAGCATTAGTGACCACCTTGAAACCCTTTTATCACTTGGCATTCTTCCTTTTTCTGTCCTGCTGTCTGGCTATGCTTGGGGTCACACCTGAAGACTAAGGCTGGTCCCTTGCAGCTCGCTGGCTCCACTAACGCATCTGCTGCGTATAGACCTCTCTCCCACCCTGATGCCTTAAACTTCAAGCTCTTTTTCATACATGTAAAACAAAGGCATGACTGGGAACGCAGGGGTCCAGATTCCAAGCACCACTTTCAAGTCCTGTCTCATCTCTTTCCCCCATGGCTCTCACCCGGTCCAGCCCGGTCACTCCCTTTGTTCCATTAAACCCCACTTTCACGCTCACGGCTCTCCCCGTTAGTTTCCTTCCTATCTCAGTACTTGCCATCACCTCCCCAACTTCTCCGTTTGTCCCTGACCTTTTCCTCTCCTAATTTCCTCGATCGAGATCTCTGTGCTAAGTCAGCCTGGTGTTTCACTTTATGGCTCCCCTAACCATCCTGGGCTACCTCAAGTAGCTGAGGCTGTTCCCATCTCCACCTCCTCCCCTTGGTGTCTCTCTCTTCGCTCCCACCACGACGGACTTGTCTCTCTCTTCCTCTTTCTCTCTGCACCTGCCTCAGCGAGGGCTCCCCTCAAGCTATCTCCCGGTCTCTACTTCTCCCCCACGGTAGTGAATCTCTGTCAGTCCCTTGCCCACCTCTCCTGCCCTGTCCTGCTTGAGTTTGTAGAATTCGGTTAGGCAACCGCCCCTCTTTGCGGTCCACCTTTGTCTCCGACTCTCTCTACTCTAACTGTCCCACTAGTTTCCCTGATGGTTTTCCGTCTTTGCTCTGGCTCTCGAAGTCTCTCCCCTCTGTGACTTCTTTTCTCTTTTGTCTCTCCCTCTTCCCTTCCTATCTGGGTCTCTTTGGATCTGCCTCTTCCCCCACCCCCAACCCCTACTCATCGCTCCGTCTGTTCCCGGTCTCTCTGACTCGGTCCCTCCCGGCCTCCCCCCTCCCCCTCATCTCTCGCTCGGTCTCTTCATCTTTCTCTGGGCCCGTGCTCGCTCTCTCTCTCTCTCTCTCTCTCTCTCTCTCTCTCTCTCTCTCTCTCTCTCTCTCTCTCTCTCTTCCTTGGCTCTCTCCGGCTCCCTCTCTCGCCTCGGATGACAGCGCTACCTCTTTTGTTGGCTCCGCAGCCAATCGCGGCCGCTGACGACACGGGGGCCGGGGCTATAAAGGGCCCGGCCCGGGCTTGGGCCCCCCCAGCCGCCCGCCCCGGCCGCCCGCCCGCCCCGCCCGTGCGCCCGCCGCCCCCGGCCCCCGGCCCCCCCTCGGCCGGGCAGCCCCCAATCCCGCGCCGCCCGGACCCCCTCCTCCTCCCTCTTCCCTCCGCCCCCTCCCCGCGGGACTCCGGCGTCCCCGCCCCCCAGTCCTCCTCCCCTCCCCTGCAGCATGGTGCTCGCGGCCCCGCTGCTGCTGGGCTTCCTGCTCCTCGCCCTGGAGCTGCGGCCCCGGGGGGAGGCGGCCGAGGGCCCCGCGGCGGCGGCGGCGGCAGCGGCGGCGGCGGCGGCCGGGGTCGGGGGGGAGCGCTCGAGCCGGCCGGCCCCGTCCGCTGCGCCGGAGCCGGACGGCTGCCCCGTCTGCCTGTGGCGGCAGCACAGCCGCGAGCTGCGCCTGGAGAGCATCAAGTCGCAGATCCTGAGCAAACTGCGGCTCAAGGAGGCGCCCAACATCAGCCGGGAGGTGGTGAAGCAGCTGCTGCCTAAGGCGCCGCCGCTGCAGCAGATCCTGGATCTGCACGACTTCCAAGGCGACGCGCTGCAACCCGAGGACTTCTTGGAAGAGGACGAGTACCACGCTACCACGGAGACGGTCATAAGCATGGCCCAGGAGAGTAAGTGGGCTACGGGGTGCGCGCGGTGCGGTCCGATCTCGGGAAGGACCCGGAAGCCCTTTCTGCAAAAACTTGACGGATTGGGGAGCCCGGCCACTCCACACAACTTTTTCGAACAGTGAAGATGGGCAGCGGAGTGGAGTGCACGCCCCGTTGGGGGTGGGGGGTGGGGGGGTTGGCCAAACCGGGCAGGTTGTGAGATATTGCTTCCCACCGTTGTGCGGAAAAAAGAGTCAAGTTGAAGTTGTCCCAGAAACTGGCACCCAACAGTGATTCTCCTTGAAGCGCTAGGTGGGTAGAGTCCGTGACCAGTGCAGTCCCAGCTGGGCCGCAGTGCCATCTTCCTATTGCTCTGGCACCGGCACCAGCTCCCTGCCTGGTGTGGTGCTCTGTAAGGCGCCCACCAGGCTGCGGAGAACTGAGGTTCCTCTAACCCCCACAGGCATAGGACCCAAACCTGGTGTCCCTCTGATTGACATCTTTTCTTTCTGCACCTGATCTCGCGCTGGGTAGCCCCTAGGAGCTTGAAGAGCTGTTCCTTCCTGGTACAGAAAGAGTTCGAACAACTCCACTCCACTGCGCTTGCGACTTAATGAGTATCGTTTGGTTACTCTCACCTTAGTATTCTGTTCCTTATTCCCCGTCCTACCTACAGCTGGAGCCAGAGAAGACCCAGGGAGAAAGAACTAGATGAGGGGGTGTAGATGAGGGGGATGGGAGAACCCAGGCATCCGCGCCTCTGGCCAAACGGAGGATGAACACTCTAATAGACATGAGCTGCTTTGAAATTTTATGGCCTGGAAAATCCAGGCCGATACTACCGCCCCACTGCCCGCTCCCCAGGGTCAGGTGACTCCCTGTTCCCCTCCCCCACCGATTGTCGTCCCCCCCCAACTTCAGGGAACCAGGCTTTCTCTATTCCCTAGTGGTTCGGCAAGCCCCCCTCCTTTGGTTTTATGGCTCTGAACAGAAGGGGTGGGGGAGACTGGTTTATTGGCAGATGGGTCATAAAAAGCTGGGGGCTGCGGGAAATCCTAGTGGTCCACCCCCGTGGTAGAGGTACTCAGGTGTACATCTGGAAGGTTGAGTGCCTGGCATTGCCACCCAGTTTCTGCAGAATTCAACTCCAACTTGGTCAGGCTTGTAAAGAAAACTCAAAGAACCAGGAAATTTGCGTGTGTGTGTGTGTGTGTGTGTGTGTGTGAGAGAGAGAGAGAGAGAGAGAGAGAGAGAGAGGAAGGCATGGAGATCTGATCTTGGGTTCTCAGTCTCCCATGTTCTTAATGCTTCTACTTTTGGAAACCAGGGTCAGTCTGAGATTGAATAGGGCAGGGATGGGGAAAGGATTCTATCTAGAAAACAGTTGTAGAGAAATTATGAATGACCTAAAATTTTCCTATTCTGGTCTGTGTGATGTAAAGTATGTGTTTCCAGGGTGAGTGGCCTAGCTGTGGGCTTCCTATTGCCCTTCACTCTTCCTAGCACCCCTTAACCAAAAGGCTTGAGCCCAGA
>JABTXL010018426.1:0-27172 GCA_025134845.1 Neodon shergylaensis
AAGGCTGAAGATGGATGCCCCAACGGTACAAAAGAACTTTGGGTGACTGTCCAGGCAGCTAGATGTCTCTGTCATTTCTAGAGTTTTGGACTTCCTGTTTACTTAGGTATTATTATATCCTTATGGAGTCTTTGATAGAGTTAAAGAATGGATAGATAGTTATAGTTTTCCTTAGTTATGATAAAGATAATGTAGATATAAGTATTGTAACTGTAATTCTTACTTGATAACTGTTTTGTTATATGTAATTTTACTATGTTAAAGTTAAAGCCTTTCTTTATTGTTTAAAACAGAAAAAGGGGAAATGATGGAGGTGGGTCTTGTATCTTATCTGTTGCTTTCATTGGTTAACTAATAAAGAAACTGCCTTGGCCCTCATAGGACAGAAAATTAGGTAGGCAAAGTAAACAGAACAGGATTCTGGGAGAAAGAAGCTGAGTTAGTGAGTCTCCATGATTCTCCCACTCCAGACAGACGCAGGTTAAGATCTTTCCTGGTAAGCGCACGTCGTGGTGTTACATAGATTATTAAAAATGGGTTAAGAGGCTGAAACTATTGAGCCAGGCAGTGTTTAAAAGAATACAGTTTCCATGTAATTATTACGGGACATAAGCTAGCCATGCGGGCGGCCGGGTGCCGGGGACGCAGCCCCGCCGCTCATATTACTACAGAGGCATGTATCACAACCCATCAGATGGAATTACAGTCTTAATTATCACCCAATTGATGGAGTTACAGACATGTATACTACCCACTAGTTGGAATTACAGACATGTTTTACAGCCCACCAGATAGAATTACAGGAATTTATAACAATTCAAAGGATGGAATTACAGGCATGTGTCACCACCCAATCATGGAATTACAGGCATCTATTACAACACACCATATGGAATACAGGCATGTATTACTACCCACACAATGGAATTACAGGCATGTATTACTACCAACACATATAATTACCACATGTCTTACCAAGCACCAGATAGAATTACAGGCATGCACAACCACCCATCATATGGAATTACAAGCAGGTATTTCCTTCCATAAGTTGGAATTACAGGCATGTATTACCACCAACCAGATGGAATTACAGGCATGTATTACCACCAATCAGATGGCATTACAGGTATGCATTACCACCCACCATATGGAATTACAGGCTTGCATTACACACCCACCATATGGAATTACATCCATGTTTTACCACACTCCATATGGAATTACAGGCAAGTATTACCTCCCAGATGATGGATTTACATGCATGTATTACCACCCACCATATGGAATTACAGGCATGCATTACCAACCACCATATGGAATTATAGGCATCTATTACAACACACCATCTGGAATACAGGCATGTATTACTACCCACACAATGGAATTACAGGCATGTATTACTACCACCACATGTAATTACAGGCATGTCTCACCAACCACCATATGGAATTACAGGCATGCATTTCCATCTACCATCTGGAATTACAGGCATGTTTAACCACACACCATATGGAATTACAGGCAAGTATTACCTCCCAGAAGTTGGATTCACAAGCATGTATTACCACCAACCAGACGGAGTTACAGGCTTGTATTACCACCCATCAGATGAAATTATAGTCCTTATTGTCACCCAATTGATGGAGTTACAGGCATGTATACTAACCACATGTTGGAATTACAGGCATGTTTTACAGCCCACCAGATGGAATTACAGGAATTTATAACAATTCAAAGGATGGAATTACAGGCATGTGTCACCACCCAATCATGGAATTGCAGGTATCTACTACAACACATCATATGGAATAGAGGCATGTATTACTAACCACACAATGGAGTTACAGGCATGTATTACTACCAACACATGTAATTACCGCATGTCTTACCAAGCACCAGATGGAATTACAGGAATGCACAACCACCCATAATATAGAATTAAAAGCAGGTATTTCCTTCCATAAGTTGGAATTACAGGCATGTATTACCACTAACCAGATGGACTTACAGGCATGTATTACCACCAACCAGATGGAATTACAGGCATGTATTACGACAAACCAGACGGAATTACAGGCATGCATTACCACCCACCATATGGAATTACCGGCAAGTATTACCTCCCAGAAGATGTGTTTAGAGGCACGTATTACCACCAACCAGATGGAGTTCCAGGCAGTTATTACCACCCATCAGATGGAATTACAGTCTTTTTTGTTTTTTAATATTTATTTATTTATTTATTATGTATACAACATTCTGTCTGTGTGTGTGTGTGTCTGCAGGCCAGAAGAGGGCAGCAGACGTCATTACAGATGGTTGTGAGCCACCATGTGGTTGCCGGGAATTGAACTCAGGACCTTTGGAAGAGCAGGCAATGCTCTTAACCACTGAGCCATCTCTCCAGCCCCTTTTTTTTGGTTTTTCTTTTTTTTTTAATTTTTTATTGAGAAAAAGAAAAAAGTTTCCGCCTCCTCCCAGCCTCCCATTTCCCTCCCCCTCCTCCCAGCCTTCTCCCCCTTCCCCCTCTCCCCCTCCCTCTCCAGTCCAAAGAGCAGTCAGGGTTCCCTGCCCTGTGGAAAGTCCAAGGTCCTCCCCCCTCCGTCCATGTCTAGGAAGGTGAACATCCAAACTGGCTAGGCTCCCACAAAGCCAGAACTTGAAGTAGGATCAAAACCCAGGGCCATTGTCCTTGGCTACTCATCAGCCCCCATTGTTTGCCATGTTCAAAGAGTCCGGTTTTATCCCATGCTTCTTCCGTCACAGTCCAGCTGGCCTTGGTGAGCTCCCAATAGATCAGCCACACTGTCTCAGTGGTTGGGTGCACCCCTCATGGTCCTGACTTCCTTGCTCATGTTCTCCCTCCTTCCGCTCCTCATTGGGAACTTGGGAGCTCAGTCCGGTGCTCCAGTGTGGGTCTCAGTGACTATCTCCATCCATCACCAGATGAAGGTTCTATGGTGATATGCAAGATATTCGTCAGCATTGCTATAGGATAGGGTCATTTCAGGTTCCCTATCCTCAGCTGCCCAAGGAACTAACTGGGGACCTCGCCATGGGCTCCTGGGAACCACTCTAGGTTCAAGTCTCTTGCCAACCCTAAGGTGGCTCCCTTAACTAAGAATTGTGCTTCCGTGCTCCCCTATCCAACCTTCCTTTATCCCAATCATCCTGTTTCCCCAAGTTTCCCTCATCCTCCCCTTCTCACTTTTCTCTCCCCATTCCCCGATACTCCCATCCCACCCCACCCCCAAGATCCCAAAATTTCTCCCCGGCAATTTTGTCTACTTCCCATAGCCAAGAGGATAATTATATGTTTTTCCTTGGGTTCACCTTCTTATTTAGCTTCTTTAGGTTTACCAATTATATACTCCGTAACCATTATTTATGGCTAGAAACCAATTATGAGTGAGTACATCCCATGTTCATCTTTTTGGGTCTGGGTTACCTCACTCAGGATAGTGTTTTCTATTTCCATCCATTTGCGTGCAAAATTCGAGAAGTCATTGTTTTTTACCGCAGCATAGTACTCTAATGTGTATATATTCCACACTTTCTTCATCCATTCTTCCATTGAAGGGCATCTAGGTTGTTTCCAGGTTCTGGCTATTACAAATAATACTGCTATGAACATAGTTGAACAAATGCTTTTGTCATGTGATAGGTCATCTCTAGGGTATATTCCCAAGAGTGGTATTGCTGGGTCCAGGGGTAGGTTGATCCCGAATTTCCTGAGAAACCGAAACACTGATTTCCAAAGTGGATGCACAAGATTGTATTCCCACCAGCAATGGATGAGGGTACCCCTTCCTCCACAGCCTCTCCAGCAAAGGCTATCTTTGGTGTTTTTGATTTTAGCCATTCTGACAGGTGTAAGATGATATCTCAAAGTTGTTTTGATTTGTATCTCCCTAATCGCTAAGGAGGTTGAGCATGACCTTAAGTGTATTTTGGCCATTTGAACTTCTTCTGTTGAGAATTCTCTGTTCAGTTCAGTGCCCCATTTTTTAATTGGGTTAATTAGCATTTTGAAGTCTAGTTTCTTGAGTTCTCTATAAATTTTGGAGATCAGACCTTTGTCTGTTGCAGGGTTGGTGAAGATCTTCTCCCAGTCAGTAGGTTGCCTTTTTGTCTTAGTGACAGTGTCCTTTGCTTTACAGAAGCTTCTCAGTTTTAGTAGGTCCCATTTATTCAATGCTGCCCTTAATGTCTGTGCTGCTGGGGTTATACATAGAAAGCGATCTCCTGTGCCCATTTGTTGTAGGGTGCTTCCCACTTTCTCTTCTATCAGGTTCAGTGTGTTCTGACTAATATTGAGGTCTTTGATCCATTTGGACTTGAGTTTTGTGCAAGGTGATAGATATGGGTCTATTTTCATTCTTCTACAGGTTGATATCCAGATGTGCCAGCACCATTTGTTGAAGATGCTTTCTTTCCTCCATTGTATACTTTTAGCTCCTTTATCGAAAATGAGGTGATCATAGGTTTGTGGGTTAAAATTTGGGTCTTCTATGCGATTCCATTGATCGACTTCTCTGTTTTTATGCCAGTACCACACTGTTTTCATTACTGTAGCTCTGTAATAGAGTTTGAAGTTGGGGATGGTAATGCCTCCAGAAGATCCTTTATTGTATAGGATTGTTTTGGCTATCCTGGGTTTTTTGTTTTTCCATATAAAGTTGATTATTGTCCTTTCAAGATCTGTGAAGAATTTTGCTGGGATCTTGATGGGGATTGCATTGAATCTATAAATTGCCTTTGGTAGAATTGCCATTTTTACTATGTTCATCCTCCCAATCCAAGAGCAAGGGACGTCCTTCCATTTTCTGGTATTCTCTTCAATTTCTTTCTTCAATGCCTTAAAGTTCTTGTCAAATAGGTCTTTCACTTCCTTGGTTAGAGTTACCCCAAGATATTTTATGCTGTTTGTGGCTATCCTGAAAGGCGAAGCTTCTCTGATTTCCCTCTCTGCTTCCATATCCTTTGTGTATAAGAGGGCGACTGATTTTTTGGAGTTGATCTTGTATCCTGCCACATTACTAAAGGTGTTTATCAGCTGTAGGAGTTCTTTGGTGGAGTTTTGGGCGTCGCTTATGTACACTATCATATCATCTGCTAATAACGAAAGTTTAACTTCTTCTTTTCCAATTCGAATCCCCTTGATCCCCTTATGTTGTCTTATTGCTATTGCTAGAACTTCAAGAGATATGGCGAGAGTGGACAGCCTTGTCGTGTTCCAGAGTTTAGTGGGATGGCTTTGAGTTTCTCTCCGTTTAATTTGATGTTAGCTGTCGGCTTGCTGTATATAGCTTTTATTATATTTAGGTATGACCCTTGTATCCCTAATCTCTCCAAGACTTTTATCATAAAGGGATGTTGAATTTTGTCAAATGCTTTTTCAGCATCTAATGAAATGATCATATGGTTTTTTTCTTTCAGTTTATTTATATGATGAATTACATTGATAGATTTTCGTATGTTGAACCAGCCCTGCATCTCTGGGATAAAGCCTACTTGATCATAATGGATAATTTTTCTAATGTGTTCTTGGATTCGGTTTGCCAGTATTTTGTTGAGGATTTTTGCGTCAATGTTCATGAGTGAGATTGGCCTGTAATTAATTCTCTTTCCTGGTAGAGTCTTTGTGTGGTTTTGGTATCAGAGTAACTGTAGCTTCATAAAAGGAATTTTGTAATGACTCTTCTGTTTCTATATTGTGAAATACATTAAGGAGTATAGGTATTAGGTCTTCTTGGAAGTTCTGGTAGAATTCCGCATTGAAGCCATCTGGTCCTGGGCTCTTTTTGGTAGGGAGGTTTTTGATAACAGATTCTAATTCTTCGCGACTAACAGGTCTATTTAGATTGTTCACCTGGTCCTGGTTTAACTTTGGTATATGGTATTTATCTAAAAAAGAGTCCATTTCTTTTACATTTTCCAGTTTTGTGGCATACAGGCTTTTGTAGTAAGATCTAATGATTCACTGAATTTCCTCTGTGTCTGTGGTTATGTCCCCCTTTTCATTTCTGATCTTTTTAATTTGCATATTCTCTCTCTGCCGTTTAATTAGTTTGGATAGGGGTTTATCAATCTTGTTGATTTTCTCCAGGAACCAGCTTTTTGTTTCATTGATTCTTTGGATTGTTTTCTGCGTTTCTATTTTGTTGATTTCAGCCCTCAGTTTGATTATTTCCAGTCTTCTACTCCTCCTAGGTGAGTCTGCTTCTTTTTTTTCTAGAGCTTTCAGGTGGGCTGTTAAGTCTCCAATGTGTGCTTTCTCTGTTTTCCTTAAGTGGGCACTTAGTGCTATGAACTTTCCTCTCAGGACTGCTTTCATAGTGTCCCATAAGTTTGAGTATGTTGTTTCTTTATTTTCATTGAATTCAAGGAAGACTTTAATTTCTCTCTTTATTTCTTCCTTGATCCAGGTGTGGTTCAGTAGTTGACTGTTCAGTTTCCATGAGTTTGTAGGCTCTCTGAGGGTAGCATTGTTGTTGAATTCTAACTTCAATCCATGGTGATCTGATAAGACACAGGTGGTTACCAATAATTTTTTGTATCTGTGGAAGTTTGCTTTGTTACCGAGTATGTGGTCAATTTTCGAGAAGGTTCCATGAGCTGCAGAGAAGAAGGTATATTCTTTCCTATTTGGGTGGAATATTCTATAGATGTCTGTTAAGTCCAATTGATTCATTACCTCCTTTAATTCTCTAATTTCTCTGTTAGGTTTCTGTCTGATTGACCTGTCCATTGGTGAGAGAGGAGTGTTGAAGTCTCCTACTATTAGTGTGTGCGGTTTGATGGCTGCTTTGAGTTTTAGTAATGTTTCTTTTACGTACGTGGGTGCTTTTAAATTAGGGGCATAGATATTTAGGATTGAGACTTCATCCTGTTGAATCGTTCCTGTTATGAGTATAAAATGTCCCTCTCCATCTCTTCTGATTGATTTAAGTTTGAAGTCAACTTTGTTAGAAATTAGTATGGCCACACCTGCTTGTTTCTTAGGTCCATTTGCTTGATAAGCCTTTTCCCAGCCCTTTAGTCTGAGTAGGTGCCTGTCTTTGTGTTTGATATGTGTTTCTTGTAAACAGCAGAATGTTGGATCCTGTTTTCGTATCCAATCTCTTAGCCTGTGCCTTTTTTATAGGTGAGTTGAGCCCATTGACATTAAGTGATATTAATGACCAGTGGTTGTTAACTCCGGTCACTTTTTTAGTAGTAGAGTTTGTGTGTTTCCCTTCTTTGAGTTGCGCTGGTGAAGGGTCTCTAGATGTCTGAGTTATTGTGGTCATTGTTGGACTCCTTGGTTAGTGATTTTCCTTCTATTACTTTCTGTAAAGCTGGATTTGTGGCTATGTATTGTTTAAATTTGTTTTTATCCTGGAAAATTTTGTTTTCTCCATTTATAGTGAATGAAAGCTTGGCTGGGTATAGTAGTCTGGGCTTGCATCCATGGTCTCTTAGTTTTTGTAGTACATCTATCCAGGACCTTCTGGCTTTCATGGTTTCCATAGAGAAGTCCGGTGTTAGTCTGATAGGTTTGCCTTTATAAGTAACTTGGCCTTTTTCCTTTGCGGCTCTTAATATTCTTTCTTTATTCTGAATGCTTTGTGTTTTGATTATTATATGGCGAGGGGATTTTTTTTTTGATCCAGCCTATTCGGTGTTCTGTATGCTTCTTGAACCTTCATAGGTACATCCTTCTTTAGGTTGGGAAAGTTTTCTTCTATAATTTTATTAAATATATTTTCTGGAACGTTGAGTTGCACTTCTTCTCCTTCTTCTACTCCAATTATTCTTAGGTTTGGTCTTTTTATTGTGTCCCATATTTCCTGAATGTTTTGTGATGAGAACTTGTTGGACTTGCTGTTTTCTTTGATCAGTGCGTTTATTTTCTCTGTGTTATCTTCAGCATCTGAGATTCTTTCTTCTAGCTCTTGTATTCTGCTGGTTATGCTTGTTTCTGTAGTCTCTATTCGTTTACCTAAATTTTCCATGTCCAGCTGGCCCTCTATTTGTGTTTTCTTCTTTGCCTCCATTTCAGTTTTCAAGTCTTGAACTGTTTCCATTATCTGTTTGATTTATTCAATTCTTCAAACTTTCTGTTATACTTCTCATCCATTTCTACAAGAGCATTTTTTACATGCTGTTTAAGGGCGTCAATCACTTTCATAAAGTCAAATTTTTCTGCTTCTTGTTGGTTAAGGTGTTCCTGTCCTCCTGTTGTGAGGTCGCTGGGTTCTAGTGGTTTCATGTTGTTCTTCAGATTGCTGGGTGAATTCTTGCATTGGCGCCTGCCCATCTCTTCCTCCGAATGCTCCCCTATGGGTCCCAATGATGTTTCTCCTGGTTTCCGGATTGGGTCTCCGTGCTGCTTGGGTAGCTCGTAAACAGAGGGCCTGCCTTGCTTGCTGCAGGCAGGCCGTCCAGATGGAATTTCTCAGCACCTAAACCAGGCCTCCTGGTGGCCCAATGCTCCGGGGACAAAAGGAAGAAAGTGGCAGGCGGGGCAGAGTCCAGGAGAGCACAGGAGAGCCAGGAGCACAAGCTGGAGGTGCCCGGCTCCCTTACTGGGGACCTTGAGTCCTGCCCGGCAGGCTGGCACTCACTGCTCTGAGTGGGTAGCCTTAGTGTAGGAGCTTAATACTGTTCTTGAGCACTGGTCCTAGCTTACAGCAGGGCAGGGTTGGGGGAAGGGTGCTGGGGGGCTAAGTCGTGAGTAAGAAAGAAGGCCCTGCAGAAGGAGCTGGGGAGGGGGGTTTGTGCTCTCCCTGGGACACACTGCCCCTGGATAGCACACACTCACCCGTCCAGATGGAATTTCTCAGCACCTGGCGCAATGCTCCGGGGACAAAAGGAAGAAAGCTTTTTTTTGGTTTTTCGAGACAGGTTTTCTCTGTAGCTTTGGTGCCTGTCCCGGAACTAGTTCCTGTGGACCAAGCTGGACTTGAACTCCCAAAGATCCGCCTGCCTCTGCCTCCAGATTGCTGGGATTAAAGACGTGCAGCACAACCGCCCGGCTTGGAATTACAGTCTTTATTATCACCCAATTGATGGAGTTACAGGCATGTATACTACCCACAAATTAGAATTACAGGCATGTATTACAGCCCACCAGATGGAATTACAGGAATTTATAACTATTCAAAGGATGGAATTACAGCCATGTGTCACCAACCAATCATGGAATTACAGGCATCTCTTACAACACACCATATGGAATACAGCCATGTATTACTACCCACACGATGGAATTACAGGCATGTATTACTACTACCACAGGGAATTACAGGCATGTCTCACCAACCACCAGATGGATTTACAGGCATGCATTACCAGCCATCATATCGAATTACAAGCAAGTATTACATCCAAGAATTTGTATTTACAGGCATGTATTACCAACCACCAGATGGAATTACAGGCATGCACTTTTACACACCATATAGAATTACAGGCATGTTTTACCACACACCATATGGAATTACCGGCAAGTATTACCTCCCAGAAGTTGGATTTACAAGCATGTATTACCACCAACCAGAAGGAGTTACAGGCATGTATTACCACTGATCACATAGAATTACAGTCTTTATTATCACCCAAATGATGGAGTTACAGGCATGTATACTACTCACAATTTGGAATTACAGGCATGTTTTACAGCCCTCCAGATGGAATTACAGGAATATATAACAAGTCAAAAAATGGAATTACAGGCATGTGTCCCACCCAATCATGGAATTACCGTGATCTATTACAACACACCATATGGAATACAGGCATATATTACTACCAACACATGTAATTACAGATATATCTCACAAACCACCAGATGGAATTACAGGCATGTATTTCCACCCACCATATGAAATTACAGGCATGTTTTATGATATACCTCATGTAATTACTGGCCAGTATTAACTCCCAGAAGTTAGATTTACAAGCATGTATTACCAACAACGAGATGGAGCTACAGGCATGTATTAGCACCCATCAGATGGAATTACAGTCTTTATTATCACCCAATTGATGGAGTTACAGGCATGTATACTACCCACAATTTGGAATTACAGGCATGTTTTACAGCCTACCAGATGGAATTACAGGAATTTATAACAATTCAAAGGATGGAATTACAGGCATGTGTGAACACCAAATCATGGAATTACAGGCATCTATTACAACACACCGTATGGAATACAGGCATGTATTACTACCCCCACAATGGAATTACAGGCATGTATTACTACCAACGCATGTAATCACAGGAATGTCTTACCAACCACCAGATGGAATTACAGGCGTGCATAACCACCAATCATATGGAATTATAGCAGGTAATAACTCCCACAAGTTGGAATTACAGGCATGTATTACCACCAACCAGATGGAATTACAGGTATGTATTACCACAAACCAGATAGAATTACAGGCATGTATTACCACCAACCAGATGGAGGTACAGGCAGGATTTACCACCCATTAGATGGAATTACAGTCTTTATTATCACCCAATTGATGGAGTTACAGGAATGTATACTACCCACGAATTGGAATTACAGGAATGTATTACAGCCCACTAGCTGGAATTACTGGCATGTTTGACCACACACCATATGGAATTACAGGCAAGTATTACCTCTCAGAAGATGGATTTACAGGCCTGCATTACCACCTACCATATGGAATTACAGGCATGTTTTACCTCACACCATATGGAATTACAGGCTAGTATTACCTCCCAGAAGTTAGATTTACAAGCAAGTATTACCACCAACCAGATGGAGTTAGAGTCATGTATTACCACCCATCAGATGGAATTACAGTCTTTATTATCACCCAATTGATGGAATTACAGGCACGTATACTACCTACAATTGGGAATTACAGGCATGTATTACAGCCTACCAGATGGAATTACAGGAATTGATAACAATTCAAAGGATGGAATCACAGGCATGTGTCACCACCCAATTATGGAATTACAGGCATCTATTACAACACACCATATGGAATACAAGCATGTATTACTACCCTCACGATGGAGTTACAGGCATGTATTACTACCACCACATGTAATTACAGGCATCTCTCAAAAACGACCAGATGGAATTACAGGCATGCATTACCACCCATCATATGGAATTACAATCAGGTATTACCTCCCATAAGTTGGATTTACACACATGTATTACTACCAAACAGATGGAATTACAGGCATGAATTACCACCCATCATATGGAATTACAAGCATGTTTTACCACACACCATATGGAATTACAGGCAAGTATTACCTCCCAGAAGATGGATTTACAAGCATGTATTACCACGAACGACATGGAGTTACAGGCAGGTATTACCACAAACCAGATGGAATTACAAGCAGGTATTACCTCCCAGAAGTTGGAATTACAGGCATGTATTATGACCAACCTAATGGAATTACAGGCATGTATTGCTCCAACCAGATGGAATTACAGGCATGAATTACCACCCACAATATGGAATTACAAGCATGTATTACCACACACCATATCGAATTACAGGCAAGTATTACCTCCCAGAAGATGGATTTACAGGCATGTATTACCACCAACCAGATGGAGTTACAGGCAAGTATTACCAAACATTAGAATTACAGTCTTTATTAGCACACAACTGATGGATTTACAGGCATGTATACTACGCACAATTTGGAATTACAGGCCTGTTTTAGAGCCCACCAGATGGAATTACAATAATTTATAACAATTCAAAGAATGTAATTACAGGCATGTGTCACCACCCAATCATGGAATTACAGGCATGCATTATCACACACCGTATGGAATTACAGGCATGTTTTACCACACACCATATGGAATTACAGGCTAGTATTACCTCCCAGAAGTTGGATTTACAGGCATGAATTACCACCCACCATATGGAATTACAGGCATGTTTTACCTCACACCATATGGAATTACAGGCTAGTATTACCTCCCAGATTTTGGATTTACAAGCAAGTATTACCGCCAACCAGATAGAGTTAGAGTCATGTATTACCACCCATCAGATGGAATTACAGTCTTTATTATCACCCAATTGATGGAGTTACAGGCATGTATACTACCTACAATTGGGAATTACAGGCATGTTTTACAGCCCACCAGATAGTATTATAGGAATTTATAACAATTCAAAGGATGGAATTACAGGCATGTGTCATCACCCAATCATGGAATTACAGGCATCTATTACAACACACTATATGGAATACAAGCATGTATTGCTTCCCTCATGATGGAGTTACAGGAATGTACTACTACCACCACATGTAATTACATGCATTTCTCACCAACGACCAGATGGAATTACAGGCATGCATTACCAGCCATCATATGGAATTACAAGCATGTATTACCTCCCAGAAGTTGGATTTGCACACATGTATTACTACCAAACAGATGGAATTACAGGCATGAATTACCACCAACAATATGGAATTACAAGCATGTTTTACCACACACCATATGGAATTACAGGCAAGTATTACCTTACAGAAGATGGATTTTCAGGCACTTATTACCACCAACCAGATGGGGAATTACAAGCAGGTATTACCTCCCAGAAGTTGGAATTACAGGCATGTATAACAACCAACCTAATGGAATTACAGGCATGTATTACCACCAACCAGATGGAATTACAGGCATGAATTACCACCCATCATATGGAATTACAAGCTTCTTTTACCACACACTATATTCAATTACAGAGAAGTATTACCTCCCAGAAGATGGATTTACAGTCACGTATTACCACCAACCTGATGGAGTTACAGGCAGATATTACCACCCATCAGATGGAATTACAGTCTTTATTATCACCCAATTGTTTGAATTACAGGCATGTATACTACCGACAAGTTGGAAATACAGGCATGTTTTACAGCCCACCAGAGGGAATTACAGGAATATATAACAATTCAACGGATGAAATTACAGGCATGTTTTAAGACACACCATATGGAATTGCAGGCAAGTATTAACTCCCAGAAGTTGGATTTACAAGCATGTATTACCAACAACCAGAAGGAGCTACAGGAATGTATTACCACCCATCAGATGGAATTACAGTCTTTATTATCACCCAATTGATGGAGTTACAGGCATGTATACTACCCACAATTTGGAATTACAGGCATGTTTTACAGCCCACCAGATGAAATTACAGGAATTGATAACAATTCAAAGGATGGAATTACAGGCATGTGTCACCACACAATCATAGAATTACAGGCATCTATTACAACACACCATATGGAATACAGGCAGGTATTACTACCCACAAAATGGAATTACAGGCATGTATTACTACCAACACATGTAATTACAGGCATGTCTCACCAACCACCAGATGCAATTACAGGCATGCATTACAACCCATCATATGGTATTACAAGCAGGTATTACTGCCCAGAAGATGGAAGTACAGGCATGTATTACCACCAACCAGATGGAATTACAGGCATGTATTACCACCAACCAGATGGAATTACAGGCATGCATTACCATCCACCATATGGAATTACAAGCATGTTTTACCACACACCATATGGAATTAGAGGCCAGTATTACGTCCCAGAATATTCAATAACAGGCACGTATTACCACCAACCAGATGGAGTTACAGACAGGTATTACCCCCCAGCAGATGGTATTACAGTCTTTATTATCACCCCATTGTTGGAATTACAGGCATGTATACTACCCACTAATTTGAATTACAGGCATGTTTTTCAGCCCACCTAATGGAATTACAGAAATTTATAACAATTCAAAGGATGGAATTACAGGCATGTTTCACCACCCAATCATGGAATTACAGGCATATCTTACAACACACCATATGGAATACAAGCATATATTACTACCCACACGATGGAATTACATGCATGTATTACTACCACCACATGTAATTACAGGCATGTCTGACCAAACACCAGAGGGAATTACAGGCATGCATTACCACCAACCATATGGAATTACAGGCATGTTTTACCACACAACATATGGAATTACAGGCAAGTATTACCTCCCAGAAGATGGATTTACAGTCACGTATTACCACCATCCAGACGGAGTTACAGGCAAGTATTACCAACCATCAGATGGAATTTCAATCTTTATTATCACACAATTGATGGAGTTACAGGCATGTATACTACCCACAATTTGGAAATACAGGCATGTTTTACAGCCCACCAGATGGAATTACAGGAATTTATACCAATTCAAAGGATGGAATTACAGGCATGTGTCACCACCCAATCACGGAATAACAGGCATGGATTACAACACACCATATGGAATACAGGCATGTATTACTACCTGCACATGTAATTACAGGCATGACTCACCAAACACCAGAAGGAATTACAGGCATGCATTAACACCCACTATATGGAATTACAGGCATGTTTTACCACAAACCATGTGGAATTACAGGCAAGTATTACCTCCCCGAAGTTGGATTTACAAGCATGTATTACCATCAACCAGAGGAGTTACAGGCATGTATTACAATCCATCAGGTGGAATTACAGTCTTTATTATCAGCCAATTCTTGGAGTTACAGGCATGTATACGACCCACAATTTGGAATTACAGGCATGTTTTACAGACCACAACAATTCAAAGGAAGGAATTACAGGCATGTGTCACCACACAATCATAAAATTACAGACATCTATTACAACACACCATATGGAATACAGGCCCACACAATAGAATTACAAGCATGTATTACTACCAACACATGTAATTACAGGCATTTCTCACCAACCACCAGATGGAATTACAGGCATGCCTTACCACCCACCATATGGAATTACAGGCATGTTTTATCTCACACCATATGGAATTACAGGCAACTATTACCTTCCAAAAGATGGATTTACAGGCATGCACGACCACCATCCAGATAAAATTACAGGCATGTATTACCACCAACCAGATGGAATTACAGGCATGCATTACCACCCACCATATGGAATTACAACCATGTTTACCACATACCATACGGATGTACAGGCAAGTATTACCTCCCAGAAGATGGATTTACAGGCATTTATTACCACCAACCAGATGGAGTTACAGGCAGGTATTACCACCCATCAGGTGGAATTACAGTCTTTATTATCACCCAACTGATGGAATTACAGGCATGTATACTACCCACAAATTAAATTACAGGCATGTATTACAGCCCACCAGATAGCATTACAGGAATTTATAACAATTCAAAGGATGAAATTATAGGCATGTATCACCACCTAATCATGGAATTACAGGCATCTATTACAACATACCATATGGAATACAGGCATGTATTACTACCCACACAATGAAATTACACCAATTGTCACTACCAACCCAGAGTATTACAGGCATGTCTCACCAGCCACCAGATGGAATTACAGGCATGCATTACCACCCACCATATGGAATTACAGGCATGTTTTACCACACACCATATGGAATTACAGGCAAGTATTACCCCCCAGAGGTTGCATTTACAGGCATGTATTACTATCAACCAGATGGAGTTACAGGCATGTATTACCACCCATTACATGGAATTAAGTCTTTATTATTACCAAATTGATGGAGTTACAGGCAAATATACTGCCCAAAATTTGGATTTACAGGCATGTTTTACAGCCCACCAGATAGAATTACAGGAATTGATAACTATTCAAAGGATGGAATTACAGGCATGTGTCACCACACAATCATAGAATTACAGGCATCTATTACAACACACCATATGGAATACAGGCATGTATTACTACCCACACAATGGAATTACAGGCATGTATTATTACCAACACATGTAATTACAGGCATGTTTCACCAACCACCAGATGCAATTACAGGCATGCCTTACCACCCATCATATGGTATTACAAGCAGATATTACCTCCCGGAAGATGTTATTACAGGCATTTATTACCACCAACCAGATGGAATTACAGGCATGTATTACCACCAACCAGATGGAATTACAGGCATGCATTACCATCCACCATATGGAATTACAATCATGTTTTACCACACACCATATGGAATTAGAGTCAAGTATTACGTCCCAGAAAATGAAATAACAGGCACGTATTACCACCAACCAGATGGAGTTACAGGCAGGTATTACCCCCCAGTAGATGGAATTACAGTCTTTATTATCACCCAATTGTTGGAATTACAGGTATGTATACTACCCACAAATTTGAATTACAGGCATGTATTCCAGCCTACCAGATGGAATTACAGAAATTTTTAACAATAAGGATGGAATTACAGGCATGTGTCACCACCCAATCATGGAATTAGAGGCATCTCTTACAACACACCATATGGAATACAGGCATATATTACTACCCACTCGATGGAATTACATGCATGTATTACTACCACCACATGTAATTACAGACATGTCTGACCAACGACCAGATGGAATTACAGGCATGCATTACCAGCCATCATATGGAATTACAAGCATGTATTACCTCCCAGAAGTTGGATTTAAAGTCATGTATTACCATCAACCAGATTGAATTACAGGCAAGGATTACAGGCCAGTAGATAGAATTACAGGCATGTATTACCAACGACAAGAAGGAATTACAGGCACGTATTACCACCCAATTGATGGAATTACCAGCATGTCTTACAAACCACCAGATGGAATTACAGTCATGTTTTATTACCGACAAAATCGAATTACAAGCATATATTACCTCCCTTGAGATGGAATTACAGTCATGTATTACAGCTGACTAGTGGAATTACAGGTTTGTATTACCACCTATCAGATATAATTACAGGCATGTTTCACCACATACCATATGAATTACAGGCATGCATTTCCACTGACAAAATGCAATTACAGGCATGTGTTACCACCCAGCAGATAGGATTATAGGCTGTATTATCTCCAAATTGATGAAATTACAGACATGTATTACCACCCAATTATGGAATTCCAGGCATGTATTACTACCCACAAACTGGAATTATCAGAATATATACCACATACCATATGGAATTACAGGCATGTATTATACCCACCAGATGGACTTGCAGTCATGTATTACTAGCAAATTGATGGAATTATAGGCATGTATTACAGCCCAGGAAATGGAATTATCGTCATGTATTAGCATCCACCAGATGAAATTATGGGCTTGAGTATCACCAAATTGATGAAATTACAGGCATGTATTACCACCCAATAGATGGAAATGCAGAAATATATTGCAACCCAAGGATGGATTTACAGGCATGTATTGCCACCCAGTTATGGAATTACAAGCATGTTTTACCACACAGCATATTGAACTATAGGCATGAATTACCAACCACCAGATGGAATTACAGGAATATTGTAATGTAAAGGATGGAATCACAGGCATGTTTTACCACCCAATCATGAAATTATAGGCATCAATTACAAAACACCCTATGGAATACAGGCATGTATTACTACTCACACGATGGAATTACAGGCATGTATTACTACCACCACATGTAATTACAGGCATGTCTTACCAACCACCAGATGGAATTACAGGCATGCATTACCACCCACCTGATGGAATTACAGGTATGTTTTACCACAAACTATGTGGAATTACAGGCAAGTATTACCTCCCAGAAGTTAGATTTACAGGCATGTATACCACAAACGAGATGGAATTACAGGCATGTATTACCACCAACCAGAGGGAATTACAGGCATGCATTATCACCCACCATATGGAATTACAAGCATGTTTTATCACACACCTTATGGAATTACAGGCAAGTATTACATCCCAGAAGATGGATTTACAGGCATGTATTACCACCAACCAGGTGGAGGTACAGGGAGGTATTACCATCCATCAGATGGAATTACAGTCTTTATTATCACCCAATTGATGGAATTACAGGCAGGTATACTACCCACAAGTTGGAATTACAGGCATGTTTTACAGCCCACCAGATGGAATTACAGTAATTTATAACAATTCAAAGGATGGAATTACAGGCATGTTTCACCACCCAATCATGGAATTACAGGCATCTCTTACAACACACCATAAGGAATGCAGGCATGTATTACTACCAACACATGCATGTTGTAATAGGAGCTTTCACAGGAGCCCCTAAGGAGAACGTCGCCCCCATATCAGCTTGAAGCAATCTTAGAGGACGACGTCCCCTCTCCCAACAGAGTTTGCCCTCAGGGTTAGGGACATCTTTTAGTGGTTGTTTTGGGGTTGAGGGGATGGGGAGATGTTTTATGGAAGTAGGGGTATATTCAAAAAAAAGAGGGGGGATTAACTGGTTTGATGGGATGATTGGTATTTGTGAGTTACTGTTTTTAGAAAATTGTATTGGTACTGTTTCCTGTATATTGATATATGGAATATTGAATGTGAGTGTTCCTACCTCTATTTTTGTATGAGTATGCTTATAATTTTGTCTATATTGTATTGATACATCTACCATATCACTATGTACATGTCTACCTCTGATACTATTTATGTAATAACATTGTTTACATTTGATATGTAATGACATTGTTTACAGGTGAAGATCATTGTCTTCATATATTGCACAGTTGTTTATTCTCTTAGTCTTCAAGCTAGATAGGTATTGAGAATTATATGTTTGTCATGTTTATTTTTAAGTTAATCAGGTCTTCTAGATACATAGAGATTATATTTAGTATAGATAGTATAATCTTCAGCCTCTTTAAAGAGCTGTAGAAAATGGCCTTTAATCTAACCTAGAATTCTGTGCCAACGAGACACAATTACTCCTGGCAACGCCACTCTACTCCCGAGAGAACGTTGAGCACCAAAGACACTCCACCGGGAGCTTGTCTTCTTGGCAGAACTGGCCTTCGGGTTAAGAAAAGCCCATACCTCATCTACTGACAAAGATATGAAACAGGATTGTCTTATCTTGCCAAGACAGGGTAGGATAATTCTAAGAAAGTTCCTTGCATTTGATAATGGTATGTCAGTTATGTTAGGCCTTAGCCAAAGTTGGTTGACTCAACATTGCAAACGAGACTTTGGGTGATTGCCCAGGAAGTCAGTTGTCTCTGTCATTTGTGGCACATTTTGTATATCTCTCATTTGTTAAGTAATATTTATTCCCTTCTCAAATCTTTGACGGAGTTGAAGATTATATAATTGTAATTACTCTCTACATTATTTAGACTCCTTGAGATAGAATGTCTGGCAAAACTTTTGTTCTCAATATTGTTTGTTATATTTATTATTTGTTATTATTGTTTATAGTTGTATTTGGTTTAGTTCTGTCTTATTTAGACAAAAGGGGGAGATGTAGGGTTAACCCAACCCATGGGGGCGGGTTTGCCTGGGGCAGGCGTTTTACTTATAAATTGGGCACGCAGAAGGCTGCGCGCTTTCTTCTTCCTGTTTCCTGTGCTGCTCGGGAACCTTGGTTTCGTGAGTTTGATTTTTCATTAAAGTTGTATATATTTATTACAATTTGTCTGCATTAATCCCTAACCGCCACACATGCAATTACAAGCGTTTCTAACCAATCCCCAGATGGAATTACAGGCATGCATTTCCACCCACCATATGGAATTACAGGCATGTTTTACCACACACCATATGGAATTACAGGCAAGTATTACCTCCCAGAAGTTGGATTTACAGGCATGTATTACCACCAAACAAATGGAGTCATAGGCATGAATTACCACTCTTCAGATGTAATTACAGTCTTTATTACCACCCAATTGATGGAATTACAGGCATGTATACTACCCACACATTGGAATTACAGGCATGTTTTACAGCCCACCAGATGGAATTACAGGAATTTATAACAATTAAAGGATGGAATTACAGGCATGTGTCACCACCCAATCATGGAATTACAGGCATCTATTACAACACACCATATGGAATACAGGCATGTATTAATACCCACACAATGGAATTACAGGCATGCATTACCACCCACCATATGGAATTACAGGCATGTTTTACCACATATTATATGGAATTACAGGCAAGTATTACCTCCCAGAATCTGGATTTACAGGCATTTTGCCACCAACCAGATGGAATTACAGGCATCTTTCACCACATACCACATGGAATTACAGGCATGTGTTACCACCCACCAGATGGAATTATATTCTGTATTATCACCAAATTGATGGAATTACAAGCATCTATTACCGCCCAAATATGGATTACAGGCATGTATTATCACCCAATTACAAAATTACAGGCATGTATTGATACCCACTAGCTGGAATTATAAGAATATATCCCACATACCATATGGAATTACAGGCATGTATTACTATCCACACAATGGAATTACAGGCATGTATTACTACTACCACAGGGAATTACAGGCATGTGTCACCAACCTCCAGATGGAATTACAGGCATGCATTACCCCCAATGAGATAGAATTACAGGCATTTTTTACCACCAACAAAATATAATTACAGGCAAGAATTACAAGCCACTAGATGGAATTACAGGCATGTATTACCAACGACAAGAAGGAATTACAGGCACGTATTACCACCCAATTGATGGAATTACCGGCATGTCTTACAAACCACCAGATAATTACAGTCATGTTTTATTACCGACAAAATCGAATTACAAGCATATATTACCACCTTTGAGATGGAATTACAGACATGTATTACAACTGACTAGATGGAATTCCAGGTATGTATTACCACCCATCAGATGGAATTACAGGCATATTTTACCAGTTACCATATGTATTTTCCGGCGTCCATTACCACTGACAAGATGGAATTACAGGCATGTATTACCACCCAATTATGGAATTACAGGGATGTATTACTACCCACAAGCTGGAATTATAAGAATATATACCACATACCATATAAAATTACAGGCATGCATTATACCCACAGATGTAGTTACAGGCATCTATTACTAGCAAATAGATGGAATTACAGGCATATATTACCACCCACCAGATGGAATTATGGGCTTGATTATCAGCAAATTGATGAAATCACAGGCATGTATTATCACCCAAGAGATGGAAATGCAGAAATATATTGCAACGCAAAAGATGGAATTACAGTAATGTACTACCACCCAGTTATGGAATTACAAGCATGTTTTACCACACAACATACTGAATTATAGGCATGAATTACCACCCACCAGATGGAATTACAGGAATGTATTGCAATGCAAAGGATGGAATTACAGGCATGTTTTACCAAACACCTTATAGAATTACAGGCAAGTATTACCTCCCAGAAGTTGGATTTACAGGCATGTATTACTACCAACCAGATGGAGTTACAGGCAGGTATTATTACCACCCATGAGATGGAATTACAGTCTTTATTATCACCCAATTGATGGAATTACAGGCATGTTTCACCACCCAATCATGGAATTACAGGCATCTATTACAACACACCATATGGAATACAGGCATGTATTACTACCTAAAAGAAGGAATTACAGGCATGTATTACTTCCACCACATGTAATTACAGGCATGTGTCACAAACCACCAGTTGGAATTACAGGCTTGCTTTACCCCCAATGAGATGGAATTACAGACATGTTTTACCACCAACAAAATATAATTACAGGCAAGAATTACGAGCCACTAGATGGAATTACAGGCATGTATTACCAACGACAAGAAGAAATTAGAGACACGTATTACTACACAATTGATGGAATTCCAGGCATGTTTTACAAACCACCAGATGGAATAACAGACACGTTTAATTACCGAATACATGGAATTACAAGCATATATTACCACCCTTGAGATGGAATTACAGTCATGTACCACAACTGACTAGATGGAATTACAGGTATGTATTACCACCCACCAGATGGAATTACAGGCATGTTTCACCACATACCATATGGAATTAATGGCATGCATTACCACAGACAAGATGGAATTACAGGCATGTGTTACCACCCACCAGATGGAATTATAGGCTGTATTATCAACAAATTGATAGAATTACAGGCATGTATTTCCACCCACATATGGAATTGCAGGCATGTATTATTACCTACAAGCTGGAATTATAAGAATATATATAACATACCATATGGAATTACAGGCATGTATTATACCCACCAGATGGGATTACAGTCATGTATTACTAGCAAATTGATGAAATTACAGTCATGTATTACCACACACCAGATGGAATTATGGTCTTGAGTATCACCAAATTGATGAAATTACAGGCATGTATTATGACCCAAGAGATGGAAATGCAGAAATATATTGCAACCCAAAGGGTGGAATTACAGGAGTGTATTACCACCCAGTTATGGAATTACAAGCATGTTTTACCACACAACATATGGAATTATATGCATGAATAACCACCAACCAGATGGAATTACATGAATGTATTGCAATGAAAGGATGGAATTAAAGACATGTTTTACCAACCAATCATGGAATTACAGACATCTATTACAACACACCATAGTGAATACAGGCATGTATTACTACCCACAGAATGGAATTACAGGAATGTATTACAACCCACAACATGGAATTATAGGCATGTGTAACCAACCATCAGATGGAATTACAGGCATGCATTCCCACCCACCATATGGAATGACAGGCAAGTATTACCTCCGAGAAGATGGATTTACAGGCATGTATTACCACCAACCAGATGGAGTTACAGGCAAGTATTACCAACCATCAGATGAAATTACAGTCTTTATTATCACCAAATTGATGGAGTTACAGGCATGTATACTACCCACAAGTTGGAATTACAGGCATGTTTAAAGCTCAACATATGGAATTACAAGAATTGATAACAATTCAAAGGATGGAATTACAGGCATGTTTTAACACCCAATCATGGAATTACAGGCATCTATTACAACATACCATATGGAATGCTGTCATGTATTACTACCAACACATGCAATTATAGGCATGTTTCACCAACCACCAGATGGAATTACAGGCATGCATTACCACCCATTATATGGAATTACAACCAGGTATTACCTCCCAGAAGTTGGAATTACAGGCATGTATGACCACCAACCAGATGGAGTTGCAAGCAGGTCTTGCCACACATCACATGAAATTATAGTCTTTATTATTCCCCAATTGATGGAATTATAGGCATGTATTATTACCACCACATGTAATTACAGGCATGTCTCACCACCCACCAGATGGATTTACATTCATGCATTACTACCCACCATATGGAATTACAGGCATGATTTACCACACACCATATGGAATTACACGCAAGTATTACCACACCATATGGAATTATAGGCAAGTATTACCTCCCAGAAGTTGGATTTACAGGCACGAATTACCAGAAACCAGATGGAGTTACCGGGATCCATTACCACCCATCATTTGGATTTACAGGCAGGGATTACCTCCCAGAAGTTGGAATTACAGGCATGTATTACCACCAACCAGATGGAATTACAGGGATGCATTACCACCCACCATATGGAATTACAGGCATGTTTTACCACACACCATATGGAATTACAGGCAAATATTACCTCCGAGAAGATGGATTTACAGGCACGAATTACCAGAAACCAGATGGAGTTACAGGCAGGTATTACCACTCAGCAGACAGAATTAGAGTCTTTATTATCACCCAATAGTTGGATTTACAGGCATGTATACTACCCACAAATTGGGAAGACATGCATGTATTACAGCCCAGCAAATGAAATTACAAAAATTTATTATAATTCAAAGGATGGAATTACAGACATGTGTTGCCACCCAATCATGGAATTACAGGCATCTATTACAACACACCGTAGGGAATACAGGAATTTATTACTGCCAACACATGTCATTACAGGCATGTCTCACCAACAACCAGACGGATTTACAGGCATGCATTACCACACAACATATGGAATTACAAGCAGGTAATTATTTCCCAGAAGTTAAAATTACAGCCATTTATTAACACCAACCAGATAGAATTACAGCCATGTATTACCACCAACCAGATGGATTTACAGGCATGCATTACCATATACCATATGGTATTACAAGCATGTTTTACCACACACCATATGGGATTACAGGCAAGTATTACCTCCCAGAAGATGGATTTACAGGCACGTATTACCACCAACCAGACGGAGTTACAGGCATGTATTACCACCCAATCACTGAACTACAGGCATCTATTACCATATGGAATACAGGCATGTATTACTACCCACCAGATGGAATTACAGGCATGTATTACTACCACCACATGTAATTATAGGCATGTCTCACCAATCGCCAGATGGAATTACAGGCATGCATTACCACCTACAATATGGAATTACATGCATGTTTTACCACACACCATATGGATTTACACGCAAGTATTATATACCAGAAGATGGATTTACAGGCATGTATTACCGCCAACCAGATGGAGTTACAGGCAGGTATTACCACACATCAGATGGAATTACAGTCTTTATTATCAGCCAATTGATGGAATTACAGGCATGTATACTACCCACAAATTGGAATTACAGGAATGTAATACAGCCCACCAGATGGAATTACAAGAATTTATAACAATTCAAAGGATGGAATTAGAGGCATGTTTTACCACCCAATCATGGAATTACAGGCATCTATTGCTACACACCGTAGGGAATACAGGAATGTATTACTACCCACACAATGGAATTACAGTCATGTATTACTAATACCACATGTAATTACAGGCATATCTCACCAACCACCAGATGGAATTACAGGCATGCATTTCCACCCACCATCTGGAATTACAGGCATGT
The DNA here is from genome assembly GCA_025134845.1 of Neodon shergylaensis. Classification (NCBI taxonomy): domain Eukaryota; kingdom Metazoa; phylum Chordata; class Mammalia; order Rodentia; family Cricetidae; genus Neodon; species Neodon shergylaensis. The sequence goes on from JABTXL010018426.1 coordinate 24,890, forward strand.
ATTACCTCCCAGAAGTTGGATTTACAAGCATGTATTACCACCAACCAGATGGAGTTACAGGCATGTATTACCACCCATCAGATGGAATTACAGTCTTTATTATCACCCAATTGATAGAGTTACAGGCATGTATACTACTCACAATTTGGAATTACAGGCATGTTTTAGAGCCCACCAGATGGAATTACAGGAATTTATAACATTCAAAGGATGGAATTACAGGCATGTTTTACCACCCAATCATGGAATTACAGGCATCTCTTACTACACACCATATGGAATACAAAAATGTATTACTACCCACACAATGGAATTACAGGCATGTATTACTAATACCTCATGTAATTACAGGCATGTCTCACCAACCACCAGATGGAATTACGGGCATGCATTACCACCCATCATATAGAATTACAGGCAGGTATTACCTCCCAGAAGTTGGAATTACAGGCATCTATTGCCACCAATCAGATTGAATTACAGGCATGCATTTCCACCAACCATATGGAATTACAAGCATGTTTTACCACAGACCGTATGGAATTACAGGCAAGTATTACCTCCCAGAAAATTGATTTACAGGCATGTATTACCACAAACCAGATGGAATTAGAGGCATGTATTACCACCCATCAGATGGAATTACACTCTTTATTATCACCCATTGATGGAATTACAGGCATGTATACTACCCACAAATTGGAATTACCGGAATGTATTACAGCCCACCAGATGGAATTACAGGAATTTATAACAATTCATAGGATGGAATTAAAGGCATGTTTTACCACACACCATATGGAATTACAGGCAAGTATTACCTCCCAGAAGATGGATTCACAGGCACGTATTACCACCAACCAGATGGAATTACAAGCAGATATTACATTCCAGAAGTTGGATTACAGGCATGTATTACCACCCATCAGATGGAATTACAGTCTTTATTATCACCCAATGGATATAGTTACAGGCATGTATACTACACACAATGTGGAATTACAGGAATGTTTTACAGCCCACGAAATGGAATTACAGGAATTTATAACAATTCAAAGGATGGAATTACAGGCATGTGTCACCACCTAATCATGGAATTACAAGCATCTATGACAAAACACCATATAGAATACAGGCATGTATTACTACCCACACAATGGAATTACAGGCATGTATTACGGCAACCACATGTATTTACAGGCATGTCTCACTAACCACCAGATGGAATTACAGGCATGCATTACCACCTAGCATATGGAATTACAGGCATGTATTACCACCAACCAGAAGGAATTACAGGCATGTGTTACCACCAACCAGATGGAATTACAGGCATGCATTACCATGCACCACATGGAATTATAAGACAGTTTTACCACACAATATTGAATTACAGGCAAGTATTACCTCCTAGAAGATAGATTTACAGGCACATATTACCACCAGCAAGATGGAGTTACAGGCAGGTATTACCACACATCAGATGGAATTACAGTGTTTATTGTCACATAATTGATAGATTTACAGGCATGTATACTACCCACAAACTGGAATTACAGGAATGTATTACAGTCCACCAGATGGAAATACAGAAATTATAATAACTCAAAGGATGGAATTACAGGCATGTTTTACCACCCAATTATGGAATTACAGGCATCTATTACAGCACACCATATGGAATACAGGCATTTATTACTACCCACATGATGGAATTACAGGCATGTATTACTACCACAACATGTAATTATAGGCATGTGTCACCAATCACCAGATGGAATTACAGGCATGCATTACCACACATCATATGAAATTACAATCAGGTATTACCACCCAGAAGATGGATTTACGGGCATGTATTACAACCAAACAAATGGAATTACAGGCATGAATTACCACCAACCAGATGGAATTACAGGCATACATTACCACCCACCAAATGGAATTACAGGCATATTGTACCACACATCAAATGGAATTACAGGCAAGTATTACCTTCCAGAAGTTGGAATTACAGGCATGATTTACCACCAACCAGGTGGAATTACAGGCAAGAATTACCACCCACCATATGGAATTACAAGCATGTTTTACCACACACCATATGGAATTACAGGGAAGTGTTACCTCTCAGAAGATGGATTTACAGGCATGTATTACCACAGAGCAGATGGAGTTACAGCAAGGTTTCACCACCCATCAGATGGAATTACAGTCTTTATTATCACCCAATTGATGGAATTACAGGCATGTATACTACCCACAAATTGGAATTGCAGGCAT
>JABTXL010018426.1:27182-40146 GCA_025134845.1 Neodon shergylaensis
CACACGATGGAATTACAGGCATATATTACTACCACCACATGTAATTACAGGCATGTCCACCAACCACCAGATGGAATTACAAGCATGCATTTTCACCCACCATATGGAATTACAAGCATGTTTTACCACATTGTATGGAAGTACAGGCAAGTATTACCTCCCAGAAGTTGGATTACAGGCATGTATTACCAACCATCAAATGTAATTACAGTCTTTATTATCACCCAATTGATGGAGTTATAGGCATGTATACTACACACAATTTGGAATTATGGGCATGGTTTACAACCCACCAAATGGAATTACAAAAATTTTTAAAAATTCAAAGGATGGGAATATAGGCATGTGTCACCACCCAATCATGGAATTACAGGCATCTAGTACAACACACCATATGGAATACAGGCATGTATTACTACCCACACAATGGAATTACAGGCATGTATTACAACCACCACATGAAATTACAGGAATATCTCACCAACCACCAGATTGAATCACAGGCATGCATTACCAGCCATCATATGGAATTACAGGCATGTATTACCACCAACCAGATGGAATTGAAGGCATTTATTACCACCAACATGATGGAATTACAGGCATGCATTTCCATCCACCATATGGAATTACAAGACAGTTTTACCACACACCATATAGAATTACAGGAAAGTATTACCACCAAGAGGATAGATTTAAAGGCACATATGACCACCAACCAGATGGAGTTACAGGCATGTATTACCACCAACAAGAGGGAATTAAAGGCATGTATTACCACCAACCAGATGGAACTACAGGCATGAATTACCACCCACCATATGGAACTACAAGCATGTTTTACCATACACCATATGGAATTAACAGGCAAGTATTACCTCCCAGAAGATGGAGTTACAGGCACGTATTACCACCAACCAGATATAATTACAAGGACGTATTACTTTTCAGAAGTTCGAATTACAGGAATGTATTACCACCAACCAGAGGGAATTACAGGCATGTATTACCACCAACCAGATGGAATTACAGGCAAGAATTACCACCCACCATATGGAATTACAGGCATGTTTTAGCACACACCATATGGAATTACAGGCAAGTAATACCTCCCAGAAGATGGATTTACAGGCACGTATTACCACCAAACAAATGGAATTACAGGCATGAATTACCACCAACCAGATGGAATTACAGGCATATATTACTTCCATCACATGTAATTACAGGCATGTCTCACCAACCACCAGATGAATTATAGACATGTATTTTCACCCACCATATGGAATTACAGGCATGTTTTACCACACACCATATGGAATGACAGGCAAGTATTACCTCCGAGACGATGGATATACAGGCGTGTATTACCACCAACCAGATGGAGTTTCCGGCAAGTATTACCAACCATCACATGGAATTACAGTCCTTATTATCACACAATTGATGTAATTACAGGCATGTATACTACCCACAAATTGGAATTACAGGCATGTATTACAGCCCACCAGATGGAATTACAGGAATTTATAACAATTCAATGGATGGAATTACAGGCATGTGTCACCACCCATTCATGGAATTACAGGCATCTATTACAACACACCATATGGAATACAGGCATGTATTACTACCCACACGATGGAATTACAGGCATGTATTACTACCAACACATGTAATTACAGGTATGTCTCACCAACCAGAAGATGGAATTACAGCCATGCATTACCACCCATCATATGGAATTACAAGCAGGTATTTCCTTCCAGAAGTTGGAATTACAGGCATGTATTACCACCAACCAGATGGAATTACAGGCATGAATTACCACCAACCAGATGGAATTACAGGCATGTATTACCACCAACCAGATGGAATTACAGACATGTATTAACACCAACAAGATAGAATTACAGACATGCATTACAACCCACCATGTGGAATTACAAGCATGTTTTACCACACACCACATCGAATTACAGGCAAATATTAGCTCCCCGAAGATGAATTTACAGGCACATATTACCACCAACGAGATGGAGTTACAGGCATGTATTACCCACCCATCAGATGGAATTAGAGTCTTTATTATCACCCAATTGATGGAGTTACAGGCAAGTATTACTACCACCACATGTAATTACAGGCATGTCTCACCAACCACCAGATGGAATTACAGGCATGCATTACCACACACCATATGGAATTACAGGCATGTTTTACCACACACCATATGGAATTCCAGGCAAGTATTACCCACCCAGAAATTGGATTTACAAGCATGTATTACCACCAACATGATGGAATTACAGGCATGTATTCCTACACATCAGATGAAATTACAGTCTTTATTATCACGCAAATGCTGGAGTTACAGGCATGTATACTACCCACAATTTGGAATTACAGGCATGTTTGACAGCCCTCCAAATGGAATTACAGAAATTTATAACAATCCAAAAGGTTGAATTACAGGCATGTGTCACCATCCAATCAATGAATTACAGGCATCCATTACAACACACCATATGGAGTACAGGCATGTATTACTACTCACACAATGGAATTACAGGCACGTATCACTACCAACACATGTACTTACAGGCATGTCTCACCAACCAGCAGATGGAATTACAGGCATGTATCACCACCCAATCATGGAATTACAGGCATCTATTACAACACACCATATAAAATACAGCCATGTATTACTACCCACACGATAGAATTACAGGCATGTATTACTACCACCACATGTAATTACAGGCATGTCTAACCAACCACCAGATGGAATTACAGTCTTTATTATCACCCAATTGATGGAATTACAGGCATGTATACTAACCACAATTTGGAATTAGAGGCATGTTTTACAGCCAACCAGATGGAATTACATGAATTTATAACAATTCAAAGGATGGAATTACAGGCATGTGTCACCACCCAATCATGGAATTACTGAGATCTATTACAACACACATGGAATACAGGCATGTATTAGTACCAACACAGGTAATTACAGGCATGTCTCACCAAACACGAGATGGAATTACAGGCATGCATTACCACTCATCATATGGAATTACAAGCAGGTATTACCACGCAGAAGATGGAATTACAGGCATGCATTACCACCCACCATATGGAATTACAAGCATGTTTTACCACACACCATATGGAATTACAGGCAAGTATTACCTCCCAGAATATGGATTTACAGGCACATATTACACCCAACCAGATGGAATTACAGTCTTTATTATCACCCAATTGATGGAGATACAGGCATGTAATCTACCCACGAATGGAATTACAGGCATGTATTACCACGCAGAAGATGGAATTACAGGCATGCATTACCACCCACCATATGGAATTACAACCATGTTTTACCACACACCATATGGAATTACAGACAAGTATTACCTCCCAGAATATGGATTTCCAGGCACGTATTACACCCAACCAGATGGAATTACAGTCTTTATTATCACCCAATTGATGGAGTTACAGGCATGTAATCTACCCACAAATTGGAATTACAGGCATGTATTACAGCCAACCAGATGGAATTACACGAATTTATAACCATTCAAAGGATGGAATTACAGGCATGTGTCACCACCCAATCATGGAATTACAGGCATCTATTACAAGACACCATATGGAATACAGGCATGTATTACTACCCACACAATGGAATTACAGGCATGTATTACTGCCAACACACGTAATTACAGGCATTTCTTGCCAACTACCAGATGGATTAACAGGAATTAATAACAATTCAAAGGGTGGAATTACAGGCATGTGTCACCATCCAATTATGGAATTACAGGCATCTATTACAACACACTATATGGAATACAGGCATGTATTACTACCCACACAATGGAATTACAGGCAAGTATCAATTCCAACACATGCAATTACAGGTATATCTCGCCAACCAGCAGATGGAATTACAGGCATGCATTACCACCCATCATATGGAATTACAAGCAGGTATTTCCTTCCAGAAGTTGGAATTACATGCATGTATTACCACAAGCCAGATGGAATTACAGGCATGCATAACCACCCACCATATGGAATTACAAGCATGTTTTACCACACACCATATGGAAATACAGGCAAGTATTACTTCCCAGAAGTTGGATTTACAGGCACGTATTACCACCAACCAGATGGAGTTACAGGCAGGTATTACCACCCATCAGATGGAATTAGTCTTTATTATCACCCAATTGATGGAGTTACAGGCATGTATACTACCCAAAGTTTGGAATTACAGGCATGTTTTACAGCCCACCAGATGGAATTATAGGAATATTTTTTATTGAAAAAAAAATCCCTGCTTCCTCTCAGCCTCCTTTTTCCCTCCCCCTCCTTCCTCCCCTGTCCCTCTCTCCCCACTCCTCTCCCCTTCCCTCTCCAGTCCGAAGAACAGTCAGGTTTCCCTGCCCTTTGGAAAGTCCAGGTCTTCTCCCCTCCATCCAGGTCTAGGAAGGTGAACATCCAAACTGACTAGGCTCCCATAATCCCAGAACATGAAGTAGGAACAAAATCCCATACCATTGTCCTTGGCTTCTCATTTGCCCTCATTTTCCGCCATGTTCAGAGAGTCCGGTTTTATCCCATTCATTTTCATTCACAGGCCAGCTGGCCTTGGTAGCTCCCAATAGATCAGCCCCACTGTCTCAGTGGATGGGTGCACCTCGCGTGGTCCTGACTTCCATGCTCATGTTCTCCCTCCTTCTGCTCCTCATTGGGACTTTGGGAGCTTAGTCCGATGCTCCAGTGTGGGTCTCTGTCTCTATCTCCATCCCTCGCTAGATGAAGATTCTATGGTGATATGCAAGATATTCATCAGTATGGCTATAGGATAGGATCATTTCAGGTTCCCTATCCTCAGCTGCCCAAGGAGCTACCTGGGGATATTGCCCTGGGCACCTGGGCGCCACTCTAGGTTCATGTCTCTTACCAACCCTAAGGTGGTTCCCTTAATTAAGTTATGTGATTCCCTGCTCCTCTATCCAACCTTGTTTTATCCCCAATCATCACGTTTCCCCAAGTTCCATTGGGGAGAGAATTACAGGAATTTATGACAATTCAAAGGATGGAATTACAGGCATGTCTCACCACCCAATCATGGAATTACAGGCATCTATTACAACACACCATATGGAATACAGGCATGTATTACTACCCACACGATGGAATTACAGGCATGTAATACTACCACCACATGTAATTACTGGCATGTCTCACCAACCACCATATGGAATTACAGGCATGCATTGTCACCCATCATATGGAATTACAAGCAGGTATTACCTCCCAGAAGATGGAATTACAGGCATGTATTACCACCAACCTGATGGAATTACAGGCATGTATTACCACCAACACGATAAAATTACAGGCATGCATTACCACCCACCATATGGAATTACAGGTATGTTTTACCACACACCATATGGAATTACAGGCAAGTATTAACTGCGAGAAGATGGATTTACAGGCATGTATTACCACCAACCAGATGGAGTTACAGGCAAGTATTACCAACCATCAGATGGAATTACAGTCCTTATTATCACACAATTGATGGAATTACAGGCAGGTAGAGTGCCCACAATTTGGAATTACATGCATGTTTTACAGCCCACCAGATGGAATTACAGGAATTGATAACAATTCAAAGGATGGAATTACACCATGTTTTACCACCCAATCATGGAAATACAGGCATCTATTACAACACACCATATGGAATACAGGAATGTATTACTACTCACACAATGGAATTACAGGCATGTATTAATACCACCACATGTAATTACAGGCACATCTCACCAACCACCAGATAAAATTACAGGGATGCATTTCCACCCACCATCTGGAATTACAGGCAAGTATTTCCTCCCAGAAGTTGGATTTACAGGCATGTATTACCACCAACCAGATGGAGTTAAAGGCACATATTACCAACCATCAGATGGAATTACAGTCTTTATTATCACCCAATTGATGGAGTTACAGGCATGTATACTACCCACAATTTGGAATTACAGGCAAGTTTTACAGCCCACCAGAAGAAATTACAGGAATTGATAACAATTCAAAGGATGGAATTACAGGCATGTGTCACCACCCAATCATGGAATTACAGGCATCTCTTACTACACACCATATGGAATACAGGAATGTCTTACTACCCACAGAATGGAATTACAGGCATTTATTACTACCACAACAGGGAATTACAGGCATGTGTCACCAACCACCAGATGGAATTACAGGCATGCATTACCACCCATTATATGGAATTACAACCAGGTATTACCTCCCAGAAGTTGGAATTATAGGCATGTATAACCACCAACCAGATGGAGTTACAAGCAGGTCTTACCACCCATCAGATGAAATTACAGTCTTTATTATCACCCAATTGATGGAATTATAGGCATGTATTAATACCACCACATGTAATTACAGACATGTCTCACCAACCACCAGATGGAATTACAGGCATGCATTACCACCCACCATATGGAATTACAGGCATGATTTATCACACACCATATGTAATTACAGGCAAGTATTACCACATCATATGGAATTACAAGAAGGGATTACCTCCCAGAAGTTGGAATTACAGGCATGTATTACCACCAAACAGATGGAATTACAGGCATGTATTACCACCAACTAAATGGAATTACAGGCATGCATTACCACCCACCAAATGGAATTACAGGCATACTGTACCACACATCAAATGGAATTACAGGCAAGTATTACCTTCCAGAAGGTGGAATTACAGGCATGATTTACCACCAACCAGGTAGAATTACAGGCAAGAATTTCCACCCACCATATAGAATTACAAGCATGTTTTACCACACACTGAAGGCGTAAGTCACGAACAATGCCACACCAGTTTATAATTATGATTAATAGGGTGGTATTTATTTAAAGGGGAAAAAACTTACAGATCACCATCCCAGACAACAGCCCTCTGCGCAACCAGGAAGGGAGTCTAGTCGCCTGCGGAGCAGGAAGTGAAGAGAATGAATGGAGGGAAGTAGTCACTTTTTACAGGGGGAGAGACCACGCCCCAATGGGCTGGTATCTCAGCAGCTATTGGTTGGAGGAGCGGAAGGACCTCCCGCAACACCTCCCCCTTCTGTTTAAGTAAGAGAGTTCTAAACCTACTATGAAATTATATACAATAAGTACAAATATCCTATTCTAACTAACTTAGGTCTTGTATAATAAATAACTTGGCCAAGTCATGAGAGAAAAGTAACTACATTTATAGTCTTCAACCCCATCGAAGATCTGAGAAGGGAAATAATGTTACCTGGGTAATTAGGAAGTTCAGTAAAACAACTTCCAAAACATGCAACAAATCACAGAGACAACTAGCTACCTGGGCAATCACCCAAAGTCATGTTTGCAGCGTTGAAGCAACCAACTTTGGCTAAGGCCTAACATAACTGACATACCATTTTCAAAGGCAGGCAACTTTTCAAAACTATCTTACCCTGTCTTGGCAGGATATGACAGTCCTGTTTTATCCATTGATGCATGCTCTGTATCTCTGTCAGTGGTTGAGGTATGGGCATTTCTTTGCCCCAAGGCCAGTTCTGCCAAAAAGAAAGGCTCCAGGTGGAGTGTCTTTGGTGCTCAACATTCTCTCGGGAATAGAGTGGTGTTGCCAGGAGCAATTGTGTCTCACTACCACAAAACTCTGAGTTAGATTAAAGGCCATTTTCTACAGCTCTTTGAAGAGGTTGAAGATTATCTATCTATACTGAGTATAATCTCTATATATCTAAAGAACCTGATTAGTCTAATTATAAATGACAAACTTAGATGACTATTAATCTATTTAATTCTCAATATCTATCTAACTTAAAGACTAAGAAAATAAACGACTGTGAAACAAATTAGGACAATGACCTCCAAATATAAACAATTTACAAATATACATTGCAATATGGTAAATATATATCAATACACAAACAATATATAAGTATCTCAATCAGAGGTAGAAATGTACACTGCAATATGGTAAATACATACAATATATATATATCAATACAATATATGTCAATACATAAAAATATTTTAAACAGAGGTAGAAACATGCATGCATACAATAGTCAATATAATTTAACTTTGTATCAATATACAAGAATCGATACCAATATATTTGTCTAAAAACAGTAACTCACAATTACAAATCTATTATCCCATCATCCCTCTTTTTTATGTTTTCAAAATGATCCCTGAGCTTATAAAATTCCTCCCCCAACCTCCCAACCCCTAAATGATGTCCCTAAACCCAGGGGCAAACTTTACTGGGAGAGGGGACATCGTCCTCTAGAATTACTTCCAGCTGTCATGGGGGTGACGTTCTTTCTGGGGGATCCTGTGAAAGTAAAATGATGGTTAAATTTTAAGATCAATGTCTTTTAAAAATTGCAAATAGTCTCTGAGTATTTTGTGGAGGTCTGGCCAGAATGTTGTACAAGATGTGCACCATTTCAGCTAACCAAGTTGGGATCGTCTTGTGCAGCTGGTACCCAAAACAGGTCTTGTAGTAGCGCTATCAGTATCATGACGTCATATCAGCCAGGTAGAGTTGTTGTTGTGGGGCCCCATCTTCTTCCTGGAAACTTCAAATGTCACTTCAGGAAAGACTCATTGTTCATTGTAAAAAACTTAAAACATTAATCATATAGACATATATATATTCAATGAATGGTATGATAGATATGAAGAAAAGCAAAGATGTTTTCTAAACTCATATTTCTTTCTGTCCCATATCATGGCTCTTGACATGAGACAGAAACTCCAGAAACTCTGGTTTTTTCTCTTACTAACAGGCTTGGAATTGGAGAGGGACTGAGCCAGAGTCCAACTTCAAAACCAGCTCTATAAATTTAGAAATATGGTTTACTATATTTTACTTACACAACCCATTCAGTTTTCTTGATATTTCCTATTGGGCAGGTATTTTTCCATCTGTCAGTATCCAAACATCCAGGGTCCCTTGAATTTTTCCAAGATGAGTGTTTTCCTGTGAAGATAAGAACAGAACCCTGCCCCCATTCTATATGTTTTTCTTACCACCTGTATGAATATCATCATTGTGGATGAGTTGTCATTTCTCCTTTCCAAGAGGTTTCTCCTCTTCAAATCGAAACTTTATTAATTTTGATGGTATCCATAATTTTTCTTCTCCTGTGGAAACAAGAGCAAAACCCCTTCCCCAACGTAGCACATCTCCTGGCTTCCATTGAGAGGTCAGCACATCTTTGAAATAAATCGGTTGATTTAGTTCAGCAGACTTTTCCATTATCCAATGTCTTTCTGCTGCTGTTGTTCCTTTCTCATTAGCGTTAAGAAAATTCAAGGTTAATAAAGCATTATGTAATCTATTTCTGGGGGTATTTTCAGTCCCTTTCTGTTTGCTCAGCATATCCTTTATAGTACGATTTGATCTTTCTATGACTGCCTGACCTGTAGGATTATTTGGTATACCTGTAATGTGTTTTATATTATAATAATCAAAAAAGCATTTCATTTTCTTAGATACATATGCTGGACCATTATCTGTCTTTATTTGTGCAGGTATACCCATGATGGCCATAACTTCCAATAAATGTGTGATTACCGAATCAGCCTTTTCTGAGCTCAGGGCAGTAGCCCATTGAAAACCTGAATACGTGTCTATGGTGTGATGTACATATTTTAATTTACCAAATTCCATAAAGTGGAACACATCCATCTGCCAGATTTCATTTCTCTTAGTACCCTTTGGGTTACTCCCTGCAGGCAACGGTGTTTGATTATAGAAAGAACAAGTAGGACATCTCTTTATAATGTCCTTAGCTTGTTGCCAAGTAATGGAAAATTCTTTCTTTAGGCCTTTACTATTGACATGATGCTTCTTATGAAATTCTGAGGCCTGCAACACACTTCCAATCAATAATTGATCAATCTCAGCGTTGCCTTGGGCTAGAGGACCAGGCAGACCTGTATGGGACCGGATGTGTGTTATGTACATCGGACAAAGCCTGTTCCTGATTATGTCTTGTACCTGGATAAACAATGAAGTCAACTCTGTGTCATTTGGTATAAATTCAGCAGTTTCAATATACAAGATAACTCTTTCTGCATATTGTGAATCTGTAACTATATTAAGAGGTTCTTTAAAATCCCTTAGCAGCATAAGAATGGCATATAATTCTGCCTTCTGGACAGAATTATAAGGGCTTTGTTCCACCTTACTCAATTCATCTGACTTGTAACCTGCTTTCCCTGATTTATTTGCATCAGTATAGAATGTACGAGCTCCAGTTATTGGAGCATCACGTACAATTCTAGGAAGAATCCAAGAATTTCTTTTTATGAGGTTAAGTCTACCACTTTTGGGATAGTTGCTATTAATTTCTCCCAAAAAATTAGCACAAGCTCTTTGCCACGGTTCATTGTCTTCCCATAACTTTTTTATTTCTTCAGTAGTAAAAGGCACTATAATTTCTGCTGGGTCTATACCTGCTAGTTGACGAAGTCTCAGCTTACCTTTTATAATTAATTCAGAGACTTTTTCCACGTAAGTTTTTAATTTTTTACTTGGTTTATTAGGTATAAATATCCACTCTAAAATAATATCTTCCCTCTGCATTAGAATCCCTGTAGGAGAAATTCTGGAAGGCAATATGACTAGGATGCAGCTAAGATTTGGGTTCACCCTATCCACATGTGCCTCCTGTAATTTTTCCTCAATCATTGTCAGTTCCTTTTCTGCTTCAGCTGTTAGTTTTCTTGGACTATTCAAATCTTTATCACCATCTAAGGTTTTGTTTAAATGAACTATTAGATCAGGTGTTATCCCAACAGCTGGTCGTAGACTGGAAATGTCTCCTAACAATCTTTGGAAGTCATTAAGAGTCTTTAACTGGTCTCTCCTAATTTGTGCCTTTTGCGTTTTAATTTTCTCTAACCCTATTCTGTAACCTAGGTAATTAATAGAATTTCCTCTTTGAATCTTTTCAGGGGCAATTTGTAATCCCCACCTAGGCAAGACTTTCTTTACTTCTTCAAACATCCTTTCTAAAGTATCTTTATTTGAATCAGATAACAAGATGTCATTCATGTAATGATAAATTATGGACTTCGGGAGTTGTTTACGAATTATTTCCAATGGCTTACTTACAAAATATTGGCACAATGTAGGACTATTGAGCATACCCTGTGGGAGGACAGTCCATTGATATCTCCTATTAGGCTGAGAATTATTATAAGTTGGCACTGTGAAGGCAAATTTTTCTCTATCCTTTTCTTGTAACGGTATAGTGAAAAAACAATCTTTCAAATCAATAACTATAAGAGGCCATCCTTTTGGTAACAGAGAAGGCAAAGGGATTCCAGATTGTAGTGGGCCCATAGGTTGAATTACTTTGTTGACAGCTCTTAGATCTGTCACCATTCTCCATTTACCAGATTTCTTTTTTACAACAAACACAGGAGAATTCCAAGGGCTGGTTGATTCTTCAATATGGTGAGCATCTAGTTGCTCTTGCACGAGCTGTTCCAATGCCTGCAATTTATCTTCAGCTAGAGGCCACTGTTTGATCCATATTGGCTTCTCAGTTAGCCATTTTAAAGGTAGGGCTGTTGGTACCTCTAAAGGTTTGGTATTTGCTGTATGTTCTTGTACAGCCTGAATGGCTGGTGACCTTTTTCTATAATACCTCATCATATCTTTCCCAGAATTATGAGTTCCTAGAACTACAGGAATGTTAATCTGGGTATTCCATTGCTGTAGCAGGTCACGGCCCCATAAATTAATTGCAATATTGGTTATATATGGCCTTAGTCTTCCTATTTGCCCTTCGGGCCCTATGCATTCAACCCATCGTGTGCTTTGTTTTACACGAGATAGGGTTCCAATTCCCAGAAACTGAACATCTACCTCTTGAAGAGGCCAATTCGGATGCCAAGATTCTGGGGTAATGATACTTACATCTGCACCTGTGTCTAATAAGCCTTCAATAAAAGTGCCATTTATACAGACTTTTAGCTTTGGTCTTTGATCGTTAATAGAAGTCTGCCAAAATATACGTTTACTCTGTCCTACTGGGTTTTTTGACTCATTCTCCATGCATAATTCATCATTTAGACCAGTATTACTTTTTACAGCAGAAATTGCAGCTTTTAATTTTCTTGGTGAGGCACGTTCTCCACTGTGACTGGGAATGACTGGGCCACTGTTGGCTTGGGGGCCTGCGAGAGGCCCCTCAAGGAGTTTCCTGACGGTATCGGGTTGCCTTGTTTGTCTGTTGTTGACCTGCATTCATTGGACCAATGACGGCCTTTACCGCATCTCCTACATATACCTGAAGGCCTAGGTCTCCTATTTTTGTCATTCCCAGAGGAGATATTATTCCTAGAAATTCTGTGCCTGCAATCCCTTTTCAGATGTCCTAATTTACCACAATTAAAAATACCTGGCAGTTTGATGTCTCCTCATTGCTGTGGAAATCGCTTCTCCTACCCAAGATTCATCATTATAGCTAAACGTCTCAACATTCATCATATGCTGAATCCATTCATCCATAGGTGCTGATCTAGACTTTAAAGGCCCAATTATCTTTTTGCATTCTATGTTTGCATTCTCAAAAGCTAGAGATTCAAGAAGTATTCGTCTAGATTCTGGGTCTGTTACCCCTATGTCCAGAGCCTTAATTAATCTTTGCAAAAAGTCAATAAAGGGTTCTCTCTGTCCCTGCCTAATTCTGGTATATGATTCAACCCTTTTTGTTGGATCTTGTATCCTATTCCAAGCATTTAAAGCTGCTTGGTGACATAGAGACATCATCATAAAGAGCTTGGACCTGTGGATCAGCATATTCTCCTGCACCAAGAATTTGATCTTGGGAAA
>JABTXL010018428.1:1431-16271 GCA_025134845.1 Neodon shergylaensis
CATTTTCTACAGCTCTTTAAAGAGGCTGAAGATTATACTATCTATACTAAATATAATCTCTACATATCTAGAAGACCTAATTAACCTAAAATAAACATGACAAACATATAATTCTCAATACCTATCTAGCTTGAAGACTAAGAGAATAAACAACTGTGCAATATATGAAGACAATGATCTTCACCTGTAAACAGTGTCATTACATATCAAATGTAAACAATGTTATTACATAAATAGTATCAGAGGTAGACATGTACATTGTGATATGGTAGATATATCAATACAATATAGACAAAATATAAGCATATCCTTATAGAAAAATAGAGGTAGGAACACTCACATTCAATATTCAATAAATCAATATACGGGAAACAGTACCAATACAATTTTCTAAAAACAGTAACTCACAAATACCAATCATCCCATCAAACCAGTTAATCCCCCTCTATTTTTTTTGAATATAGCCCTAATTCCATAAAACATCTCCCCATCCCCTCAACCCCAAACCAACCACTAAAAGATGTCCCTAACCCTGAAGGCAAACTCTGTTGGGAGAGGGGACGTTGTCCTCTAAGATTGCTTCAAGCTGACATGGGGGTGACGTTCTCCTTAGGGGTTTCTGTGAAAGCAAATGATGGTAAAATTCCCAAATTAACCTTTGACCTAAGAAAATTATAACTAGTCCCTGAGCGCTTTGAGAAGGTCTGGCCAGAGTGTTGTCAAAAATATGCACCATAGAGCGTGAGACTCTTAATCTCAGGGTCGTGGGTTCGAGCCCCACGTTGGGCGCCAAATGTGGTGGCTTAGATTAATGCAGACAAATTGTAATAAATATATACAACTTTAATGGAAAAATCAGACTCACAAAACCAAGGTTCCCGCATAGCACAGGAAACAGAAAGAGAACGCGCAGGCTTCTGCGCCCCAATTCATAAGTAAACGCTCGCCCGAGGCAAGCCCGCCCCCATGGGCTGATTTAACCCTACAACCAATGACTGCATCAATGATCTATGATGCTTAGTTTTTTTTGGCTTTGTTTTTCTCATAGCTGGGGATCATATACAGGGCTTTGTGCACAAAAACATGTAGCTATGACAATAATTTATGCTCAGAGACCAGAGTAGTTTTTGAGTAGTAATTTTGAGCTCTAAATTTCTAGAAAAGAACAATGACTTCAAAACTTAGTTAAGCACAAGAAATAAATACATGAAATAATGTGTAATTCCAGTTTTAGTGTCTTATAATAGTTCAACATACAGACCAGGAAAGAAATTTTATAACCATCCTTAATTAGAATCAATATATGGATTAAAAAGCCAAATTTGCCAATTCCATGGCTCTTTCTAGTGTTGGTAAATACTATTTCAAAACAGCTTACCATAATTTAATTATCAACAATATTTTCAGTTCTTTAAGAATTTTACTTATGGCAATGACCATAAAAGAAAAAAGGCTTAATCAAAATGCAAAAATATGGCATGAAATTCAGTCATCCTCTGCTATACACCAAGTTCCAGAATTGCCATGAGGCATCAGAACCTTTCTATACAAAAAAAGAGAGAGAATAAGGGAATGAAGAAAAGAAGGAAATAAAAATAATCAAGAAGAACTACATATTTGTTGCCACAAGGATAGTTCCCTGCATCGAAGTCACATATATTAATAAAAATAACAGTAAGTACTAAAATGAGCAATAATAATTTTGATATATATATATTAATTGCCTTCATTTTATAGGTGGACTAAAAAATAATACAATATATTTTCATAATGTATTATTTTACCTCAATTTCTCCCAGATCTGTCCTGCCTCTCTACACAGCCAATTTCATGTTTCAAAAAGTTTGTCTCTATTTCTTTCTAAATAACCACAGACAACATACACATAAGAACAAACCCATCTTACAAAGTCCAACAAGGAAAACACGAATAAGAAAAAAGGGTCAAAATAAAGCAAATTTAGACATATTTCTAGGGTTGTATTTAAGTGAAATTAAAATAGATCAATACCTTTTACTTGTTGGATGTTTCACTTACAAATTCACACTTTAAACACTGAAACTTAAATGATATTTGAAAAACATATGATTGAGCTATTTCACTGCTACTTGTGAGATTCGTGCTACAAGTCAGTAGCAATCATATGACAACCTCTCCTTTAGATTTTATCCCATTTATCACCATTGCTGTTGATATTCTAGAAGCCATGGTCATTGAATCCTGAAGATTATTGGATTCACCTCTTTATACCGCCTTCAGTTTCAAGAAGCCTCTTCACTCTTGAAGCTTAAACATCTCTTGGAATGGGCTAACAATCAGGGAACCCATATAGGTCTGAACTAGGTCCTCTGCATATACCTTATGCTTGTATAGCTAGGTGTTCTTGTGTGACTCCTAACAGTGGGATCATGGTTTGTCTCTGACATCCTTGCCTGCTCTTGGCACCCTTTTCCTCCTACTGGGTCGCATTGTTCAGTCTTGATACGAGGGTATGCATAATCTCTTTTATCTTGTTATGTCATCTTTGATTGACATTCCTGGGAGGCATACTCATTGCTAAAGGGATGCAGAGGAGCAGTGGATCTGAGGGGGAGGAAAGATAGTGCAGAGGGACTAGGAGGAGTGGAGGGAGAAAAATCTGCAATCAGGATGTAATACATGAGAAAAGAATAAATAAATATTATAATAAAGGACCAATATTCAAAGAAAATAAATAGACAAGCACAGTGCTATTTTCCAAACCTTTTCAAGCAGTCTATATTAGACTTGTATTTATCTGTTCCAGTGAGACCAAAACTTAAGGCTCAGTACGTTGGAATTTATGGTGAATACAATTAATTTGTATGCCAAGACTTCCAATAATAAACTCAATACAAACAAACTTTCAGTTCTATGAGGGTGAGGTCACTCTCTTGTACACCTATAGGTCCACAAGATATAATCAGTGTGCTTGGCATAGAGAACGATCACAGTATATACCTTGATTGATAGATGCGTGCATTCTAAGAAATCCTAACTTAAAAATACTACTCTATAATTTGCATTTCTTTAGTTTGACCTCAGAAATGATAGGGACGATACACAAACTCTGTGTATCGATTTGCTCGATTTGCAGATTTCTATTTTAAGGCAGGATAATATTGGAGCCCACATCGCACTTAGATGTTGTAAGTTTCCTTTGATTTCTAGACAAAATTATTAATATTGTGTGCATTCCCTTTATGTCCTGACACATGCAGGCCAAGCACACCATGAGTTGGCTCTGCCCAAAACCACACACTAAGCTTGTGCTTTTGAAATTCACCCAAACAATTCTAAATGTTGTATTTAGAAAAGCCTTCCGTCCTTGCCTTTTCAAATCTTTACAGAATTAGAGTAAGCTTAAAAAACGTATTAATATCTAGCCTAAATGTTGTTATATGTTTCTGTTTTTTTATTCTCCTAGTATATCTGTTTCTATGGAAGACTTCTTCAGGCTTCTCCTTTCTCACTGTCTTTACATTTTGTTACAGAATCATTTTTCCTTATATATAGGCACACGGTACATATGAATGTATATATGACAATTAGCAACTCTTCCATACAGTTTTCTGTTCTCTGCTTTAGATTGTATGATCAAAAATTTACTAATGAAAATTCCCTATTGAACACATTTATCAGAGTTGCACGGATAGGCCACATTTTCTCTTTGACTATTTACACAAGCTTCTTGAAATGCCCTACTCAGAAATATTTCCATTGCTTTCTCTCTGGTTTTCAACCTAACAGTGAGCCAGATCTTAAATTTAATGACTATACCCTTAGGGCATACATAAGTCAGAAAACAATCCCACACAGGTTTGGGATTATGATTATTAAAAGGATTATTTACTTAAAGGAAAAACTTACAGATCACCATTGTAGACAACAGCCCTCTGCACGACCAGGAAAGAAGTCTAGTAGCCAGAAGGGGAGTCCAAAGCAAGAAAGAGAGCTCACGGCTACAGGTGCTTTTTAAAGCAAAGGAGACCATGGGAAAGTGGGCTGGTATCTTAAAGGCTATTGACTGAAGGAGCAGAAGGAGCTCCCACAATACCCCTCTCTGTATCTGAATTTCTTTAAGTATACAATATACACCTAGGCTGTTCCTGCATGTTTACTAATAGGTATGTTGCATAATGTATATAATATAAATTATACCAATGCTCTAGTGGAAATGTGAGTTTGGATTTATTTATTCAATTCAAATAAAATATTCTTTAAAACTTTTATTTGCCTGCAAGAAGAACAATCAGAATCTGTCATTATGTGAGCCTCAGTCTACTCATTTTTCCATGTTGTTCTTCTTCCTGTAGTGACATCCCAGATCCCATGACTCCCTTCTACTGGTTCAGTGCTTCCTTCAATAGTCATCCTGTCGTGGTATGAGTGAGTGACATGTCTCCTATAGTCTCAGGCATTTCAATACTTGGTCCCTAGTTTTTGGTTGTTTGGGGGTGTTTTAGGAGGCATGACCTTCCTAATGAAATTATGACCCTAGGGGTATGTTGTTTTGAAAGCTGAAAGACTCACACCATTTCAAGTTCACTCTCTCAGTCTCTTACTTGTGGTTTGAGATGTGAGCTCTCAGCTCCTATTCCAGGTACCATGTTTGCTGATTGTTGCTATACTTTCCCACCTTGATGGAATCATTTCCCTCTGGAACCATAAGACAAATAACTTCTCCATTCCACAAGTGCCTTGGTTAATGTGTTTTATCTCAGTAATAAAACAGTAACTAGTAAGCACCCCTTCATGTCATATGTATTCTATTACACTTCTTAATTTTATCCCTGTAGATCAATTTTCTCCTCTCATGATTCATTTTCTAGTTTTATGTCCTACATGGTATAACCACAATATGTATACTAATATTTAAAAATTAAGTCTCAATTCCACAAATGAGAAAAAAAAAACCTCTGATAATACTTTTCAACTCTGTACCTCTTCACCTAACATAAGAACCTTCAATTCTATCCATTTCCCTTCAAATGCCATGATTTCAACAATCTTTCTGGTGGAATAAAATTCCATTGGGCATATATATATATATATATATATATATATATATATATATATATATTACATTTTATCTATCCATCTCATAATGGAAAGGAATGGTTCCATTTAAGTATTGTGAATATTGTGGCAATAAACCTGAATTGCAAGTGTGTCAGAAGTAAAGACTTAGGGTCTTTTGAGTATTTGTCTGGAAGTATTTTAGTTAGGTCTTATAATAATTCTATTTTTATTTTTGAAAACCTATGTGCTGATTTATACAGTTGGCACCAGTTTACATTCCACCAGGTATACAAACAGGAAAAAAAGAAGTCAAATTTTCCCTATTTATAGATAATATAATCTATCCTTTAATGTCTTCCATAGAAAACTCACATGTAGACATTTTCAGCAAAGTAGCAGGATACAAAATCAACATAAACATCAGAAGCTTTTCTATATGTCAACAAAGAACATGCTGAGAAAGAAATAAAGGAAATAAAATCAATTTTAATAGCATTAAAAATAATGAGTGCTAGGAGATAGTTCAGTGGATAAAGCACTTGCCACACATATGAACAAGAGTTCGAATCAGCAGTACCCAAATAAATGGTAAGTGTGGCTGCTCATCTGTACTTTAGAGAGTTAGAGACCAGAGATCACAAGGGACATGCTAACTAGCTAGAAAAGCCAAATTATGTTTCAGTAAAAAAAATGTGTAGAGTCTTCAAAGACAACCAAAATCGGCCCACGTTGCGGCGTCCGAGGGGGAAAGTGTGGCATTATGGCTTCTGTGTTGTTCTACGAAAGCCTGGTGCATGCCGTGGCCGGAGCCGTGGGAAGTGTGACTGCTATGACAGTGTTCTTTCCCTTGGATACTGCTAGACTTTGACTTCAGGTTGATGAGAAAAGAAAGTCAAAAACTACTCATGCAGTGCTCCTGGAGATTATTAAAGAAGAAGGCCTTCTGGCACCATACCGAGGGTGGTTTCCAGTTATCTCCAGTCTCTGCTGCTCCAATTTTGTCTATTTCTACACTTTTAATAGCCTCAAAGCAATATGGGTCAAAGGTCAACGTTCTTCTACAGGAAAAGATCTGGTGGTTGGATTTGTTGCAGGAGTGGTGAATGTGCTGCTGACGACTCCACTCTGGGTGGTGAACACCAGACTGAAGTTGCAAGGGGCAAAATTTCGGAATGAAGACGTTATACCAACTAACTACAAAGGCATTATCGATGCATTCCACCAGATTATTCGAGATGAAGGAGTCTTGGCTCTGTGGAATGGCACCTTCCCCTCCTTGCTGTTGGTCTTCAACCCTGCCATCCAGTTCATGTTCTACGAAGGCTTAAAACGGCAGCTTTTAAAGAAGCGGATGAAGCTCTCCTCTCTGGATGTGTTCCTCATTGGGGCAGTAGCCAAAGCGGTGGCCACCACAGTCACGTACCCCATGCAGACGGTGCAGTCGATTCTGAGGTTTGGACGTCATAGACTAAACCCAGAAAACAGAACCCTGGGGAGTCTTCGGAATGTTCCCTATCTTCTTCACCAGCGAGTCAAGCGCTTTGGAATAATGGGACTCTACAAAGGCCTTGAAGCCAAGCTGCTCCAGACCGTGCTCACAGCTGCCCTCATGTTCCTGGTGTATGAGAAACTGGCGGCTGCTACCTTCACCGTAATGGGCCTGAAGAGCACACACAGCACTGAGGTCCTCCACGGAGCAGTGTGGAGATGCACATGCTGCACAGAGAGAAGACGCGGCTCTCCTCTCCTCTTCTCTCCTCTGGTTCCATCTGCACCACAGTCATTCCTGTCATTGGCTCGAAAGGCTCCAAAGGCTAAACAGGGAGTAGAGTTGGCTAGGCCTATTGCCAACTTAATTTTTATGGTGTTTGCTTGGATTTGGGGGTGGAGGTTAGACTAATATTGAAATATTGAAAACCTGAAAATGTAAGTTTGAGGGTGTTTATTAATTTCCGCAAGGGGTATGGACTTTCCACCTGAAGTTTTTCTCAACTTTGCCACTTGTTCTCTTTCCCCGAACACAGGTTCTGACAATTCTAACATACTTTCTCAATACTTTTATGTGTCTTAATCTTGGTAAAGATTTTCCTCACTGAAATAACACGATGACTATGCCATGGGCATGACTTTATTTCTGTTCGACTCTTCTCCTCCTGCTCAATGAGAGTTAAGTGAGCTATTTATTTTGTGGGAGAAATGAAAATGATTAATCCTAAATAATTTTCTTAAAATTTGTAAATGTCAATTATTCCTTAGTGTTTGGCATAGTTTTTTAAATACATATTTATTTTGAATTGTCTTTTATTATAAAAAAAAGTCCTGATGTTGTATGTCCACCCATGCGAGCTCCAATCAGACAATCCTCAATAAACTGTCAGCGCGCACACACACACACAAAAAAGACAACCAACATCAACATGGGGTCTCTACATGCACATACACACATACAAACATATACCCATTCACATGTGCACCTACGTATATAAAAACACACTACACATTCCTGCCAATAACACACACACATGCTGGTATGCTCATGTGTATGTACACACACACATATACACACACACACATGCTGGTATGCTCATGTGTATGTACACACACACACATGCTGGTATGTTCATGTGTATGTACACACACACACACAAGGTGGGGTTAGAGGAACATAAGTAGGCAGGGTAAACAAAGACAGGCTCCCTCAGACAGTGTCTTCTTGTTCCCAAAAGATCCTGCCAGGAGAAAAAGCATGAAGGCGCACAGGTGTGCTGTAATGTTTTAAAAAGTGGCTTCTGCGAGAAAGATGTCATGTGACAAGCTCAGGTAGAGATTCTTTTTTTAATTGGAGGAAAGTGAATGGGAAAATGGGTTGGGGAGAGGGGGAGCCCAGCTTCTGGGGACAGGAGTAGCAGATAGAAGAGAAGAAAGAGGGAGGGAGAGAGAAAGAGGGACAGATGGACAGATGAAGACAAAGAGAGAGAGAGTTAGGAGGTTGGCATGGTCCTTTTAAAAGGGAATGTAGTGAATGTGCACAGAAGGAGCTCTGAGTGACTACAGCTGAGGACATTTACCCCAAGCCCAGGCCAGTACACATGCCTGAATACTAACAGGTGGATAGTTAGACAGGACCAATACTGGAAAGAAAAGGACCCAGGGGTCCTAGAAAGCATCCTTGTTAACATCTGCTAAAATGAATTCTTGCTCCAAGCTTCTCCTAGCACGGATGGATAAAGCTAATAATTTTGTTTTCTACTGTCTTTCCTGTTCATCCACTTGTTTGGTCATGCCAGGAAATAAACTGGGCAGTCACCTAGGCAAAAATGGCTATTCCCATTACACACACACTAAATATATCAATGAAAGCATATGTATGAAATTGTTATAGTGAAACTCATTTCCTTGTATGCTGACAAAATGAATAAAATATAAACACTTTAGAAAAGAATGTTAATTACTGAGTTAAAGGCTACAAAATTATACTATTCAGTTATTTTCATTATTAAATCTACTATACATTAAAGTTCTTGTAGTTGAACAACCTTATCAAAGTGAAACCTTAAATTCTCTTAAGTATTCCTTTGAGCAGTCACTCATGTATGTATAAACTACCTTTGATAGATTATCTGAACTAAACACAGTCACTGTAACTTAAACTGAGAAAACTGTTTTGTCCTGATATTAGAATTGCCAAGCAAATTCTCATGAGGTATATATTATATAAATTGATATTCATAATTCTTGTCTCCAAGGACCTCAAGGGACCAACAGAAAATTCAGATAAATGGTTGAAAGGTATACGAGAGTTAGGATATGTGCTAGTATGTAAATAAATGTGGGGGAGGCTCGTGTCGGTGGTCTTCTTCCTTGCTGGTCAGGGGCTCGCCATAAATAAACACAGTGAACGATAAAATTCCCAGAGATATATATCTTTCAAAATGAAATTAGTGAGGTAAATTAGGGATAAAGATAGTGATGAAGTTTTCAAAAATTCCAAGGAGAAAGCATGTGCCAAATCACTAAGACAATGGCACAGGAAGATAATTAGATGATAGAAAAGTGCCCCCAATGCTTCTGAAGCCATATTGTCTGTGTAGCTAAAGGGAGACAGAAATACTTCACAAAAATCAGGTATAGCACCGACATAAATAAACAAGAACCTTTCATCCAGCAAGAACAAAAAGTTCTCAAAGTAAAATTGGAAAAACGTGTAACAAGCAAAGCAAGTTTCTCTATCAGTAAGATAACATCTTCATCCATATCCTCAAATTTGCACTTTCTCAGTATATCAAATGCTCAATAAACATGACCTTTCAAAGAATCAACTTGTCTAAGGGTTTCCAAAATCATTCTGTGTAACTATACTTCAGCTTCGTCATTAGAATGGAAGTGAATGGCCCATGCAAAGCTACTAATATGAGCCATTAGCCATATTGTGCCTTCAGGAAAATTATATGACCTTCCAAAACAATCAAATATGTAAATGCTATAGCACCCAACTTGTAAAGCAAGACAAAACAATTGCTTAAGGCCATAAGGGCTACATAAGGGAGTCCAACTGTGTCTGTTCTGAATTGGTGAACTTAGCCAAAAGCAGATAAAAGTATTTAAAAAACAACTTGCTTTTGTACTATAAGAATATTATTTTTTCTTATCCTTATTTTCATATATATATATATATGTATATATATACATACTTACTAACATTTATATAGCACTGCAGTAAGTACTATTAAGCAGTCTAGAGATGCATATCAGCATACAGGATGACGTTCACAGAAGTTGTCACCAATGTACTAGAAAATCCCAGGATAGGCCATCCTTAAAATACAGAATACCATTTGTAGTATCAGTTCCAGACATCCTCTGCTCTATTCAAGCACTATTACTTATTCTTTCCCTAGCACAACCAGTGATTGTCTGGCCCCCATAGTCTGTGAGAAGCAAACGCCTGGATCACCCTTTCTCATTCAGTTATGAGGCTCAAAGGGTCCTAACTGCAACACTGACGACCTATTGACAGGGGGCCCAGACTTGTGTAAGAGGAACCCGAAAGCAAAGTCTCCCAAGCACCCTTTGCCTTCCCAATCATGTTGCCTCTTCAATAGTCCATGTCCTGGTCCCTGACAGTGGGCACCAGACTACCTAGCACTCTCGACCCTAATGAAGAAGAGAGGGTCCAAGGTGCCCTCCTCATTCAGAAAGCTTGGATGTTTGCCTGGCTAGTGCACGCCAAACCGCCAGCTGAGACAGCTCGGGACTGGCCCGTGCAGGCCCGAGGACATCCATTCCAAGTGCAGCTCTCGAGCTCTGTTGGATTTCTGAGGCCAACTGTCACTCGAGTACTGTGCGCTTCGGCTACCGGACGTGTCCACAGTTCTCGGGAAGGAGAGCCTCTCTCTGAGGATATTGCTTTGCTGCTGCTTGCCGAGAGTCACCGTTGGCAAGTACATTCGCTGCCCCTTGCGAGGGGTAATTTCCCTTTTTATTTTTCAACTACTTTATTGGTTAAATGGCCAAACCTGTGGAGAGAGGCCAGCGAGCCTCAGCTGGTCCATCACACTCTGACCAGAGACCACAGTTTTCCCAGCCTCCCCGGCCTGGGACCCCCTTCAGTGGACCCCGTCCAGGGTCCCCCTTCTGTGTCCCCCAATGGGATGATGACATCCTATCCCAATGGGGGAAGCGCTTGCCTCATAGGCCTGGGACCCCTTTCAGAGGCCAACGGCCTGGGACCCCCTTCAGTGTCTCCCAAGGGATTGATGACAGCGCACCCCAATGGGAGACATACTTGACCAGCACCAAATTCCCGAGGGACTTTGCATCTCCAGGGGTGCTTCGACTGGCTCGGCACAAGTTCAGGTGCCAAAAACCTTATAAAGACAAAACAGCCAAAATTCCCTACACCGGTACTGCAGATAGTCTGCGGAGTCTTAGAGCTCTTATAAAGACTACATCCAGTAAGAAGACCCTGGATCCCTTAAAAGAGCTGAAAGAGATCAAGGAAGGACAAGTTCTACTTTCTCCAGAGGTTCCTGACTGCAAGAGTAACCCACTGAGCAGGGAACCCAGACCATCTGTCTTACCTCCTGCTACCAGAAAAAGAGTGGCCTCAACTTCTGTGCACAGACCTAGGAAGGTGCAAAGAAGCCTGGATATATCTACTGTGTTTGAAGAACCTATGGACTTTGACCATTCGCACACCAGAGTGTCTGCAACATCTCCAAGACCCTGTGCTGGGGATACCAGTGAAAAGGTCAACGAGGATGACAGAGTGCCTGGGTCGTCTTCTGCTGACTCTTCCACCGACCAACGTGGACTGGTAATTTCCCCACAATTTCAAGGTTCTCTGCAACCTCCCTCCCCTACCCAAGGAGCTCTGGGATACTCCACTTCTTCCCAAGATGCTCAGGGACTACCCCTATCCACCGGGGAGATTCTGGGAGGAACCCAATGTGATCAAGGGTCTATGGGGCAGCCCATATCTTCCCAGGCATCCCAGAAACCTCTCCCTTTTGCTGAAAGGAAAATCAAACATGTCTCCTTTTCCAGAAGGGTTTTCAAAAGTCCATCCTCTAGCCGAGGGGTCACCAATCATTCCGATTCTCTACCAAAGAGTTTTAGACAAGCCCCTTCTGATCAAGGGGGCCTACAGCAGGCCCCATTAGACAAAGAGGGCTCCAAATGTTTTTCTCCAAAAGGGGTGCTCAGTGATTGCTCATTTTCCCAAAATGGAATGTGTCCTATCCCTTCTCCCCAGAGGAGTTTAACACCTTTGACAGCTGACAAAGATGACTGGAGAGTTATACCCTTTCATGAAGAGAGCCAGGCCTGTTCCCCCTCTCCCCAGAACGACCCTAAGCAATCAGTATCTGCTGAAGTGAGCTTGAGTCCTGCCTCCTCTGACCAAGGGAATTTTATAAGTTCCCCTTTAAATCAAGATGGCTTTAAATGTCCTCCACCAGAAAATGGGCTCGGATCTTCCCTTACAGCACAGGGGGGACCAAACCCTATCACTACTTCCCAAGTGAGCCTCACACCACTCATGCCTACCCAAGCAAAAACAAAACTATCTACATCTACATCAGCGATTCCAGAACCTTTGCTATCTTCAGAGGGGGCCCTAGAGAGTTCCACATATCTACAAGAGATGCTAGGCACTCCCAAGTCTACCCAAGGGACCCTTGTACCTTCTCAACATACACAAAGGTCTCTAGCACCTGCATCAAATTCCCTAGGGGTTCTGAGTCCTTCCATATCTGTCAAGAGGACTCCAGAATTGTCTACATCTAGAGAAGTGGGTCAAAGACCTATTCTCTCTCACAAAAGGAAATTCAAACCTAATCCATATATGAAAATGGGCAATGGATATTCCCACTATAGCAAAACAAGAAGGACAGATCCTCCTTCTGAGCAAGATGAGTTTCCAGTGTCCCTATCAGACCAAGAGGGCTCTAAATATACCCTGCCAATCAAAAAGGCCCTTCTGATTCGTCATTGGAAACAAAATAGCCAAAGATATGCCAAGAGAGTTCAAGTGAGCCATGCACGCTCCACAACTACCCAAAGTGCTAAGACAATACAGCCTTCCCTTCTTCCTCAGGAGTCTCTAGGACTTTCCACATGTGTAGGAGAGGCTCTTGAAATTTCTACGTATACACAAGGATTACCAGGTCATTTACAACCTGTCCAGGATGTTTTGGGTTCTACCATATGTGATAAAGGGACTGTAGGACAGGATACATGTGCAGAAGGGGTTCCAGACTCATCCCCATCCTTAGAAATGGTTCCTGGATGTGACACATGTACACAAGAATTTGTAGCAAATTTCACATCGAGAGAAGGAGATTCCTTAGATTCTACCTGCCCACAAACACCCACAGGACCTCTCCACTCTTCACAGGAGGCTGTGGAAGTTTCTCCATCTCCTCAAGGGTATCAACAATCTGTCACAACTACACAAGAGGCTATAGGCCGTTCCCCATCTGCACAAAGGGATGTTAGTATTTCCACATGCCCACAAGTGACTCCAGAACATTCAACAAATACTCCAAAGGTTCTGAATTCTACCTTATCTTCCCAAGGGCCCTTGGAATCTGTTTTGTCCATCAAACTGTCTCTAGAACCTAACATCCCTATACAAAAGGCTTTATTGTCTTCTACACCTGTAGAAAGTGTTCCTAAAACTCCCACATTTACACAAGGAGCTCCAGTAACTTCCTTAGCTGACCATGAGGATTTTAGACCTACAACATATGCACAGGAAACTTTAGAGGATACCACACCTACACAGGTTCTAGAAACTTTCCCTCATTCTGAAACTGTAGTAAAAATACACACATGTACACCTGACACAGTAGCACCTTCCCCTTCTGAGCAAGAGCCTCAAGGATCTACCACATCTCATGAAGGCACTTTACCGTCTTCCCCATCTACACAAGAGAGTTTCAAGCATATCCCTTCTCAGGGGGGAAATAGTAAACATGTTCCCTCTACCCAAGTGGGCCTTGGATGTTCCATTTCTACCAAAAAGAGGTTGAGATATGAGCCTTCTGATGAAGGGGACTTCAGAACTTCCTCATCTGAGGAAGGCAGTTTCATACTTCTCCCTTCCTCAAAAAGGGTATGTGCATCTTCTACTGCTCCGAAAGAAACATCAATCACTACAAGTACTCCTCAGGTAAGTACTACGCCTTCTATATCTGTCCAAAAGGACCTGCAATGTTCCACATCTGAACAAAAGACTGTGGAACCTTGCCATTCTAACCAAGGGCCTCGTGAACATTCCATATCATCCCAAGAGGCTCAAGGGCCTTCGCTGTCTGTCCTAAAGGGTCTATGTCATTTACCATCTGTCCCAGGCCTTCAGGGACATTCTCCGTCTCTGTCAAAGGCTCAAGAAAATTCTACCTGTACCCAAGGGGATCTGTCAATTTCTAAATCTGACTTGGGAGCCTTGACATCTTCCTTATCTGTCAAAGGGTCTAAGAGAAAGGCCAAATGTAAACAAAAACATCTTGAACCTTTTCCATTAGCACAAGAGGACCTGACATCTCCTATGTCCTCCAAACCATCTAAAGATCCTTCTGCCTCTTCCTGCCTTCTTGCTGCAGAACACTTTCCATCTCCCCCAGGGTCTCCAATACCATCAACATCTAAGCAGTGGTATCTAGGAACTTCATCATCTTGCCAAGGGTTTCTTGAAAATTCACCATCTGCCCCAGGAGACCTGTATTGTTCCCAGGTTGCCCAGGGAGCAAAAGAACTTTTGCCATCTGCCCAAGGGCCTCAGGAAAAAATTCCACCTTCATTAAGTTATTCAGGACATTTGCCCAACCTCCCAGAAGATGAGGAAGATTCTTCACCAGAACAAGGGATTTTAGAACATGTCCCTCCTGCTCAGGGCTCTTTGGAAACTTCATGTTCACCTGGGGTGCCTTTGCAAAAGCCCTTGTTGTCCCTAGAAAGGCCTCTGGATCTTTCCATACCTACTCAGGGGAATGCTGGTACTTCCCAATCTGCACAAGGCTTGCAAAGATTTTTACCATCTACACAAGAATATCTGGAAAATTCCCCTTCAGCCTTTAAGCCTCTTGAGCACTTACCTGTGGCTCCAAAGGCTCGGGGACTTTCAACTCTGTCTCAGGAAACCCCTTCCCCATTGTTTCCAGTTCATGGAACTATAGAATTACCTCAATATGGCTCAGAGGCTGTACCATCAATGCCATCTGTACAAGGGCTTCAGGGAAGTCTCTCACCCATAGCCCCTGTGCTCTCAGTCCATGGGTCTGTGGGACATTCCCTGT
>JABTXL010018432.1:0-11889 GCA_025134845.1 Neodon shergylaensis
TCTGGTGGGGGGATTGCAGAGATGCAGAGAAGGACAGAGAGGGAGAGGTTTTAAAGGGACATAGAGAGGGCTTGCAGGCAAGGGCTTGCTGTCAGGATTGCTCATCCAAGAGCTTGATCCACAGAGCAGGCAGAGCAGAAAGAGATCCGACTGCTGCAAACTGTCCGCTGCCTCCACATGCCAGCAACGGCACAGACACACCTGCTCCTTCCCCACAAACACAACACAGAAAAGAGCACTTACTTATTTTGTGTATGTGTCTTTGTGCCTGATTGTACATGTGTACACGACACACATGCAGGAGCCTGAGGAGGCCGAGAGAGGGCAGAGTGGATCCTCTGGACCAGGAACACAGACTGGGGTCACCCCAAATACCATGTCCCGTTTTAGTGTCAGTCTCATGGTGTTTCTGCAGAAGACAACAGAGAAATCCATACATCACGAGCCTTGTAAAATGCAGTAGTGGAGACATGCTGTAGGCAGGTTCCAGCGAAGCTGGAGACCTCTGCTGTAGGGCTGGCTCTCTTGCTGCCTGGCTTCTCTGACTTCCTATTGGCAGAAGATAGGGGTCTGCCTGTACACAAACCAGCAACAAGGCTGTTAGTACACGGAGGTGAGCAGCCCTTGGCTATTTGTGGATTAGAGAAAATTCAAGATGATTTGTCTCTGGTCCTGCAACACTCCATCCAGCTCTCAGCAAGGAAGAAAATCCATCATGCCAAAGGGACAAGTGGGATGGGTGTGATGGCACCCTTGGGCGCTGTTTGGGGGCGCGGTATATGCAAATGAGGGTCGCGCAGGGATGCTGCATAGGCAGCCTTAGCGGAACCGCTAGGGATTTCCAGTGCAGCATGGAAGGGAGCAGTGATCCGCGGGTGGCAGCGGGGCGCAGGTATCGGGTGTGCGTCCAGGGACGTCCTGAAGTCTGCGCGGCCAAGTGACCATGTATTCAGAGCGCAGGGCCGGTGGGGCTGAGTCATGGCTGCGGGAAGTAAAGCACACTCACGCAGCTAAGTGAGCATCCTCAACACGTCTTTGTTTTTTCAGGCGAGGGTGACCGAATTGCACTAGTGTTGTGCTAGCCCCTGTGATTTGCCCAAATTCGGGAAACTCGATTGCATAATTTTTATTAATTTGCGACTGCATTTGTGGTCTCGGCTTCTGCCATTTTTTCATATTTGGTACCATTCGTTCCTTTCTTTTTCTTTCTTATATGCTTCTTTTCCTGTCTTCCTTTAAAAAAAAAGTCTGTATTTTTGCCCATCCTTGTCAAGAAAACAAAAACATCGGCCTTAGAATTGGCATCTTTAGGAAATTATGTCCTGGGTTAGTGAGAACATCCCTTCAGGTCTGGAGTTTTTGTCTTAAAGTTCAGGAGCACTTGTAGGAAACTATGCTTCAAATTTTGGTTTGATATCCAGAATTTCCTTAATTCGTTCCTGCACTTAACATGCACCAGACCCGGGCTCGGGACCAGCGCACCCCTAGCTGAAAGACAGAAGCCTCTGGTAGAAAGCCATTCTTCTGATTCATTCAAAACAAAACACCCCTCGTCATTTTATTATCTTCCTAACATAAATGCTTCCAACTACATCAGCTCAGTTCAAAGGAATCTCTAGGATACGCCCTGGGTTTCCCCCCCCCACCCCGGGCTCCACCTCCTCTGGTCTCCGTGGTGCATAGCCCCCAATCCCATCCCAGGCCACCCTTGCCCCCGTCGGCCCCTCTCCACTCCGGGTCAAGTTCGTCCATCTTCCTCCCGTCCGACTCTCTGAGCACTGGCACCGCACTCGCCACCTTTCCCACTCGTGTCCCGCTGAGGTTCCAGCACACACCTGGGGTGACCAATCTTCGCGCGTCCATGCTTGGGATCTGCAAAGGACCGGATCCTAAAGCGGACTTGGGCTCCTTCCCGGAGTCCGGCTGGGCGCCGGGAACGCGCGTCCGCCAGCGTGGAGTCCACGGAGGCCACGACCCCCGGGTGACGGCCAGGTCTCAGCGTCCTGAAGTCTCCAGGTTAAAAACTTTCGCGGGAGCTGGGGAAGCTTCGGCGGGACACTCGGGACGCCGGGCCTGTTGGCTTTGAGGCCTTCTGCTCCGGATGCTTGGCCATGGACCTGTGGGTATCCCAGGTATGGCCGCTGCAGTGAGGCCTGGATCACCAATGCGACCCGTCAGATATCTGTGCACCGTCTCTGTGGCGCAATAGGTTACCGGGTTCGGCTGTTAACTGAAAGGTTGGTGGTTCAAGTCCACCCAGGGACGGTGATGCCCTTTATGCTTTTAACAAACAACTTTTCATGTTACAGCACAGTGTGCTGACTTGCCAACTGGAGAGTGCACACTCCTACATTCTTCTCAGAATTTACAAAGCCCATGCAAAACCTTAGCTCCTGTATTTAAGGCATTCATTACCTTGCCTGTCACATGCTGTCTGGTAGGGAAATCAGCAAAGTCAATTTGTGTATTTTTTTGATGGCAAGAGGTGCGGTGGGGAGGGGGACACCTGTGTACAACCACCTCCTATTTCTTTGGTTTACTTGGGGGATGGGTACTGTGAGAATCCTTTCTTAATAAAGGAAAATTATGACTAGCAAGTCACCAAAGCAGGAAATGGACCAGGTTTTAATAAACTGGTAAACTTTATACCACTAAGTTGAACTGGAAAATACACTGTGCTGACTAGAATAAAACAGCATACTTTTCCAATAGTCCAAAAATATTATTTTGGAAGAATATCAATGTCTGAGTCAGATATTCCTGGCCTTAATTAGACACCAGGTGAATGTGAGCAACCTGTATAACTCTATGTCTGCCCTCTAGTGGAGCGCACGCAATACTGCAGAGAAGGCTCTGATTATCCCTACAGCCCAGAAGGTGCATTTTTATTTTTAAAAAGTTTTATTTTTCTAAATAAATTGAATCTATCTGTGTATCTTCACCAGCAGCTGGGGCGCCCCCGCCCTTTGTGTTTCTGGTGGAAATTACTTGGGTTCTGTGCTCTGAAACCAGCTTGATGAGTCCTTCACTAAGCAGCTCCTGAAGAGCTGCCCTGGCCAAGGAACCCTGAACCTTGAGTCTCTCAGGGACCACAGCTGGAGTAATAAGCTTACAATTAGGAACTTCCTTACAGAGTTTGTCATATGGAGCCTTGTCAAACAGGACTAGATTGTTGAGCTTGCCCTGAACTTTGCCTTTGGACCACTCCTTCGTTTTGGCCTCGCCACCAGACTTATTTACTGGGCCTGTGTCCTTTTGGCCGACTTTCCGTCATCTTTCTTCTTGTTGTCACCCCTGGGTGGCATGATGAAGCTCGGAGAGTGGAAAGGACACTGCAGCCTCCCTACGATGTCGGGAGAAGTCAGAGGTAGGCCTGAGAAATATATAGCTCACCAGACTTTTATTTTGTCATCCCACAAAGAAACAAAGAACACTTTTTATTTTGCTCTTCACACACACCCTGCTTTTTACCTGGTATTTGTTAAGAAAAATGGTATTGGCCGGGCGGTGGTGGCGCACGCCTTTAATCCCAGCACTCGGGAGGCAGAGGCAGGCGGATCTCTGGGAGTTTGGGAGTTCGAGGCCAGCCTGGTCTACAAGAGCTAGTTCCAGGACAGGCACCAAAGCTACAGAGAAACCCTGTCTCGAAAAAAAACCAAAAAAAAAAAAAAAAAGAAAAAATTGGTATTGGAAGAATTCCAGCTTAAAGGCCCAGAAAATATATTCAACAAAATTGTAGAAGAAAACTTTCCCATACTAAAGATAGATATTCCTATGAAAGTACAAGAAACTTACAGAACACCAAATATACTGGATCAAAAAAAAACCCAAAAAAAACCAAAAAACAAAAAATATCCCCTCACCATAAAATAATCAAAATACAAAACATACAGAA
This sequence comes from Neodon shergylaensis, assembly GCA_025134845.1. Classification (NCBI taxonomy): domain Eukaryota; kingdom Metazoa; phylum Chordata; class Mammalia; order Rodentia; family Cricetidae; genus Neodon; species Neodon shergylaensis. The sequence continues at coordinate 3,896 of JABTXL010018432.1, forward strand.
TAAAGAAAGAATATTAAGAGCTGGAAAGGAAAATGGTCAAGTAACATATAAAGGTAAACCTAGCAAAATGACACCTGACTTCTCTATGGAGAACTTGAAAGCCAGAAGGTCCTGGATAGATGTACTGCAGACACTAAGAGACCATGGATGCAAGCCCAGACTACTATACCCAGCACAGCTTTCTTTAACCATCAATGGAGAAAACAATCTTTTTCATGACAAAAACATATTTAAGCAATACGTATCCACAAACCCAGCCTTACAAAAAGTACTAGAAGGTAAACCTCAACACAAGGAAGCCAACAATACCCACTATATCACAGACTTCTGATAACCCTCCACCAAAACAACTCAAAGAAGGGAAACACACAAACACTACCACCAAAAAAATAAAATAAATAACCGGGGTTAACAACCACTGGTCATTAATATCATCTAATATCAATGGACTCAATTCACCTATAAAAAGGCACAGGTTAAGAGAATGGATACAAAAACAGGATCCAACATTCTGCTGTTTACAAGAAACACACCTCAACCTCAAAGACAGACACTACCTCAGAGTAAAGGGCTGGGAAAAGGTTTTCCAATCAAACAGAACTAAGAAACAAGTGGATGTGGCTATCCTAATATCTAACAAAATTGATTTCAAACTAAAATCAGTCAAAAGAGATGAAGAAAAACACTTTAAACTCATAACAGGAACAATTCATCAAGATGACGTCTCAATCCTGAATATCTATGCCCCTAATATAAAAGCACCCACATATGCAAAAGAACTAGAACTCAAATCACACATCAAACCCCACACACTAATAGTGGGAGATTTCAACAATCCTCTCTCACCAATGGACAGGTCAACCAGATAGAAACTTAACAGAGCCATAAGAGAACTAATAGATATAATGAACCAAATGGACTTTAACAGACATCTATAGAACATTCCACCCAAACAGGAAATAAACCTTCTTCTCAGCACCTTGTGGAACCTTCTCAAACATTGATTGATCACATACTTAGTAACAAAGCAAACATCCACAGATACTGGATGTAAACCACCTGTGTCTGATTGGATAGCCATGGAGTAAAGTTAGAATTTAACAACAATACCACCCCAGAAAGCCTCCAACCTTTGAAAAGTGAACAGTCAACTACTGAAACACCCCTGGGTCAAGGAAAAAATTAAGAAAGAAATTAAAGTTTTCCTTGAATTCAACGAAAATGAAGACACAACATACCCAAACCTATGGGACACTATGAAAGCAGTGCTAAGAAGGAAGTTCATAGCACTAGGTGCCCATATAAAGAAAATGGAGAAGGTTCACATTAGAGACCTAACAGCACACCTGAAACCTGTAGAAAAAAAAAGGCAGACTTACCCAGGAGAAGTAGAAGAGTGGAAATAATCAAACTGAGGGCTGAAATCAACTAAATAGAAACACAGAAAACAATACAATGAATCAATGAAACAAAGAGCTGGTTTTTTTTTTTTTTTTAGAAAATCAACAGAATAGACAAACCCTTATCCAAACTAGTCAAAAGGCAGAGAGAACATGCAAATTAACAAGATCAGAAACACAAAGGGGGACTTAACAACAGACACTGAGTAAATTCAGAGAATCATTAGTTCTTACTACAAAAGCCTATAAGCCACAAAATTGGAAAATAGAAAAGAAATGGATTTTTTCAGACAAATATAATATACCAAAATTAAATAAAGACCAGGTGAACAATCTAAATAGCCCTATAAGTCGCGAGGAAATAGAAGCTGTCATCAAAACCCCCACCCTCCAAAAAAGCCCAGGGCCAGATGGTTTTGGTGCAGAATTCTACTAGAACTTCCAAGAAGAGTTAATACCTACATTCCTTAATGTGTTCCACATAATAGAAACAGAAGAGCCATTGTCATACTCTTCTTTTTTAAAAATATTTATTTATTTATTTATTATGTATACAATATTCTTTCTGCGTGTATTTCTGGAGGTCAGACGAGGGTACCAGATCCCATTACAGATGGTTGTGAGCCACCATGTGGTTGCCGGGAATTGAACTCAGGACCTTTGGAAGAGCAGGCAATGCTCTTAACCTCTGAGCCATCTCTCGAGCCCCTGTCATACTCTTCTTATGAAGCTACAGTTACCTTGATATCAAAAAACACACTCAAACAAGAAAGAGAATTACAGAAAAATCAACTCATGAACATCAATGAAAAATTCTCAATAAAATACTGGTAAACCACATCCAAGAACACATCAAAAAATTATTTATTATGATCAAGTAGGCTTCATCCCAGAGATGCAGGGCTGGTTCAACATACAAAAATCTATCTTGTAATCTATCATATAAATAAACTATAAGAAAAAACCATATGATCATTTCATTACATGCCAAAAAAGCATTTGATACAATTCAACACCTTTTATGATAAAGGTCTTGGAGAGATTAGGGATACAAGGATCATATAAAATAATAATAAATATAATAAAACAATATACAGCAAGCCAACAGCTAACATCAAACTAATGGAGAGAAACTCAAAGCGATTTCACTAAAATCAGGAATAAGACAATGTTGTCCACTCTCTCCATATCTCTTCAACATAGTGCTTGAAGGTCTAGCAATAGCAATAAGACAACATAAGGAGATAAGGGGATTCGAATTGGAAAGGAAAAAGTCAAACTTTCATTATTTGCAGATGATATGATAGTGTACATAAGTGACCCCAAAAACTCTACCAGAAAATTGCTACAGTGCAAAATTGCCTTCAGTGATGTGACAGGATACAAGATCAACTCAAAAAGACCAGTAGCCCTCCTATACACAAAGGATAAAGAAGCTGAGAGGGAAATCAGAGAAACATGACCTTTCACGATAGCCACAAATAGCATGAAGTATCTTTGTGTAACACTAACCAAAGAAATGAAAGATCTATTGGACAGGAACTTTGAGTCTTTGAAGCAAGAAATTGAAGAGGATACCAGAAAATGGAAAGATCTCCCATGCTCCTGGATGGGTAGTATCAAATAGTGAAAAAATTGCAGTTCTACCAAAGGCAATCTATAGATTCGATGCAATCCCCATCACAAGCCCAACAAAATTTTTCACAGACCTTGAGGTAACAATAATCAACTTTATATGGAAAAACAAAAAACTCAGGATAGCCAAAACAATTCTATATAATAAAGGAACTTCCAGAGGCCTTACCATCCCTGACATCAAACCATATTATAGAGCAACAGTAAAGAAAACAGCTTGCTATTGGCATAAAAAACAGACACATTGACCAATGGAATCGAACTGAATACCCAGTTATTAATCCACAAACCTATGAACATCTTATTTTTGACAAAGAAACTAAAAATTATACAATGGAAAAAAAGAAAGCATCTTTAACATATGGTGCTAGAATAAATGAATTTCAACTTGTAGAAGAATGAAAATAGATCCATACCTATCCCCATGCACAAAACTCAAGTAAGTCCAAATGGATTAAAGACCTAAATATAAATCAGACCACAATGAACCTGACAGACGAGAAAATGGGAATTAGTCTGCAATACATGGGCACAGGACACCACTTCCTACATATAACCCCAGTAGCACAGTCAGTAAGAGCAACAATGAATAAATGGGACCTCCTAAAACTGAGAAGCTTCTATAAAGCAAAGGACACTGTCATTAAGACAAAAAGGCAACCTATGGAATGGGTGAAGATCTTCACCAACCCCACATCAGACGAAGGTCTGATCGCCAAAATATATAAAGAACTCAAGAAACTAGACATTAAAATTCTAAATACCCCAATTACTGAACTGAACGGAAAATTCTCAACAGAAGAATTTCAAATGGCCAAAAGATTCTTCAGGACATGTTCAACTTCCTTAACTATCAGAGAAATGCAAATCAAAACAACTTACACCTGTCAGAATGGCTAAAATCAAAAACACCAATGATAGCCTATGCTGAAGAGGATGTGGAGTAAGGGAAACACTCCTCCATTGCTGGTGGGAATGCAAACTTGTGCAAACACTTTGGAAATCAGTGTGGTGGATTTTCAGAAAGTTGGGAGTCAACCTACCTCAGGGTCCAGCAATACCACTCTTGGGAATATACCCAAGAGATGCCGAATCATACTACAAAAGCATTTGTTCAACTATGTTCATAGCAGCATGAATTGTAATAGCCAGAGCCTGGAAACAACCTAGACGCCCATCAATGGAAGAATGGATTCAGAAAGTGTGACACATCTACACATTAGAGTACTACTCAGTGGTAAAAAAAAAATCTTGAATTTTGTATGCAAATGGAAGGAAATGGAAAACACTATCCTGAGAGAGAATACCCAGCCCCAATAATATGAATATGGTATGTACTCACTCATTAGTAGATTCTAGCCATAAACAAAGGACATAGAGCCTATAGTTCACGATCCTAGAAATGCTAAGTAATAAGGTGAATCTACAGAAAAACATATATAGATCCTCCTGGAAATTGATATCAGACAAGATCGCCAGACAGAAGTTGGGAGCATGGGAATGGGAGTGGGTGGGGGGAAAGGGAGAAGGAGAAAGGGGGAGAGAGAAAGGAGAAGGGGAGGGTTGTGGAGAGCTTGGAGGAGGGGGAGGGTTGAGATGTAGGAAGGATGGATATGTGAGCAGGGAAGGAGATATCTTAATTGAGGGAGCCATTTAGGGGTTGGCAAGACGCTCTGGAGAGGTCCCCAGGAGTCCACAGGGACGACCCCAGCTAGGACCCTGGGCAGTGGAGAAGAGGGTGCCTGAACTGGCCTTGTCTTATAGGCAGACTGATGACTATCTTAATATCACCATAGAACCTTTGTCCAGAGACCGATGGAGATAGATAGAGACAGAGACCCACATCGGAGCACTGAACTGAGCTCTTAATGTCCAGTTGAAGAGTGGAAGGAGGGAGAATATGAGCAAGGAAGTCAGGAGCACGAGGGCTTGGTCTTCCCACTGAGACAGTGTGCTAATGGGAGCTCACCAAATCCAGCTGGACTGGGAGTGAGCTAGCATGGGATCAAACAGGACCCTCTGAATGTGGCTGACAAATGGTCAGAATGAGAAGCCAATGATAATGGCACTGGGATTTGCCTCTACTGCATGGACTGGCTTTTGGGATCCTATTCTATTTGGATGCACACCTTCCTAAGCCTGGATGGAGGGAGGAGGGCGTTGGACTTCCCACTGGGCAGGGTGCCTTACCCTCTCTTAGAACTGGAGGGGTGGAGAAGGGAGTAAAAATTTTGATTGGTATCATTTATAAAGTAATAAAAAAGAAAGTTGTTACTAGGAAATAATGAAACCAAAAAGAAAATAGGTATTGGCTTTTAGAAATTATTCCTTAGAAAATTAGATACTGTGTTAACGAGAAAACTCTGAAAGATTTGAAATTTGGAATTTTCTTCCTGAAAGCCAGAGTACTTTTTGGCAACTGTCAAAATCTAGGTTGATACTCTATTCCAGTCTCCGCCGCCCCCTCCACCCCCTAGTTCCTGTACTTAACATGCACCAGACCCTGACTCGGGAACAGCACATCCCTTCTCAAAGCATGTTTTAAATTCAGTATTCCGTAAATGAATTACCCCAATTGATACAGTTGTTAGACAGCAATTCTTCTGCTCCTTCTCCTTTCCTTTTTTTTTTTTTTCTTTTTTGGTTGAGGCTGGCTCACTTGCTGCCTGACTTCTCTGACTTCGTGTTGATGGAAGATAGGGGTTTGTCTACACAGGGAAACCAGCGACAAGGCTGTTAGGCCGCGGCGGTGAGCAGCCATCGACTATTTGGAAATTGGAGATAATTCAAGATGATTTGTCTCTGATCCTGCAACACTCCATCCATCTCTCCTCAAGCAAGAAAGTTCACCAAGCAAAGGGGCAAAGAGGATGCCTGTGACGTCACCCCTGAGCGCTGGTTAGAGGTGTGGTCTATGCAGATGAGGGGCGCACAGGGACTGTCGCATCAGCACCATTTGAATAAACACGCTGGAATCCAGGGCTGCATGGAAGGGTGCGCTGGTCCGCGGGGAGCATCGAGTCGAAGGAATGGGGTGCGCGTCCAATAAGGTCTTGGAGTATGCGCGGCGAAGTGACCGTGTGTCCAGAGTGCAGGGCCGGTGGGGCTTAGTCTGGGCTGCAGAATATCAAAGCATTCTTACCTGGCAGGAAGATATCTTGATCACATAGGTGGTTTTTCCTAGGGCGAGGCTCGCCCATTGCTCTTGGGGTATGTTGACCCCTGTGATTTCCCCAAATGTGGGAAACTTGACTGCATAATTTTTGTTAGTAACTGACTGCGTTCGCGCTCTCCTCTGGTGTTTCCTGTTTAGAAAGGTAGATAACTTCTTCCTACTGCTTTGTTTTTCGCTCTCTCTTAACTTCTTTTTTTTTATATTCAAAGGTGAAATTTAATTAATAAAAATAAGAATAAAGAAATCAGTTTTCTTATTGTAATCACAAATTGCTTTTGTGAGAAAATTAGTTAAATGAAACTTATTAAATAAAGATAAATACACTCAAAAACTGACTCGCTAGAAATCATAGAGGTTATTTGTCTTGCATTTACGTAATAATTTCAACTGGAATCACAGACCTAACTCATGAAAGGAAAATTCTCTGAAATATTTACATTTGTTTTTATTTCAAATTTTCTATTCACTTATCTGTTAGGTTGATAACTGTTTTATAGGTGCTCTCCATTAACCAATGCTATAGCTTAATTAGGTATGTACAGAAGGTATGAGAGATCGGCCTCTTTAGTAGAGTTATTTCATCTTCCTTCAAGGCAGAGTAAGTGTGGACATTTGGTGACTGCAGGCCTTAATATGTAGCAACTGGTTGGATACAGATCATGTCTTTTTTTTTTAATTTTTTATTGAGAAAAAGAAAAAAAAAAGCTTCCGCCTCCTCCCAGCCTCCCATTTCCCTCCCCCTCCTCCCACCCTTCTCTCCCTCCCCCCACACCTCTCCCTCTCCCTCTCCAGTCCAAAGAGCAGTCAGGGTTCCCTGCCCTGTGGAAAGTCCAAGGTCCTCCCCCCTCCGTCCATGTCTAGGAAGGTGAACATCCAAACTTGAATTAGGATCAAAACCCAGGGCCATTGTCCTTGGCTTCTCATCAGCCCCCATTGTTCGCCATGTTCAGAGAGTCCTGTTTTATCCCATGCTTCTTCCGTCACAGTCCAGCTGGCCTTGGTGAGCTCCCAATAGATCAGCCACACTGTCTCAGTGGTTGGGTGCACCCCTCGTGGTCCTGACTTCCTTGCTCATGTTCTCCCTCCTTCCGCTCCTCATTGGGAACTTGGGAGCTCAGTCCGGTGCTCCAGTGTGGGTCTCTGTGACTATCTCCATCCAACACCAGATGAAGGTTCTATGGTGATATGCAAGATATTTGTCAGCATTGCTATAGGATAGAGTCATTTCAGTTTCCCTAGCCTCAGCTGCCCAAAGAACTAACTGGGGACCTCATCTTGGGCTCCTGGGAGCCACTCTAGGTTCGAGTCTCTTGCCAACCCTAAGGTGACTCCCTTAACTAAGAATTGTGCTTCCGTGCTCCCCTATCCAACCTTCCTTTATCCCAATCATCCTGTTTCCCTAAGTTTCCCTCATCCTCCCCTTCTCACTTTTCTCTCCCCATCCCCCGATACTCCCATCCTACCCCACCCCCAAGATCCCAAAATTTCTCCCCGGCAATTTTGTCTACTTCCCATAGCCAAGAGGGTTTTTCCTTGGGTTCACCTTCTAATTTAGCTTCTTTAGGTTCACCAATTATATATTTCGTGACCATTATTTATGGCTAGAAACCAATTATGAGTGAGTACATCCCATGTTCATCTTTTTGGGTCTGGGTTACCTCACTCAGGATAGTGTTTTCTATTTCCATCCATTTGCATGCAAAATTCGAGAAGTCATTGTTTTTTACCGCAGCGTAGTGATGGAGGTGGGTCTTGTATCTTATCTGTTGCTTTCATTGGTTAAG
>JABTXL010018433.1:0-10411 GCA_025134845.1 Neodon shergylaensis
AAGTAAGAAACTGAAAACTTATGTGGAAAAAGTCTCTGAGTTAATTATAAAAGGCAAACTGAGACTTCGTCAACTAGCAGGCATAGACCCAGCAGAAATTGTAGTGTCTTTCACTGCTGATGAACTAAAGAAATTATGGGAAGATAATGAACCATGGCAAAGAGCTTGTGCTAATTTTTTGGGAGACATTAATAACAACTATCCAAAAAGCAAGAGGCTTAACTTCATAAAGAGAACTTCTTGGATCCTTCCTCGAATCGTCCGTGATGCTCCAATAACTGGGGCCCACATTCTATACTGACGCCAATAAAACAGGAAAGGCAGGTTACAAATCAGAAGACTTGGGTAAGGTGGAAAAAATCCTTATGATTCTGTCCAGAAGGCAGAATTATATGCTATTCTTATGGTGCTAAGGAATTTTAAAGAGCCTATTAATATAGTTACTGATTCACAATACGCAGAAAGAGTTATTTTACATATTGAAACTGCTGAATTTATACCTGATGATACAGAACTAACCTCATTGTTTATCCAAGATCAAGATTTGATCAGGAACAGGCTTTGCCCTATGTACATAACACACATCCAATCCCATACGGGTCTGCCAGGTCCTCTAGCACAAGGTAATGCAGACATTGATCAATTATTGATTGGTAGTGTGCTACAAGCCTCTGAATTTCATAAAAAAATCATGTTAATAGCAAAGGTTTGAAGAAAGAGTTTTCTATTACATGGCAACAAGCTAAGGAGATTGTAAAGAAATGCCCTACTTGCTCTTTCTATAACCAAACACCACTGCCAGCAGGGTCCAATCCAAAGGGCACCCACAGGAATGAAATCTGGCAGATGGATGTGTTTCACTTTGCAGAATTTGGCAAATTGAAGTATGTTCATCACACCATTGACACTTATTCAGGCTTTCAGTGGGCAACTGCTTTAAGTTCAGAAAAAGCTGATTCAGTAATCACTCATTTATTAGAAGTCATGGCTATCATGGGTATACCTACACAAATAAAGACAGATAATGGTCCTGCTTATGTCTCTAGGAAAATGAAACGGTTTTTTGACTATTACAATATCAAGCATGTTACAGGTATACCATACAATCCTACAGGTCAAGCAGTCATAGAAAGATCAAATCGAACTATAAAGGATATGTTAAATAAACAGAAAGGGGTGGAAAACACCCCCAGAAATAGGTTACATAATGCTTTGTTAACCTTGAATTTTCTTAACGCTAATGAGAAGGGAACAACGGCTGCAGAAAGATATTGGATAATGGAAAAGTCTACTGAACTAAATCAACCAGTTTATTTCAAGGATGTGCTGACCTCACAATGGAAGCCAGGAGATGTGCTGCGTTGGGGAAGGGGTTTTGCTCTTATCTCCACAGGTGAGGAAAAATTGTGGATACCGTCAAAATTAATAAAAGTTCGGTATGAAGAAGAGAAGCCATTTGGAAAAGATAAATAACAATTCATTCACAAGGATGGCAAGCATACTGATGGTAAGGAATACAGATAGGTTGGGGGCAGGGTTCTTTTCTTATCTCCACAGGAAAATACTGATCTTCAAAGGATTGAAGGGACCCTGAATATTTAATTACTGATGGATGGAAAATAATTACAACCCATTGAGGATCAATAGTAAAATAGTAAAATTCTATACATTCTGTAAGTATTGATTTTATTGAACACTTCTTTATAAATATGTAGAGCTGGTTTTGGAGTTGGACTATAGCTCAGTCCCTCTTCAATTCCAAGCCTGTTGATAAGAGATATCTCAGAGTTTCTGTCTCAGATCAGGAGCCATGAAATGGGACAGAATAAGGATAATTATATACTTGATAAACTTTCTTTGCTTTTCCTCATATCTGTGTCTTTCTTTATATGTCAGTATATGTCCTTGTTGTTAATGTCTAAATTTCCCATAACAAGCAACAAATTTTCCTACAGTAATCTTTGAAGTTTCCAGGATGAAGATGGGGCCCCACAACATCAGCTCAACCTGGTTTTTATGACGTCATGAATATTTTTTTCTTTTTTACGCGCTAATATTAGACCTGTTTTTTGGTACCAACTGCACGAGACAATTTTGAATGGTGCGCATTTTTGACAACACTCTGGCCGGACCTTCTCAAAGTGCTCAGGGACTAGTTATAATTTTCTTAAGTCAAAGGTTAATTTGGGAATTTTACCATCATTTGCTTTCACAGGAGCCCCTAAGGAGAACGTCGCCCCCATGTCAGCTTGAAGCAATCTTAGAGGACGATGTCCCCTCTCCCAACAGAGTTGCCCTCAGGGTTAGGGACATCTTTTAGTGGTTGGTTTGAGGTTGAGGGGATGGGGAGATGTTTTATGGAATTAGGGGTATATTCAAAAAAAAAGAGGGGGATTAACTGGTTTGATGGGATGATTGGTATTTGTGAGTTACTGTTTTTAGAAAATTGTATTGGTACTGTTTCCTGTATATTGATATATGGAATATTGAATGTGAGTGTTCCTACCTCTATTTTTGTATGAGTATGCTTATAACTTTGTCTATATTGTATTGATACATCTACCATATCACAATGTACATGTCTACCTCTGATACTATTTATGTAATAACATTGTTTACATTTGATATGTAATGACATTGTTTACAGGTGAAGATCGTTGTCTTCATATATTGCACAGTTGTTTATTCTCTTAGTCTTCAAGCTAGATAGGTATTGAGAATTATATGTTTGTCATGTTTATTTTTAGGTTAATCAGGTCTTCTAGATACGTAGAGATTATATTTAGTATAGATAGTATAATCTTCAGCCTCTTTAAAGAGCTGTAGAAAATGGCCTTTAATCTAACCTAGAATTCTGTGCCAACGAGACACAATTACTCCTGGCAACGCCACTCTACTCCCGAGAGAACGTTGAGCACCAAAGACACTCCACTGGGAGCTTGTCTTCTTGGCAGAACTGGCCTTTGGGTTAAGAAAAGCCCATACCTCAACTACTGACAAAGATATGAAATAGGATTGTCTTATCTTGCCAAGACAGGGTAGGATAATTCTAAGAAAGTTCCTTGCATTTGATAATGGTATGTCAGTTATGTTAGGCCTTAGCCAAGGTTGGTTGACTCAACATTGCAAACGAGACTTTGGGTGATTGCCCAGGTAGTCAGTTGTCTCTGTCATTTGTGGCACATTTTGGATATCTCTCATTTGTTAAGTAATATTTATTCCCTTCTCAGATCTTTGACGAAGTTGAAGATTATATAATTGTAATTACTCTCTACATTATTTAGACTCCTTGAGATAGAATGTCTGGCAAAACTTTTGTTCTCAATATTGTTTGTTATATTTATTATTTGTTATTATTGTTTATAGTTGTATTTGGTTTAGTTCTGTCTTATTTAGACAAAAGGGGGAGATGTAGGGTTAAGCCGGCCCATGGGGGCGGGTTTGCCTCAGGCGAGCGTTTACTTATAAATTGGGGTGCAGAAGCCTGCGCGCTCTCTTATTCCTGTTTCCTGTGCTCCGCGGGAACCTCTGTCTTGTGAGTCTGATTTTTCCATTAAAGTTGTATATACCTATCACAATTTGTCTGCATTAATCCCATCCTCGTCGCCACATTTGGCGTCCAACATTGGGACAGATTTGTCCCCCCCCCCCCCCCCGCACGGGGAGCTTGATCTTTACCAGCCTTTGCTAGCAAGATTAGCTACCGGAGCTCAGGAAGCGTTTGAACTCAAGCGGGTGGCCCGCCAAGTTCACAGCAAGTCCCGGGCTCCCCCGCACCGGCCCGCCCGCTCATCCGCCCGCCCTAGCACCACCAGGCCCGGCCCGGGCAGCGCCGAGGCCGCCGCGTCCGGGCGCCCATCGCGGCTCCCGAGCCGCCCCGCAGGCCCCGCGCCGGCTCTTTATTCCGTTCGCCCGCCTGCCCGCTCACCGCGCCAGAGGGGTTAGCCCCTCCCTCTCTGCCTTGGCGTTTGGAGCGGAACACGGAAGCTTAAATACCTGCGGTTTTGCAACACAAACCGCCACAGCGGCAGATTTGGTCTGATTCAAAATGATCCCTTCCGCACTCACTATAACTCCTCAGGCAGAACAATAAATTTTGGTTTTGAGTTCTTTCAGACCGGCTCTCCATGTGGACTCAAGTGGACTCTTTCGCCACCACTGGCAGGAACCAGTCATTGCAGGTAAATTTTTTTTTCTCTTTTATAAATAAAATGTCTGAGAATATTACTATTCAGGACTTTAACAGTCTTTTTGAGTGTGCCATGTGGGAGATCTTACAAGAGGTGTCTAGCATCCCACATCTATGGATATTTCTGGGATTAGTAGTTTTCCTTGGTGCCATGTGGTTTGACAACAGTAGTAGGATGGATTCTTTAAGAGACGAATCCAGGATTCTTAAGGCAGAGGTTGAACGTCTAAAAACTATTAAGCATGACAATAATCTTCTCAAGAATCAGTTTGAAGTTCTACAGGAAGAGAACAGATCTTTGCTTAACAAGACTCTGTTGACTGAGCAAAATTTAGAAAAGGTTCAGGCTGATGTTAAGGAGAAATTCATTTCTATGGAAGAAGGAACAGCTGATTTGGATCGTAAATTTCAGCAGTCACTTTCTGAAGGGACTGAACCATTAATTGAGAGAATCATAACTGTTGAATGTGACAATCAAGTTTTGTCTAAAGCTTATGACAGATTGGCGGAAAGATCGTCAATACAAGAAGGCACGGTTTATGCCATAAAAATTATGTCCAAAGATGAGAAGTTATCTCTAACGGACAAACTTCATACTTTAGAATCCTCAATGAGGGCTTTGGAACATAGTTCTGGACAGGAGATACAGACATTGCAGAAGGCAATGGTGAATAGAATTGAAAAGATTGAGAAATTTCTAAATTCTGATGAAGAAGAGCAAACAGTAGAAAGGCAAATTTTAACTACATCTGTGGGTAAATCCCTCCGGGACAATTTCCACAAAGCTCTGCCTACAGCTCTACCTGCCTTTCCAGTAATAACAACAGAGAAGGTGATTGGTTCCAGAAACCCTAGGGTCGTCAAGGAAGATACATGGGAGCCTGTCCGTATGAATGATCTCAAAGAAATTAAACAGGCTGTCATGACTTTTGGGATGCACGCCTCTTTTGTTAAAGAGATGCTAAAATCTTGGGCCACAACAAGCAGAGCTACCCCCTCTGGCTGGTTTCAACTGTCCTCTGCAGTCCTTGAGAGTGGGCCGCAATTAAAATGGAAATGCTTATTCAGGCAAGAGGCTAGACTTTTAGAACAGCAAGAAAAGGCGAAGGGAAGTGACATTTCCCTAGATAAAATTCTAGGTGAAGGACTCTTTTCTGACCCTCAAGAACAAGCTAATTTGGATGAAAACACACTCTCCATGTGCACTACAGCAGCCTTAAGGGCTTGGGACAGGGTACAAGACCCAGGACAGAGAGAACCCTTTAGTGATTTTTTACAAAGACTTACTAAGGCTGTGCAAATAGGGATATCTGACCCAGACACAAGACGTATAATGATTGAGTCTTTGGCTTATGAAAATGCAAATGTGGAATGCAAAAAGATTTTGGGGCCTTTAAAGTTCAGATCAGCACTCTTGAAAGAATGGGTCTTGCATATACTGGATGTTGATACATTTGATTATGGCACTGAAGCATGGGTAGAAGAAGCAATTTCCAATGGTAAAAGGAGATACCAGAATACCAAATGTTTTAATTGTGGCAAAATGGGTCATATGAAAAGGAATTGTAAACAACGGATTTTCAGAAATAATAATAATGCATCTTCTAGAAATAACAGAAATAGGAGGACTCAGCCTTCAGGTTTATGAAGAAGATGTGGAAAAGGCAGACATTGGACGAATGAATGCAGATCTATAAGAGATAGACAAGGCAACCTGATACAGACGGGAAAAGTGAGGGGGAGCCTCACAGGCCCCCATGGCAAACATGGTTCAGTCATTTCCAGTTTCTGCAGAGAAGTGCCTCGTCAGGACAATTAGGAAACCCCATGCCTACTGTTACAAACAATAATGATCAGAAAGATGAGTTACGTGTGTTTTGGCAAACTTCTATAAATGATCAACGACCTAAGCTGAGAGTGTGTGTAAATGGCATTTTTATTACCTGCCTGCTGGACACAGGTGCTGATGTAAGTATCATTACCCCAGAATCTTGGCATCCATATTGGCCTCTTCAGAATGTAAATGTTCAGCTCCTGGGAATTGGAACCCTATCTCGAGTAAGACAGAGCACGAGATGGGTTGAATGTATAGGGCCTGAGGGACAAATAGAAAAATTAAGGCCATATGTAGCCAATATTGCAATGAATTTATGGGGTCGTGACCTATTACAACAATGGAATACCCAAATTAACATTCCTGCTACTTCTAGAGCCTATATTTCTGAGAATAGTATTAAAAGATACTACAAACGGAGAAAACTGGCCATTCCCTTGTACGGCCATTCCGTACAAGAACAAGCAATTGAAGTCCCTTCAGAGATACCAACAGAGATACCAAAAGCAATGGCCTCTAGCTGAGGAAAAGTTACAGGCTTTACAACAGCTGGTACAAGAGCAATTAGATGCTGGACATATAGAAGAATCTACCAGCCCTTGGAATTCTCCTGTATTTGTGGTTAAGAAAAAATCAGGTAAATGGAGAATAGTGACAGATCTCAGAGCTATCAACAAGGTTATTCAACCTATGGGCCCTCTGCAATCTGGAATCCCTTTGCCCTCTTTATTACCAAAAGGATGGCCTCTTATAGTTATTGATTTAAAGGATTGTTTTTTCACTATACCTTTACAAAAAGAAGATAGAGAAAAATTTGCCTTCACAGTGCCTACTTACAACAATTCTCAACCTTCCAAGAGGTACCACTGGGCCGTCCTCCCCCAGGGTATGTTAAATAGCCCCTCCTTGTGCCAATATTTTGTGAACCACCTATTGCAAATAATACGCAAGAAATTTCCAAAATCTATAGTGTACCATTACATGGACGACATTTTGTTATCCGATTCAAACATGGATACCTTGAACAGACTGTTTGAAGAAATAAAGATACTTTTACCTAAATGGGGATTGCAAATTGCTCCTGAAAAGATACAGAAGGGATATTCTGTTAATTATTTAGGTTATAAAATAGGTTTGCAAAAAATTAAGACACAAAAGGCACAAATTAGGAGAGATCACCTACGGACGCTTAATGACTTTCAAAGACTGTTAGGAGACATTTCCAGTCTACGACCAACTATTGGGATAACACCTGATCTGATAATTCATTTGAACAAAACCTTGGAAGGTGATAAAGATTTAAACAGTCCCAGAGAATTAACAGCTGAAGCAGAAAAGGAACTGACAATGATTGAGGAAAAATTACAACAGGCACATGTGGACAGGGTGAATCCAGAGCTCGATTGTATTCTCGTCATATTACCATCAAAAATTTCTCCTACAGGAATTTTAATGCAGAGAGATGATATTATCTTGGAATGGATCTTTTTACCACATAAACGAAGTAAGAAACTGAAAACTTATGTGGAAAAAGTCTCTGAGTTAATTATAAAAGGCAAACTGAGACTTCGTCAACTAGCAGGCATAGACCCAGCAGAAATTGTAGTGTCTTTCACTGCTGATGAACTAAAGAAATTATGGGAAGATAATGAACCATGGCAAAGAGCTTGTGCTAATTTTTTGGGAGACATTAATAACAACTATCCAAAAAGCAAGAGGCTTAACTTCATAAAGAGAACTTCTTGGATCCTTCCTCGAATCGTCCGTGATGCTCCAATAACTGGGGCCCACATTCTATACTGACGCCAATAAAACAGGAAAGGCAGGTTACAAATCAGAAGACTTGGGTAAGGTGGAAAAAATCCTTATGATTCTGTCCAGAAGGCAGAATTATATGCTATTCTTATGGTGCTAAGGAATTTTAAAGAGCCTATTAATATAGTTACTGATTCACAATACGCAGAAAGAGTTATTTTACATATTGAAACTGCTGAATTTATACCTGATGATACAGAACTAACCTCATTGTTTATCCAAGATCAAGATTTGATCAGGAACAGGCTTTGCCCTATGTACATAACACACATCCAATCCCATACGGGTCTGCCAGGTCCTCTAGCACAAGGTAATGCAGACATTGATCAATTATTGATTGGTAGTGTGCTACAAGCCTCTGAATTTCATAAAAAAATCATGTTAATAGCAAAGGTTTGAAGAAAGAGTTTTCTATTACATGGCAACAAGCTAAGGAGATTGTAAAGAAATGCCCTACTTGCTCTTTCTATAACCAAACACCACTGCCAGCAGGGTCCAATCCAAAGGGCACCCACAGGAATGAAATCTGGCAGATGGATGTGTTTCACTTTGCAGAATTTGGCAAATTGAAGTATGTTCATCACACCATTGACACTTATTCAGGCTTTCAGTGGGCAACTGCTTTAAGTTCAGAAAAAGCTGATTCAGTAATCACTCATTTATTAGAAGTCATGGCTATCATGGGTATACCTACACAAATAAAGACAGATAATGGTCCTGCTTATGTCTCTAGGAAAATGAAACGGTTTTTTGACTATTACAATATCAAGCATGTTACAGGTATACCATACAATCCTACAGGTCAAGCAGTCATAGAAAGATCAAATCGAACTATAAAGGATATGTTAAATAAACAGAAAGGGGTGGAAAACACCCCCAGAAATAGGTTACATAATGCTTTGTTAACCTTGAATTTTCTTAACGCTAATGAGAAGGGAACAACGGCTGCAGAAAGATATTGGATAATGGAAAAGTCTACTGAACTAAATCAACCAGTTTATTTCAAGGATGTGCTGACCTCACAATGGAAGCCAGGAGATGTGCTGCGTTGGGGAAGGGGTTTTGCTCTTATCTCCACAGGTGAGGAAAAATTGTGGATACCGTCAAAATTAATAAAAGTTCGGTATGAAGAAGAGAAGCCATTTGGAAAAGATAAATAACAATTCATTCACAAGGATGGCAAGCATACTGATGGTAAGGAATACAGATAGGTTGGGGGCAGGGTTCTTTTCTTATCTCCACAGGAAAATACTGATCTTCAAAGGATTGAAGGGACCCTGAATATTTAATTACTGATGGATGGAAAATAATTACAACCCATTGAGGATCAATAGTAAAATAGTAAAATTCTATACATTCTGTAAGTATTGATTTTATTGAACACTTCTTTATAAATATGTAGAGCTGGTTTTGGAGTTGGACTATAGCTCAGTCCCTCTTCAATTCCAAGCCTGTTGATAAGAGATATCTCAGAGTTTCTGTCTCAGATCAGGAGCCATGAAATGGGACAGAATAAGGATAATTATATACTTGATAAACTTTCTTTGCTTTTCCTCATATCTGTGTCTTTCTTTATATGTCAGTATATGTCCTTGTTGTTAATGTCTAAATTTCCCATAACAAGCAACAAATTTTCCTACAGTAATCTTTGAAGTTTCCAGGATGAAGATGGGGCCCCACAACATCAGCTCAACCTGGTTTTTATGACGTCATGAATATTTTTTTCTTTTTTACGCGCTAATATTAGACCTGTTTTTTGGTACCAACTGCACGAGACAATTTTGAATGGTGCGCATTTTTGACAACACTCTGGCCGGACCTTCTCAAAGTGCTCAGGGACTAGTTATAATTTTCTTAAGTCAAAGGTTAATTTGGGAATTTTACCATCATTTGCTTTCACAGGAGCCCCTAAGGAGAACGTCGCCCCCATGTCAGCTTGAAGCAATCTTAGAGGACGATGTCCCCTCTCCCAACAGAGTTGCCCTCAGGGTTAGGGACATCTTTTAGTGGTTGGTTTGAGGTTGAGGGGATGGGGAGATGTTTTATGGAATTAGGGGTATATTCAAAAAAAAAGAGGGGGATTAACTGGTTTGATGGGATGATTGGTATTTGTGAGTTACTGTTTTTAGAAAATTGTATTGGTACTGTTTCCTGTATATTGATATATGGAATATTGAATGTGAGTGTTCCTACCTCTATTTTTGTATGAGTATGCTTATAACTTTGTCTATATTGTATTGATACATCTACCATATCACAATGTACATGTCTACCTCTGATACTATTTATGTAATAACATTGTTTACATTTGATATGTAATGACATTGTTTACAGGTGAAGATCGTTGTCTTCATATATTGCACAGTTGTTTATTCTCTTAGTCTTCAAGCTAGATAGGTATTGAGAATTATATGTTTGTCATGTTTATTTTTAGGTTAATCAGGTCTTCTAGATACGTAGAGATTATATTTAGTATAGATAGTATAATCTTCAGCCTCTTTAAAGAGCTGTAGAAAATGGCCTTTAATCTAACCTAGAATTCTGTGCCAACGAGACACAATTACTCCTGGCAA
>JABTXL010018435.1:0-14895 GCA_025134845.1 Neodon shergylaensis
TAAAGCAATGGTTCTCAACCTGTGGGTCACAATTCCTTTGGGGTCACATCCGGGATATCCTGCATATCAGTTCTTTACATTACAAATCATAAAAGTAGCAAAATTGTACTTATGAAATAGCAACAAAATAATTTTATGGTTGGGGTCATCACAACATGAGGAACTGTATTAAAGGATCGCATCATTAGGAAGATTGAGAACCTCTGTTATGAATGATAAACTGATGAACTTTATTAGGAAATACTCAGTTACACACAGTAACATTTAGGTAAAGGAGTCCCAGTGAGGTGGCATCATCAATGGTGGAGCACAAACCAGAGGCCTCAAACCAGACAAATGAAGCATTGCAATGAACACTCACAAGTCAAGATGTGTGGACTAAAGGGTATACTGTGTGATTCACTGTCACACTGCAGCTTCCAAGAAGAGATTAGAGGGCAGGGAGGTTGCAAGGGCAGAGGGCAGAGACAAGGGGGAAGGAAGATTTAATGGTATCGGGATGCATGATGTGAATTCTACAAAAATCAATTGAAAAGTTTTTTTAATGTAATCTCAACAATATTTTCACTGTGCAAATCTCTCTAATTTGTGCAAAGGGTCACCTGTCTCTGTTTAAAGTGTTTGAAGTGTGACCTGAACGAGATTTTAAAGGTCACAACATATATGAAATGCTCTGAGGCTAAGGCTTCCTTTTAAACTGGAATTTTTATTCTGGTGAAGGCTTGTTTCTCTTTGGGCCGTAGGAAGAACCAGAAGTGTTCTATTAAAGAGGTTTATCTTTTCCTCTTTCCTGAGTGTTCAGAGTGGATTTTCACGAGGCCAGGGAAGAGGTGGGGCAGTTCCTGTGCTGCATGAACCTTATAAACTAGTCTTCACTTTAATCAATTGTAATGTCTTTATCTCTTACAATATCTGTGACTTACATACTTCCCTGCATCTAGGACATCTTTTGTTCCACTTTAGGAACTAAATGTACAGGACATTTTTCTTCATTCTATATGCAATATATATCTTCTTTGACATCTGAGATCCCTCTCCCTTAGGCAGAGCAATGTTTTGTCCTGTTTACTCAAATCTATTGGCCAAGTCTCTCACTTCATGTTTAGACATAGCTCACTGCCTGCCAAGGGTAGAAACCTCAGGTCCCTCTAGCGTGTTTTCTATGCACATGTCTTGAACATGCATATAGCATTCCATTTTTCCAAATCCACAATTCCCAGGGAACTGCCTCCACACCTTTTTCTTTCCCAGGCTTTGGGGTCTGTTTGCTAATGTCCCTATCTACTGAATTCCTTGTCTGTCTCCGGCAGGTATGGGCAACATGCGTCTGTAAAACCTCTCACAATACGCCTGCTCTGGAGAACGTAACACCAGCCTGGAGGGAAAGAAACAAAGCTCAGCCATTGAGTAGATCTCCAAATAAAACCATCAAAAATCAAAATGAAGGATCTTTGATTTAGAAAACAAGCTTTCTAGTAGTGGTGGCACACTTTCTCTATTCATTTCTCTGTTGGTGGGGATCTAGTTGGCTCCATTGAGATGTCACTGGGAAACATGCCTGTGCCACCCTGAAAGAGGCTATTGAGTTCCTTAGCTTACCAGTGATCTATTAGTATAACAATGAAGGAGGAAGAACAGTCTGTGTTGAAGTTGTGAACAAGAGTCAGATTTACAGGACTCTTTGTGTAATGCTGCTTCTGTTGTTGATTGCATCTCATCAAACCACTTAAAATCAGGTCTGTCAGTCCAGGATACAATCTGGATCATAAATGAAAAAAATTCCTGAGAGAAAAAAGATTAAAAAATATATATGAGATGACCTTCAAAATAGTGTAAAATAATCATTGGGCGCCCTCTTCTGGATCTGATGACTTTGTAACAAACAGTACCTCAAAGGAGATTGATGCACTCCTACAGAGGATGGAGTTTTAATAGGTGTCCCATTGTGCATCTGCATGGTGATGCTGCCTCTGTATCACCTGGTGAGTTTGGAGATAAATTGGACTTTTACCCAGACCAGTTGGATTGCATAGATAAATGGGAGGAAATTGCATTTCTTGGACCATTTATATGCCACAACACAGGTGACTATAATGCCCATACCCCTGTCATCAAGACAGCTGGAAAATACATGACTTTCCCTGATTTAGGAAACGTATTAGTTTCATTGTTATGATTCTCTGTGTGGAATAAAATGCTGCTATCACTATACCACTATGCTATTTATATGCTCCCCACTTGCTTGTGTCTCTAAGACATGATAGTTAATGTAATGAATTCATCTGATGATGAATACAGAGAGCCATTTCATGTTGGCTTCTTGGGGCATAAAATATCACCAATATGGCTGTAGTTAAGGAAGATAATGTGTGCCAGGCAGTGGTGACACACACCTTTAATCCTAGAACTTGGGAGGCAGAGCTAAAAGAATCTCGGTGAATTTGAGGCCAGCCCTGTCTATAGAGAGGGTTTGAAGACAGGGCTAAAAGGATACAGAAACCTTATATCAAAAAAGCAATGATAGATAGATAGATAGATAGATAGATAGATAGATAGATAGATAGATAGATAGACAGATAGATAGACAGACAGAAAGACAGATAATATAAAAGGAAGAAAATGTGATCTATGAAACTATTTCTCCACACCTTGGTTCTATGTTGCCCTTGCAACAAGACAATAAAATTTGCAAGCTTACTGTTGATTTCGGCACCAACATTACACGATATTTGTTCTGCCAGAGGCCATTGCTCAAGGGAAGGAAATTTAGCATGTAGCAATTGATGTAGACAATGCATACCTCTTCACTCAGATGATGGTCAGCTTACATTATGTAGCATGGATTATAAAATGATGCGGTGGTTTGAATGAGACACCCCCACAGTCTCAGGCTTGATGGGGAGCCCTGTTAGCCAACCATCTTTAAGAGGTGGGTCTTAGTTAAGGCGTAGCATATCATAGAGCTATCAACAAGGTTATTCAACCTATGCACCCTCTGCAATCTGGAATTCCTCTACCTTCTCTGTTACCAAGACTGTCAAATCTTGCCAAGACAGGGTAAGATGGTTCTAAAATTTTTCCTGCCTCTCAGAATGGTCTGTCAGTTACACTAGACCTTAGCCAAAGTTGGTTGCTTTCAGTGTTACAAATGAGACTTTGGGTGATTGCTCAGGTAGCTAATTGTCTCTATCATATATTGCTTGCTTTGGAAGCTGCTTGATTGCACTTCATGCCTGCTCAAGTAATATTATCTCCCTTCTCAGGCCTTTGATGGGGTTGAAGATTAGATAGTCACAGTTACCTTCCTCTTATGATTTAGCCACGCTTATTTCAGATGCAAGATTTAGACTCATTGAAATAGAATTTTATTGAAGCATTTGTCATGTATACTTTGCATAATGTTGCTTATGTTGTTTGTAATTTTATACTTGATATCTGTCCCTATTGTATGTAGTTTTGAATTGGGTTTGGATCACTCTTGTTCATACAAAAGGGGGAGATGATGGGAACCTTGTTGCCAACCATCTTTAAGGTGAGTGTTAGTTAAGGTGTGGCCTCACTGGGACCCAGGGTAAAGGTTTGCACCTCCCTGTGCCCTCTCTCTAGTCCTTTTCCCACGGGACATTGCTGTGCTTGGATTTCTCATTTTCTGTTTTGTGAGTTTTCCCCTTATAATAAATGAAATATAATTGTTTTTGCTTAGCTGGCCTGGTTAACCCTACACAGGCTCTTCAACTGAAGGAGCTACCTGGGGAGGCTTAGTGAGGGGTGGCCCTGTTGAAGGAAATATGTCACTGTGGACAGGCTTTGAAGCTGCATAACAGCACACCATTCCCAATGTATGCTCTCTGTTGCTTCCTGATGGATCAAGAATTCTCAGCGTCCTGTCCTGCTGCAATGCCTCTTGACGTGAAGGACTCTTATCCTTCTCGAATCATAAGCTCAAATGAACTCTTTCTTCTATAAGTTGACTTGGTCATGGTATTTTGTCACAGCATAAAAAAATGTAACTGACACATGTACCTTTAATGCCCTTGTTTAAATGACCTGGCTATCTGAGAACACAATGCTCAACAAGGTTGTTCTTCAGATATGCCGGAGAGATAAGGACTTATACAAAACAAACAAAACCAGAGGGAACTCATCACACAAGGTCTGTCCAGTCTGTCTCACAACCACAGCTAAAGGGAGTTCTGCTGCTTATTTTCATGTCAACAGAAGCTAGAGTCACCTTGGAAGAGGGAGCCATAATTGAGGAAATGACCCCATAAGACTGGCTTATAGGTAAGTGTGGAGCATTTTCTTAAGTATTGATTGGCATGAAAGTGCCCGGGTCACTGTGGGTGGTGCCACCCCTGAGCAGGTGGGACAGGGGTGTAGGAAAAGCAAGTTTTGCAAGCCATGGGGAGGAAGTTACTAAGCGGTGAGTGCAGAAGGAACGGGTAAAGTAGGGAAGAAGAGTGGTGGAGTCATTAAATATCAAAAGCAACTTCAGCAGCAGAGAACAGAGATGCAGAAAACTGAACAGAGGCCAGGAGTGTGTGAAGAGGACAGCCACAGCTCCTTTCGGCTTATGTGGGCAGAAATCACCGATGTACCTCTGGTGCTGTGTGCTCAGTCACCAATATGGTGAACAGGTACAGGGTGGGGAAATGGACAAGGGCAAGGCAGAATGGTTCAAGGACTAGGAAAAGGTGGATCTGAAGAGTCAAGGGCAGTGAGGAACGGGCTGACCTGAATGGCCCCCTTGCCTCCTGGGTCCAAGGCAATGGTTGTCTGGGCTTGGGCTGTTTCCAGGGGCAATATCTTGGTCAAGGCCCTAACAAAACTGTGAGGGACTGTGTTGATGTCTGTGGCTCCTGTTGCCACCAAGGGCCATGCAGAGGCTGTAGTTTGGGCCAACACCTGAGGTCATGTTGGTATTTGAGGATCAGGGTACAACTTGGGCCATATAAAGCCAGGTGACCTGTGTTGTCACCCTGGGTCCGGGAGTTGTCTGGGCTGAACTGGGCCGAGGGTTATGTCTGGGTCCATGACCCTACTGCAGTCAGGGTCTGTGTTGATATCCATGACTCTTGTTACCATGGAAGACTGAGCGGATGCCTGGGATCTTATCGGGGACTTCTCAGTGCCAGCCTCAGTGTCCCCTTCAAAGCTCAGAAGAAGACTTACAACAGGCATGGGACTTAGATTTGAGGGCAAAATGAAGTCTCCACTACATACTTTTCTGATCAGTTTCTTTATTCTTCTCCGGCTGTTCTATTCTGTAAAGTTTCCACTTTATATACACACAAAACAAAAGTTTCGATGTCCCTTTATCTTTGAAGGTCCCTAATGTGATCTGTATGAAAGACTCCTTTCCTGACTGCATGTCCTGTCAAATGGAAGAGAGTTGCAGGGAGGTGGCTTCTAATGTATCTCAGGGAACGAAGCGGAGATTAGACTGTGGGAACCAAGGTTATTGCCTATGTGACTAAGTTTCCCACTAGTGTCCCACAGAGTTGGGGAAGAATGACCCAATATACCAGTACATGGGGAAGAATCGTGCCCAATAATCCATACTCTGCTGAATCTTGTGCCAAGGGAGAGTGCTTATGGCTTCACAAGAGATCTACTGTAAGAATCAGCTGATATACAAAAGGTGGTGTAGGCCCAGGGCCTTGTGAACTGGTTTATCTCCATCAGAACACATTCATTCTGGTGGGTCAGCCTTCTGCTCTATCAGCTGAAATCTCACTGGACAGTCCTGCTGACCACAGCAGGATCTGGGCTGCCACCTGGGGCCATGTTGTTGTTCAGGGGTCACACTGCCACTGGGCAGAATAGTATAGCTGAGCCTATTGATGGGGGCGCAAGTGATCTGGCCCCACGAACTTGCATGGGAAATCTGGTCCCACCCTCATCTGCCATATGGTGGAGTGGGTAAAGAAAAGAAGACCTCCCTGCTTCCTTGACCCTCACTACCTATGGCAGCAGGGAGAGCTGGCCCTGGCACACTCTTGAGAATGAGAGAGCTGGTACTGCCCCTCACCAGCTACAGCACTAGGTAGAGGAGGCCCCGCCCTCACCTGGGTTGTACACTACAGCTCACCCTGATGGCAAGGGCACAAGAGAACTGCCTGAGGGCATGACAGGAGATATGACCTCACCCACTGCTCTCGCATGCCCCCTACCCAGCAATCTGGAGAGTGGGCTCTGCTCCTCTCGTGGGCAAAACTGAGAACCCACCCTGGTGATGTGAGTGTGGGTGAGGAGTGTCTGGGAGCAGGAGAACCAGCCCCGCCCCTGGCTGCAGGCTGCACTGCGTGAGCTAGCCTGAGAAATGATGGCAAACTCACCTGGTAGTGACAGCGAGGGAAAGCTGGCAGGCTGACCAACCAGCTCCACCCAGGCCCAGAACTAGGCCTATGAGTTGGCCCACGCCAGCATCCATCCCATCTCCGATCTGTTGAAGCATGTGGAGGGGCTGAACCTGCAGAGCCGAAGTTGCAGGATCTCCACAACACAGCAGGCTATCCGAAAGGAGTCCCCCCCGAGGGCCCATTATCTATAGTGTAGCAGAAGCCAGAGGCCAGACCAATGACTCATAGCAGTGAACACTTGCAGTAATGCTGTATGGACTAAGGGAAAACTGTGTGATTCACTGGACCACACCACAGTTCCCACAATGACATGGTGATCATTCTTTTCTTTCTCCTTCTTTTTTGATTTTTGCTACTTATTTGGTTTAGCTTTTCTTTTAAATTTGGTTTTGTTTTGTGAGAGAGGTTGCAAGGGCAAAGGGCAGACGCAAAGGGGCAGGGAGATAAGTGAGATCCGGATGCATGATGTGAAATCCACAAAGAATGAATAAAATGTCTTATTTTTTAAGATGAACCATGGGAATACTCAGGTGAGAGGGCTCAGGGGAAAGGGAAGAAGTTCAAAGACCCCAAGGTCAGGATAGGAACATATCTCCCGTTGAGAAACAAGCAGTGTGGCTGAAATACGGAAGGTGAACAAAAAGGAAGTAAGTAGTAGATAACAGCTTCAAAATTTAGAATTGGTTGGTAAAAGGGGGCTCAGATTTACTTGGGTTTTGCAGCCCATTGTCAAGACTTTTGGTTTTCCTTTCAATTTACTACATGACACTGAGTTTTCCAGGTGCAAATTTTCCCTATCTTTGTGCCTCATTCTAGTGTTAGTCAGGAGCCCAGACTACAGCCCAGACATAAACGGAGACACACTCCAAAGCCAAATGCCCAGGAGTCACTTGCACCATTCAATCCCAGAATGCTCTAGACACCCCTCTTACTGGATATCCCTAATGGTGCTTACAGTTCCACGGAATAAGGATAAGAAGTTATCAGGCTTCCCTACTTCCTCCAGGAAGAACACCTGGACAGAATGGCCAGGGTCTAAGAAATTGCCCTGGGGCAGGGGTGGGGCTGCAGGATCTGATGAGCTGGCCAGAGCAACACAAACAGCTGGAAACATCCAGGGGCTAGGTGATCCGCCAATTTTAGATCGCCTCTCTTCAGAGAAAATACAGTGGAAAGGGTTTCAAGCAGTTCTTTGTCTACAGCACCCTTTTATGATTATGAAAATATGATTATGCAAATCAGCCCTGAGTCTACTCCCCAAAACTACAGAAGCCACCCACAGGAAATAGAGCCAGACACATGGGAAAGAGTATGGAATTTGCAAGCATGAATTTCTGACTGTGTGGTCAACATATTACAAAACAAAATCAAATATGTCTTTTGGCCATTCATTTTGATATGAGCATATTAAAGTTGGTGACAGACAGTTCTTTTTGTAGATGTTCCCTCTTTAGAACACAGATTGTCATTTAACACCTCGATCTGCCCAAAATGTTTAGTACGGAATTTAACAGGGAAAATATAGAGTTAAATTACAAACACTGGAAACTCGGACTGGTTTTCACCCCCACAGACTACTGTCCTTGGATTTTAGAAGGTAGATAGGGACAATGCTTACTTGTTCAAGTTACTTTCAATATGATTCTTAGTGTATCTATACTTCAAACTTTATTTTTTCCTTTTTAAAATTGATTTTATTGAGCTATACATTTTTCTCTGCTCCTCTTCCCTTCCTCTCCCCTCCCCTTCTATTCTTTCCCATGGTTCCCATGCTCCTAATTTACTCAGATCTGTCCTTTTCTACTTCCCATGTAGATTAGATCCATGTATGACTCTGTTAGGGTCCTCATTGTTGTCTAGGTTCTCTGAGATTGTGAATTGTAGGCTGGTTTTCTTTGCTTTATGTCTAAAAGCCACTTATGAGTGATTACATATAATATTTGCCTTTCTGGATTTGAGTTACCTCACTCAATATGATGTTTTCTAGATCAATCCATTTGCCTGCAAATTTCAAAATGTCATTTTTCTCTGCCTTGTAGTATTCCATTGTTAAAAGTACCACATTTTCCTTATCCAATCTTCTGGAATTAGTGTTGCTATTGAATTCTAATTTTAAGCCATGGTGATCTGATTAGATACATGGGGTCATTCTAATTATTTTGTATCTGTTGAGGTTTGTTTTGTTACATAGTATGTGGTCAATTTTTGGGAAGGCTCCATGAGGTGTTGAGAAGAAGGTATATTCTTTTATATTTGTATGGAATGTTTTATAAATGACTGTTAAGTCTATTTGAGTCATAATAACTGTTAGTTCCCTTATTTCTTTATTAATTTTTGTCTGACAGACCCATTCAATGGTGAGAGTGGAGGGTTGAAGTCTCCTACTATTAGTGTGTGGGGTTTAATGTGTGATTTAAGCTTTAGAAGTGTTTCTTTTACATATGAGGGTGCCCTTGTGTTTGGAGCATAGATGTTCAGTATTGAGATTTCCTCTTGATGGATTTTTACTGTGACTACTCTGAAATGTCCTTCTTTGTCTCTTTTGATTGATTTTAGTTTGAAGTCTATTTTGTTAGATATTAGGATAGCTACACCAGCTTGTTTCTTAGGTCCATTCGATTAAAGAAAATTTTCCCAACACTTTACTCTGAGGAGATGTCTGTCTTTAAGGCTGAGGTGTGTTTCTTTTTTTTTATTCTCTCTTTTTCTTTATTTTATTTATTTATTAAAGATTTTTGCCTCCTCTCCACCACCGCCTCCCATTTCCCTCCTCCTCCCCCAATCAACTCCCCCTCCCTTATCAGCCCAAAGAGCAATCAGGGTTCCCTGCCCTGTGGGAAGTCCAAGGACCACCCACCTCCATCCAGGTCTAGTAAGGTGAGCATTCAAACTGCCTAGGCTCCCACAAAGCCAGTATGTGCAGTAGGATCAAAAACCCAGTGCCATTGTTCTTGAGTTCTCAGTAGTCCTCACTGCTGCTATGTTCAGCAATTCCGGTTTTATCCCAGGCTTTTTCAGACCCAGGCCAGCTGGCCTTGGTGAGTTCCTGATAGAACATCCCCATTGTCTCAGTGTGTGCATGCACCCCTCACGGTCCTGAGTTCCTTGCTCGTGCTCTCTCTCCTTCTGCTCCTGATTTGGACCTTGAGATTTCAGTCCGGTGTTCCAATGTGGGTCTCTGTCTCTGTCTCCTTTCATCGCCTGATGAAGGTTAATATTCAGGAGGATGCCTATATGTTTTTCTTTGGGTTCACCTTCTTATTTAGCTTCTCTAGGATCATGAATTATAGGCGCAATGTCCTTTGTTTATGGCTAGAAACAAAATATGAGTGAACATCCCATGTTCATCTTTTTGGGTCTGGCTTACCTCACTCAGGATAGTGTTTTCTATTTCCATCCATTTGCATGCAAAATTCAAGAAGTCCTTGTTTTTTACTGCTGAATAGTACTCTAAAATGTATATATTCCACACTTTCTTCATCCATTCTTCCATTGAAGGGCATCTAGGCTGTTTCCAGGTTCTGGCTATTACAAATAATGCTGCTATGAACATATTTCAGCATATACTTTTGTTGTATGATAGGGCATCTCTTGGGTATATTCCCAAGAGTGGTATTTCTGGGTCCAGGGGTAGGTTGATCCCGAATTTCCTGAGAAACCGCCACACTGCTTTCCAAAGTGGTTGCACAAGTTTGCATTCCCACCAGCAATGGATGAGTGTACCCCTTTCTCCACAACCTCTCCACCAAAGGCTATCATTGGTGTTTTTTATTTTAGCCGTTCTGACAGGTGT
This sequence comes from Neodon shergylaensis, assembly GCA_025134845.1. Taxonomy (NCBI): domain Eukaryota; kingdom Metazoa; phylum Chordata; class Mammalia; order Rodentia; family Cricetidae; genus Neodon; species Neodon shergylaensis. The sequence continues at coordinate 10,156 of JABTXL010018435.1, forward strand.
AAGATGGTATCTTAAAGTTATCTTGATTTGCATTTCCCTGATCGCTAAGGAAGTTGAGCATGACCTTAAGTGTCTTTTGGCCATTTGAACTTCTTCTGTTGAGAATTCTCTGTTTAGCTCAGTGAGGTGTGTTTCTTGTATGCAGCAGAAGGATGGGCTTTGTTTTTGTAGACAGTCTGTTAGCCTGCGTCTCTTTATAGGTGAGTTGAGTCCATTTATATTAAGGGATATTAATGATCAGTAATTGCTATCTCTTATTATTTTAGTTTTCATTGTTGGTGATGTTATTTTGTGTTTTTTTTCCCTTTTTTTGGGATTTGCTGTTGTGAGATCATCTATTGTCTGTGTTTTTGATGATGTGGCCAATTTCTTTGGGCTAGAGTTTTCCTTCTAGTACTTTTTGTAGTGGTGGGTTTTCTGTCTAGGTATTGGTTAAATCTGGTTCTGTCATGGAGTGTCTTGTTTTGTCTTTCTATAGTGATTGAAAGTTTTCCTGGGTATGGTAGTCTGGGCTGGCAACTGTGGTCTCTTATTGTCTGCATAACGCTTGACCAGGACCTTTTGGCTTTCATTGTTTCCAATGAGAAGTCAGGTGTAATTCTGATATGTCTGCCTTTGTAAGTTACTTGACCTTTTTCCTTCACAGCTCTTAATATTCTTTCTTTACTCTGGATGTTTACTGCTTTTGTTATTATGTGGCAAGGGGACCTTATTTTCAATATGGTCTATTTGGTGTTCTGTAAGCTTCTTTTATCTTCATAGGCTTATCTTTCTTTAGGTTGGGAAAGTTTTCTTCTATGAGTTTGTTAAGTATATTTTCTGTGCTTTTGAGTCGAACTTCTCCTTCTTTTATACCTATTATTCTTACGTTTAGTCTTTTCATGGTGTCCCATATTTTCTGGATATTTTGTGTCAAGCTTTTGCTAGATTTAATGTTTTTTTTAACTGATGAGTCTGTTTCCTCTATTGTATCTTGAGTGCTTGAGATTCTCTCTTCAATCTCTTGTATGCTGTTTATGCTTGCATTTGTGGTTCCTGGTCATTTTCTTGTGCTTCTTGTTTCTATAATTCCCTCAGCTTGTGTTTTCTTTGTTTTCCCTATTTCAGGTTTCAAGTCTTGAATAGTTTTTTTCATATGTTTGATTGATTTTTTTCTTGCTTTTTTCTAAGGGATTTGTTGATGTCTTTCAATTTCTTGTTTGTCTTTTCCTCCATTTCTTTGGGGGAGTTTTTTCATTTCCTTTTTAAGGGCCTCAAGAATTCTCCTAAAGTTATTTTTAGGTTATTTTCTTCTGCTTCATCTATATTTGGTTGTTCAAGTCTTGCTGTTGTAGGGCCACTAATTTTTACTGGTGTCGTGTTGCTCTTTGTGGTGGTGTATGTGTTCTTACCTTGTCTACCCATCTTTTCCTCTAATTGGTGTAGTTGGGGCTGTCTGTGACTCTGGTGATCAATCTTGCAGGTGACAGCAGATCCAAGGCTCAGATGGTTGCTCCTTGTGGTGCAGTCAGGGCCAAGGTTCCAGTCACCCGGTTGAACACTCCTTGTTCCTGGGAGTCGCTCAGTGCTTGCGAGGTTCCCTCTGCCATACCAGGGGTCATTAAGACCTGATACCAAGGAGATTGCTTGCTTGGGGCTCTTTTTGCTGAGGTTGCTGCCTTGGGCCTGCTCTGGTAGAGGCCCTGGCTCAGACCTCGGTTGTCCCAGACTCATGGCCAGACCTGAAGAGGTCTCTGGTTGTAGTCTACTCCTTAGAATGTCCCAGACCCGTACAAGGACCGCAGAGGTCTCTGGTTCTGGCCTACTTCCTCAGTGGTTGCTCCCTTGTACCTGCTCTTGTGGAGTTCGCTGTCTTGCACCTGTTCTAGCCGAGGTCACTGGCTCAGATCTGTTTCTGTAACTTTCCCTTGTCTGGGCTGGCTCACTCCTGTGGAGGTCCCTGGCTTGAATCTGATTCCTTAAAGGTCTCTGGTTCCTGCCCACTCCCTCAGGCCTACTCCCTCAGACCTCCTCCTGTTGAGTTCGCTGTCTCAGGCTTGATCTGGCCTCTCAAACTTTATTTTTATTGTGCTGGAGACTCGCTTCAGAGCCTTGGACATGCTACTGAAATACATCACTATTGTCATACATCATTTTTATCAAACTAGAAAAAAATTGTTGTTATTGTTGTTGTTACTTGTGGCACACCAAACCGGAATGATCAACTTACTGAAACAAATTTTCCTAGGGCCCAATTCTGCCATGTTCCCTCACACATGAGCCACTTTATGTCTCTGCTGAGGGTTTGCGTCTCTAGTGTACACTCTCTGGCAGAAAATTCTTTAAGCTTTCTAACTGTTCTTTACGTATCATCTGGTTTCTTGTTTCTGTTCCTTTAGATTATAAAAGGCAACAAACTTTGAAAATAAAGTAACAACAGCAAAAACAACAGACTAAAACTCAGAGTGCAGATTAATCTCTCCATTCTGAATTTTTATGGTAACAATTCATACTTGCATTAATGCAGACATGTATGCTATCTTTTAAGGTTTATGTGTTTTCAGAACAAGGGAAACAAACAACAATGAAAATGTGTGGCCCAGGTTACCCAGTATCTCAGAGTGCATCTGTTACAGTTTCCTCAGAGTTTTGTATCCATAACAGCTTCAAGGCTTCTGGGTGAGATGGTCCAGCATCACAGACTATTCTAGCCAGGACTTGACCATTATCCTAATTTTCTCAGGGTCCTCCAAAGATTTCAGTACCCCCAAACAACAGGAAATGGTCTAGAGAACACAACACCCACATTCCCAAGAGGTGGAATGGGTAGTTTTTAGTCATTTGTTGGGTTAAAGATGTTTTTCACAACCAAAATTGGGTAGAAATTGTTGGTTACAAGTTGTTACTGGTCATGGTCAGAGAGAAAGCAAAACAAAGGAAACTAGATTCAGGGATATCTTCCTGAAGGGAAAAAGAGGGGAATATAGTATAGAAATGATGGGATAAAAGGGTGGATTGTTGAACCTACTTTTCAACAACCACTAGTCTCAAATATTTTACACTGCTTTGAATTTTTGTATATTGATACAAATTTAAGGTTATTTTAGTTATACTAAACGTATGTTTCTACTCTTGTTAAATGTAGTGTGCTTATGCAGCTCAATTAAAAATGTAACGTATAATTAAGAAATGCAGGTTAGTAGTAAAAAAAGAAAGAAAGGAAGCTACACCCATACCGTCTCAGCAATATGACAGCCTGAACACTATCTGAATAAGAACAACAGCAAGCATGGGCAGAAGAAAGTTTACAGGCCTCAGCCTTACCCAAAATACTATAGGCAACTGAGAAAATCTGGAGCAAGAGAAACAGTCTCCCCCAAAGAAGAGCACACCAACTGATTATCCAACACCAAATGGTCATCCCTGCAAACATACATAGAAATAATATTATACAGACCAAGCAGCTTATATTCAGGAATATACATGTATGTACACACACATATGCATATAATGCAATTAATGAAAAAAGAGACTATGAATTTTAAGGAAAATGGAGAGAAACATATAGGAGGATTTGGAGGGAGGAGAGTGAAGGGGGAATATTGTAATTATATTATAATGTCAAAAGTAAAACAAACAAAAGAAAGTTATTGAAATAACTATTAGAAATCACAGCTGCCAAGTTAATTCTTAAGTTTTATTTATATTTTTAAAAATTAGCAGTAGCTGGGGACAAGATAATTGTTTGAGGCTATTCTAGGCTACACAGTCAGTTGCAATCCACCCTAGACTCTCCTTCAAACACGAATAAAAGTTTAGTTAATTTCAATAATACAAGTAAACATTTAAAGGTCTGTCTTTTTATTTTATGAGTACGAGCGTCTTGTCTGCATGTATGGATGTGCTCCTCATGTGTGCCTGGAGCCCGGGGAGGCCAGGAGAGGTCACCAGATTCCCTGGAACTGGAGTTATATAGAGATGGCAGTGACCCATCATCCATGTGCTAGGAACTGAATTCAGGACCTCTGCAAGAGCAGCAGTCAGAATTCTTAACTGCCAAGCCATCTCTCCAGCTGCAATGAAATTAGTTTCTTAAAGCTTAGTGGCCTGGCTTGAATCAGAGAGTTTCATGACTTATATTGATAATTTTGTTTTTACATCAGTGATGATCCCATTTTCTAGAATGTCATCTTTGTCAAATTATACTACTAACTTTTAGTTCACTGATCTTCATAGTCTGGAATGATCGATTTTCGGGTTCCTGTTGCTGGTGCTGCTGCCATTGTTCTTTTGAAACAAGGTCTCACTGCATTACCCAGGTTGACTCAGGCATCCTTGAACTCATTATCCTCCTGTTTATGCACCCACAATTCCTGTTGTTATAAGTGCCCACCCCCAGGAGTGACTTAATAGCTTGCTTTGTATAAGATTCTGATTTCTGTCAAAGGGAGTTCATAAAAAGAGATAAGTAGATTTCTGGAGTCATCTCTCCATATCAAAAACAAACTGATCCTAATGCTATCCAGCTCTCAGCATGGAGGTGGGTGCTGGAACACCATGCTTGTTGGAGTCATATAGCTGTAAGAGTATGGTAGAGCTAAGATCCTTCCTGCCACTCACACTACAAACCTCTACCATTAAATCTCTGTCCTCCACATGTACATACACACACTAGCACACAGTCACAAGAGCATCTCTATAACACACATGCGTGGAGAGAGAGAGAGAGAGAGAGAGAGAGAGAGAGAGAGAGAGAGAGAG
>JABTXL010018435.1:14905-35106 GCA_025134845.1 Neodon shergylaensis
GAGAGAGAGAGAGAGAGAGAGAGAGAGAGAGAGAGAGAGAGAGAGAGAGAAAGTACACATGGCTTGGGTTTTTGCCAGAACCATGCTGACACAAGCTGAACACTGGGATCCTGAATACCTACTCTAGTTGCTGGCTGGCTAATAAAGACTCCTTATTGCTTAAACTCATGTCCAAGCAGTCTTCTGTAGTGGATACTCCCACAACATTTCTGGAGGTCCCACTGAGATCCCAAAGACTAGAACTTGAGACACTGGGAGCTCAGAGTCCCCTCTGAGCTGGGAAGAGTGGGTGAACAGGAGAGTCCCAGGGGGTATGCAAACTGAGACGTTACAGGGCTCCTGGACTCAAGTTGATCACTTGTTGCTTAACAATTTAGAGGAGTAGGAGTCTGACGCCGCCACCAGTTGCCTAGTGTGTCACCTCTAGAGCTAAGTCTGATTGAGGTGCCTTATGTTTGGACACATAGGAGTGGTTAGAGGCAGCCCTGATCCAGTGTCCTGGATCCATGTGAGACATCACTAGATTGCTACTGTTTGTTCAGGTGTAACAATGTGTGGTAGCTGTTCCTGGTTGTCCGTGTGTGTGTGTGTGTGTGTGTGTGTGTGTGTGTGTGTGTTTACGTGTTTCTATCAGATCTGCCTCTCTATATTAACCAGTGGCTCTCTCTCTTGTGAGATCACCCATGGATTAATAACTATACCTCTTGTTGGGGATCCAAATCCTTTTCACTCTGTCAGGTTGCCCAAAGAACTCCCCCAAACCTCTGCCTGACCCCTTCACAGAGTGCTAGCTTATTTTATCTATGACTCTGTCTCACAGTCTGCCCCAATTGGTCCCCATGTTGAGGCTGGGAGGGGCCAAGACTCTCATCCAGGGCTCCATGACTTCTAAGCAGAATGCACACAGGGGGGCAGAAAATAGTTCCCCAAGGTGTGCAGACCCTCAGATTCTGCACCTGCTCTAAGCAGCCCCAGGAAAAGGGAAAAGAGAAAGTACATCATTCCTCTTTCATGATTCATGACATTTTCAACCAATTGTCACTATAATTGGAAAATTCAAAACCCATCATTCTCTTCAAAAAGTAGAAAAACTGCTTATGGGGACTGGGCAGGGGGATCACTGCTGGACAATGCAGCCTGGACAGATTGGATTTTCCCTTCTACCAGACACTGGCCAAGGAGACTTTAAACATTTTTTGCTAGGTCCTTCTCAAAAGTATTAAAGACTGCTGTGAAAACCATTTCCTTTCTCATCCCAGTTGGCCCCAGACATTAACAAAGGTAATAAAGTTAAAAAAAATTAAAGGTATCAGCAGGTCCTAGTTGCTAAAGGCAGCTAAAAATGATGCTTTAACTACAGAGAACTGGTTGGGAGAAAAATCCACTGTCATCTTTGCTAATGATGAAACAGACTCACAGAAACTGCAAAACATTGATGTGTTACCCTCTGTCAGAAGAAAATCTCACTGAAAGTCCTGCCTCCCAATCAAAAGATACAGCAAAGATCCCCAGGGTTGTGGGCAGAAACCAACTCCCCAAGTCTGGCCTAACATTAAGTTCCTCCATGCTGCCTGGGTTGGAGACACAGGCATCCTTGGTGCCCTGCCACACCCTGAAACATGCCTCCCTGTTTGTGAAGAAACCTAGGACCTCTGATTCTTATTAGTCTGATTCCTCCAGAGAAACAGGTGTGCACTGTCTTAAACCTAAAAGATGCATTTTTTTCAGCCTGCCAGAGCCTGTCAGAGGTGAGTCGACCGATCTTTGCTTTTAAACCGACAGACACAGACGGAGGTTACAACGCACAACATACCTGGACCAGTTTGTCCCAAGAATTATGGTATGCCTAGACTGGACAGACTGGCTCAGGATTTTTCTTTTTTTTTTTCGTCTGCCATATGTAATTTTATTCAATGAATTTTTAAATGCAACATGAAAATGTTCATTAAAATGTTTTATTTTGTGATTAACTATACATGAATATATACATGCAGATTAATTTTTAAAATTAAATGAGTAGTTTGGTTTGCAAACCTTCTGTCATGACATTATGGATTTACATTAGCATCTAGATGCGAGTTTTGAGCTCAAGTAAATCCAAAACAGAGAGCCTTACTCAGGAAGGGCCCAAATGAGAGGCCAATACCCAGGGAACTGATTTCACTGAGATCCAGCCTGTCAGGGGAGGATAAAAGCACTTGCTACTTTTTATAGCTACCCTTTATGAGTGGGTTTCAGTGTTCCCCGATATGGGTTGAAACTGCTCAGTCAGTAGCTAAAAAGCTCCTCCAGGAACCGGTTGCCTGACTTGGCCTCTCTCTAGCAACTGGTGTCAACAATGTCCCACCTTTCATAGCCAAAACCTCTATGAAATCTCTACAGCTTTTACTGTCAAAAGTAATTATAAAATACTTAATAGTAAAAACTCTAGAAATAGATTGAAAGCTTCATTGTGCATATTAACCTCAAAGTTCTGAGAAGGGTAAAAAAAAGTAACAAGGCATTTAAAAAAAACACAAACTCACATTAGAGTCCAGTGAAGGGTGAATAGACATTCTTTATTTATTTATTTATTTATTTATTTATTTATTTATTTATTTATTTAGGCGTGCTGCACTCCACATAGGGAGTGAGAGATTTATGTGAGATTATGTTTGGAAGACCTTGCTTCCCTGGCTCAAAGAGCAGCAGTTGGCAGAAGTCTCTATTTCTCTCTCAAGCCACTAGAGGCCCTCCAGTCCTCCTTTCATCAGAGGATTCAAGAGACCCAGCTGACCTCAGAATCCACCACCAGTTTCCCATTATTTAGCATAGTGACACCATCTGGTAACCAATGAGTAACCAACTGGGTGCTGAAACCTATTTTAAAAGGGCCCTACATAGTGATTCTGTTAGCCTGAGTCTTATGTTTAGTATAAATACAGGGTCATGGTCCAACCCACACCACCTGCAGGATTGGACCTTGGGAACCGAGGAAGACAGATACAGGGAAGGTATTAGCCAATATGACTGCAGACCAGTAACCCATATTCATTTTGACCTTTGCTCACTGATGCCCACTTTAAATGTCTGGTTTATTGGGAAAAAAAAGATGTGGGAGTTTACGTGTTGGACTAGGAATACAGAGTTTACAATTGTATGCATGCCCTGCAGCAGAGCCCCCTAGTTGCCATGAAGTTTTCATTGCAAAAACTGGAATTGTAAAACTGAGGTTTCCTTTAAAACTCCTTTAAAAAAGATTCTGGTCTTTGGGAAATAGGGACAACCTGGGGAATCAGACTTTCCACCTCTCTTAGTTTGGGTTTCTATTGCTGTGAAGAGACAGCATGACCAAGGCAAATCTTATAAAGCAAAACACTTAATTGGGGCTGGCTTACAGTTTCAGAGGTTAAGTCCCTCATCATGGTAGAACATGGTGGCATGCAGGCAGACATGGTGCCGGAGAAGGAGCTGAGAGTCCTACATCTTGATTCAAAAACAGCAGGAGAGACTGTGTCCCACACCAGGCATAGCTTGAGCATGTGAGAACTGAAAATCCACTTCCACAGTGACACACTTCCCTCCAACAAGGCCACACCTACTCCAACAAAGCCACACCCTTTATAGCGTAACTCCCTCTGGACCAAGCATTCAAACACAAGAGCCTGTGGGGCCATACCTATTTAAACCACCACAATATCTCAGGAAATGATCCTAGGAATAGATTAAAACTACCCACCCAGGTCTCTAAACATTTGGGTCCTAAAAGATCTACCCCTGCCAAAGCCCCAACCAACTATCCCCTCAAAAGACTTAACACATTTGGGGCCAGAATTCCACCTCCCAACATCCAGGAAGCTGAGGGTTTCTCATCATTATTTCCAACTCTTGACAAGATCCACCACTTAGTTAATCATTCCTAGCCAAAAATCAAGCAGGACTGCTTGATCTACAGCCCATGTACTACACAGGGGTAGGAACTAACCAGACTGTTAGCCTATTGACTTACAAAACTCGCTGTTACTGAGGGCGGCTCAAATTAATGTTTGAGGACTTTGAAGGGATTGAAACTTGTCTGCTATCCAAAACCTTTAACCTAGGCACTTCCCCTTCTTCTGATACCTGCTGTTCTTGCCTTGTGGGTTAACTCATCCGGACAACAGCAATATTATTGAGCACATGAAACTATTTTGTGGCCATGTATTAATGGTTTGACTAAATATATTTGTTCTGATACTTTATATAGTATAGACCATAAACTAACAAGGTGGGAGATTAGATAATTGGTACAGGTCTCTGTTCTTTTGGTCCCCCTGGCTAACTACTCTGAGATCAGTACTGGCTGGATCTTTACTTCTCATTCTAATTGGATTAACAGAGGGGCTATCATCTTAAACTATATGGCCAATTATGTATCAATTTAATAAAATTAATGGTCCTTAGAATCAACTACACCTCTTTAGAGTAGGATGAATCCATGATATGACTCATTTACTAATAGGGTGGAAAGTAACAGGCCCCAGACCATAATAGTTCCTCAGACCTTAGTATAACTGACTCAGTGATGGAAGTATCATTCAGGTTGTAAAACTTGGTGTGTCACCAGTACCATCTGACAAAACTAAAACAAAAACCTAAGTCATCAGAGTCCATAGTTCTGGGAAAGCTTTTTGGCTCCTGAAGTTCTGCTTCTGGCTAACTGTTCTTGTTCACCAAAGTGTGTCAACCCAGGACATGGTTTGTGTGCTTACAAGCTCACCCAGAGAAAGGCTCGGGACTACACTAGGACCCTGAACATCCAGTGTAGTTGTCTTTCTACTAGCTTAAACTCATGTCTAAGCAGTCTGCTCTGGTGAACACCCCACAACAGAAACCTGTCCACAAACAACTTTACAATAGTATAGGCTGTTGAATTATGCACCTGAAAAGTGGTGTAGACAGACAGTTTTGTTTCTGTGTCTTCAGACAATTCTAAAATGAAAACAAACGAAGCATGTGGCCAGCCAGCACTTTTATAACTTACTTTCATATGGAAACTTCATGAAATATTTCATCTTGATCCCTACAAGACATTGTCACTGTCCCCGGCATGGTGGAGACACTCAGGCTGAGTTTTAAGAGAAAAAAAAGAAAGCCTGATGGTGCACAAAAATCATCTCAGCTACCGAGGAACTGAGGCAGGTCAGTCATTGGTTATTATAAAGAGAGTCTTGAAGGAAGGGGATGTGAGCAGAATCAGGAGGCCTTGAACACAAGCATTGAACACTGGCAATAACAGTTGTGTGTGCCTAAGAAGTAAACATTCAGAAAAAAAAAACATCTGTCCAGAGAAAAATAAGGAAACGAAACCTTGGGGAATGGGAAGGGCTACCTGTTTATTACTACTGACCCTGGGAAGAAAAATGGCCTAGTGGAAGCAGGGGTGGGAGTCTGGTATGCTATCAGCGGTGGCTGGTTAAGGTACCCTTAGGCAACCTTGTAGGCAACTTGAAGTCAACCTGCTGCCTAAACAGCTCACGGGCTCCTTCTTAGTCATGATTGACTTTATACTGAAGGTGGGCTTTCCAGGAGAACCTTTCCCCCATATCTTTAACACCACATTTGAGACCTTTTCAGTCTCCTGAACAAGAATAATGTATGATTAAAGAGGAGTTGCAAGGGGCAGGTGCACAGCTCACCGTCAGATGTCAGAATGCAGACTTTAGTTCATCCTGAGAACACACAGAGATGGCATTAAGGACTTGGAATTGCTCCTAAGTTGTCATGCTATCCGATCCTGGAAGAAGCCCTCAAAAATACCAAGTTTGGAGAAGAGACATTGGATTCAGCTGATCATCTACCATGAAATGCATAAAGTGTGTTCTATTTGCCTATGGCTCTCTGAATGGAACCCACACTCACACACCATAGGAAAATGTATATCCCTGAACAATCCTAGTAGCCCCATAGTATGATTGAGTAATCAGAAAACATCACCTATACTGACTCTACATAAATTCTGGTCTCAGTGGCACCGGAATTGCTTGCTCATTTTTTTTCCATAATCACATTAACTAGCCCTTGTGTTAAACCAGTTCCTTTCCCTCATTTATTTCAGGCATGGCTTCACAACAGGAACCCACAACAAAGAAAAACTAGAGAAGAGTAATGTTCATGCATGTATCACATGGGAGCCAGGACATTTTCATAATAGGCATGGATTTCGTGGGTTTCAAGGAATTTTTGGGTAGGATGTAGGAATGTGAATTTTCAAGTTCCTGAATCCACCACAAGTGACCATTTTTTTATGTTTAAAATTAAAAGAAGTTTTGTACGGTGTTTTTTCCCTGGTGATCTTGGACTCTGTAACACCACCTGCACGTTTGATGTATGCTTTGAATGATTCGTGATAAAGCAAATTATTGTTCATTTAAAAAATATATATAAATAGAAATCTGATTCCCAAATAGAAAACACTATCCTGAGTGAGGTTAGCCAGACCCAAAAAGAGGAACATGGGATGTACTCATTCATATTTGGTTTCTAGCCATAAATAAAGGACATTGAGCCTATAACTCAGGTTCTTAGAGAAGCTAAATAAGAAGGAGAACCCAAAGAAAAACATATAGGCATCCTCCTGAATATTAACCTTCATCAGGCGATGAAAGGAGACAGAGACAGAGACCCATATTGGAGCACCGGACTGAAATCTCAAGGTCCAAATCAGGAGCAGAAGGAGAGAGAGCACAAGCAAGGAACTAAGGACTGCGAGGGGTGCACCCACACACTGAGACAATGGGGATGTTCTATCGGGAACTCACCAAGGCCAGCTGGCCTGAGTCTGAAAAAGCATGGGATAAAACCGAACTCGCTGAACATAGCGGACAATGAGGACTACTGAGACCTCAAGAACAATGGCAATGGGTTTTTGATCCTACTGCACGTACTGGCTTTGTGGGAGCCTAGACAGTTTGGATGCTCACCTTACTAGACCTGGATGGAGGTGGGTGGTCTTTGGACTTCCCACAGGGCAGGGAACCCTGATTGCTCTTTGGGCTGACGAGGGAGGGGGACTTGATTGGGGGAGGGGGAGGGAAAGGGGAGGCGGAGGTGGGGAAGAGACAGAAATCTTTAATAAAAAAAATAAAATAAAATAAAAAAATAAAACTAAAAAAAAAAGAAATCTGATTCCCATTGTAGACCATGTAGTTGTTGATACACTTCAGGAAATAAAACAGATGACCACCTTCCTACTTCTACTCTGTGATCCTTCTCTTTCCTGGTAACCAGGTTTCGCTGCACCTCTCTGGCATCTCTCATTTCCTTCACATTGTGAGTATCACTTTCCCATCTCCTCTCAGCTAACTCTGAACAGCTGTATAATTTTGGATTCAAAGTCTTATCTTTAAAACACTTGCTTTTACTATGGCTGCCAGTGTCAAGTTCGACCTCATGACTTCTTAGTTCTATCTACACCCTGCTCTCCAAGATATTCTTCACGAGGAAAAGATGCTATGCCCAAGTAGGCTACATCACTGATCCCCAAAGTGCAAGGTAGGATGGTGACAGTCACCTAGGAAACTGCAGCAGAATGAAGATAGAAACCCATTCTGCATATAAAAGGTATATGGCCACCATATCCCCCTATGCTGCTGTAGAAGAGAGGTCATTTCTCCAAGCTTTGGACTTCTCTTTTGGCTTCCATTAACAGAACAAAATGTCTCATTCTATGTAAATGGAATGACAAATGCAACTAGTGCTTTGGCAAATCTTAGTATTTATTGTTATTGTATGTGACAAGACAGTGTTTTCATGGCCAACAGGATTGCTCAAGATATTACTGGCACAAGAGGAACTGTTGTGATGTCTTAGCAACAGAGGCACTCTCGGGATCTTCATCCTTCTTGGGTGGAAAGTTGTTCAAGGGACCAGATGTGTCACTGCTGTGTAGGAATTCCATCTGCTTGTTCCTGTATTTAGACCTCCTATTCTTAAACCAAGCCTGAAATAAGACCAAGATGGCGGCCGGGTTATCATGCAGAGTAACTAATGTTATGGTGGTAAAACACACGCAACTTCATAGGGGACTGGCATTCTCCCCTCCACAGAACGGAGTTTCCCATTCCTCACAAACTTCAAGACTGCAAGTATTACCCAGGGTGGAGGATGTGGTCATAGCCCACGAAATCTTGCTTTCCACCACTATAGACTGTCCACACACAGACTCAGCACACATAGCAACAGGCCCACTCTTCTGCAGAAGCCTTTGGAAAAACAAGCTATCCGCCAATGCCTGAACTCTATCAGGCTCATTCTTCATAATGAAAGATTTGGAGCACTATCTCAGAGTTGACACAAGATATCAACCTGGGGAGATTAAATTCAGAGCTGCATTTGTCTGAGCCATCTTACTAAAACCTTACAAAAGAAAATGAGAAGAAGCAGCCACAAGGGCTTTTCAGCGCTTGTCCCACATCCTTTTCACCTTGCTTAAACAATTTTCCTCGTAGAAAGGCAAGCCATCCCTGCTCCATATTTACTCACTCATTCTTTGAGCAGTTAGTAACAACTAACTCTTATTCCTGCCATCACGTAAGTATTTCCATGGCAATCCTGAGTGCCAACATGACTCCAGACAGAAATATTATGCAGAAGATCTTTTTGTCACACATAGTTCATCATTAATTAGGGGACATGCAGGTGTGTATGACATGCATACATCATAATTATACCTCGATCTGCTATATTTAGACAGACATAAACATAATTCCTCTCACACAGAAAATAGGAGACACGGTTTCTTGGTTTTGCTTTCCTTTAGGGGAAACCTATTCCTTTACTTCCAGAAACAGGGAAGAAACACTAGCTGGAGTTTACTTTTGCAAACGCTTTCTACTTCCAAAGAGCACATTAGTCCAACTCTTGCTTGCCTGCACAAAGCAGGCAAAAAAGACCCAGGAACTCCAGGTGTAAAAGACAAGGCCATGCCTGTCCTGAAGCAGATCTGAGATGTGTAGGATATCCTTCTTTCTATGTGTTGCTTGTATTGGTTACTCAATAAAGAAACTGCTTGACCTGAAAGGGCAGAACTTAGGTAGGTGGAGAAGACAGAACTGAATGCTGGGAAGAAGAAAGCAGAGTCAGAGAGATGCCATGGATCCTCTGCCTGAGATGGAAAATGGTTAGAATCTCTCCTGGTAAGCCACTGCCACATGGCGATATACAGATTAATAGAAATGGGTTAAACTAATATGTGAGAGTTAGCCAATAAAAGACTAGGGATAATGGGCCAAGCAGTGATTTAATTAATACAGTTTCTGTGTGGTTATTTCAGGGCTAAGCAAACCAGGCAGCCTGGACGATCAAGCATGTCCCCCTCTCCTCTACAACAGAGATGAGCCTCTACTGACCTTCACCTTGCATTCGTCCACCTGAATGAGCTCTGCAAGTGCTTTTCTGTGGAGAGAAAGGGACAGAGGTTAGCCACTGCCACATGGGGAGAGGGAAGGAGAGTGCACATATATGGCCTCTCTGCATTTTTATCTTGTTATCCCTGACCCCAGCTCAATAAATTCTCATTTAATCAGTTTTTCTTGCAAATAGGACTCTTTAGAAGTGGCTTCATCTTGTCAAAACACTAAATGTTGCTTTAAGAACTCCATAGCATAGCCAAGGGAGATCACTCTGTGGGTAAAGGGACCCGATGGCACACCTGAAGATGAGATTCCAACCCCTGGTCCTCACACTAGGGAAGGAGAGAACAGACTCCCAGATTTCCCTCTTCATCCACATGTTCAGGTGTGTCATACTCACACACATAGTTAAAGTAAGTACGGTTCTAATAAGGAATTGGAGTTGAGAAACAGGCTGGGTTTTGACTATATTGTATGTATTTGCTTACAGCAATGTCCAATTTTTTTCTGTGCAGCTGTGCTTGTTTTGTGTGGATATTGGGTATGAGTATAAATTCAGGAAGACATGCTTGAATGGCAGTCATTTTGCTATAAAAATTATTTGTCATCATATATATATAATATTCTATAATATTATACACATGCGCACACACACACACACACACACACACACACACGAGGGGGACACACAAGTGCTCCAAAGGCCAAATCTATTAGAGCTTGGGTGAGAAATTTTGAAGCCTCTTCTTCCCTTTGACCTTGTTGAGGTTGGGTTTTTCTTGTTGTTCTGAGGCTATGCTGCCTACTAGGTCTACCTGGCTCACCATGTTGTGGTGGTTTTCTTGTGTCTGTCTCCCATCTGCCTGTAGGACTGATGGGATTTAGGTGCCCATCAGTACCTCTGAGGCTTTCTAATTGGGTTGCAAGTACAAACTGATCTTCAGGCTTGTTTTAAGCACTTTTACCCCATGAGCTATCTCTTCAGCTCCAACTTTATTGGATACACTATCTGTCACTGGTCCCATATTCACTGTGGCCCCCAGAACCAGTCATGTCCTCACCTCCCCAGAACTAGGATTTCTTGTGGATGGTATTTTGCATTTGTTTAACCACACGAGAACAGAGTCGCTAACTGTTCAAAGCAGTAAACATAGAATTAATGTAGCCAGAATTTCAGTTTCTTGGTATATACCACCAAAGACTTAAAACTCAGAGGTAAAGAAATATTTGTACATAGACGCAAAGCACAGTCCATGATTTCCTTTGTGTGTGCCAGCCAGAGCAGTCAGACTCTGGATGAAAAGACAAAATGGTGCAGTAGGCTAGAGAGGGGGTCAGGGACGATTGCAAAGCACAAGGGTCTTGTTCCCCAAAACGGTTTTGAAAACACTGCAAGCCCTGCACTTTCGTCTTGGTTTGGACGGTTTCTTTTTAAAAAACAACTGTAAAATGAAAGAAATCCCCACCAGGAGCATTATGTTTCTTTTACTTTTTCCAAAGTGCATGGGAGAGTTTGACCTTTAACCTCAGAGGCCACCTTTCTCACCCCCACCATAAATTCAGCTGAAGATTTTGCAGTTTCAGGGCCAAGAAGGGAAGGAGGCCCAACCCAGGGACCAAACTAATCTCAGCTACTGAGGAGGTTGAGCCAGTGTTTCTCTGTGTTCTGGTTGTCCTTGAACTAGCTCTTGTAGACCAGGCTGATCTTGAACTCACAGAGATCCTCCTGCCTCTGCCTCTTGAGTGCTGGGATTAAAGGCTTGTGTCACCACTGTCTGGCCAGTATTTTTTTTAATAAAGAAAAGAGGTTAGGAGAAGGCAAAGGAGCTCAAGGTACAGGAAAACAGAGTGGATTCTTTAAAAAGCATGTACATACCTTTGGAGTGCATCAGGATACTGGGTTTCTCGGAAAACCCTGTCCAGTTCACAAAGTTGCCTGTAGGTGAACTTGTATTTTACACGTCGCTTGTTGGAGGGTTGAGAAACTGCTCCAGCAGCTTTCCCAGGCCCACCAAGCTTTCCCCGTCCAGGCTCACTGGGGATGGGCCGTGTTTTGTTTCTTTCATGGTAATAGTGATGTTCATATTCACGGTTCACGTAGTCTGTATCACCTAGCTCATGCAGATCTCGTACACCTCTTCCGTAGCATATACGGGCTGCTGCTGCAGCTAGCCTCTGCTGAGATTTGGTCATTATTTCTTCCTCATAGAAGCCCACCCCATAATAGTCAAGGTCGAAGTAGACGTACTTGCTCTCCATCATCAGAGCGCTGCAAACAGAAACCACGGAGAAGCACCTCCCAATTCCACGGGCGAAAATTGTTACATCAGGCTGCGCATGTTCCACAGTACTCCTGGGTGTGGCTAGTACGGGCCCGGAAGTGGGGGGGTATGTGTGGGCGTAAAAAGCTGGGTCCACCCCACAGGAGAAGACAGTTGCAACTAGGAGGCATGGCAAAAGGGCTACTTGAAGTAAAATACTGCCTTTAAGATTTCTCCAAGAACTAGGACCCGACTTGGACCTGGGTTTCAGAGAGGCCCCCCCAACAAGGACTAACAAAAGATTTTAAGGTTATTTGGCAGAATAGGATAGGTACAGAAATTCAGGAGAACTCTGTGTCAAACTTGGACAATATCTCATGACCCAGCCTTCCAATGTCACAAGTCTGTGTTTTCCCCGCTGGGAATGAAGTTGGCAGTGAAAATTAGGGGCCTCTTCTCTATATTTCTTTGAAGACACTGAATGCAGAGTTGGCTTGGTCCATCTAGGCACAGGAGTAGAAATTAAAGCATTTTCCTTGGTAAGATCCAGTACCAAAGGAACCACACACACACACACACACAATGATCACTGTGAGAAAAATCGATGTTAGATTTTTAAAATAGAATATCTGTCAGAATTTACACATAATACCCTGTCTAGGGATGATCTCAGACAAAAATGATGATATATTATGAGGGTCTTGCCCTCTTTGTGTTGCAGGGAATATTAAGACTTCAAATTGAGAGAGCATTTGAACATTTCTCTAGAATACTTTATACAGAGGTTAAATAAACACATACACTAGGCAATTATTTTCTTTTTTATTTTCTTTGTTTTAAAAGATGAAAAGTTTCTTATATCCTGACCACAGTTTGCCTCCCTTCTCTCCTCCCGTCGCCTCCCCTCTGGCCCTTCCTCCTCTGTTTCTTTACAGAAGAGGGTAGGCCTCCCATTGATACCAACTAAGCCTGGCATATCAAGTTTCAGTAAGACAAAGCACCTCCATTCATATTAAAGCTGTGCAAGCAACCCAGTGTGAGGAATAGGGTCCTGAAAGCTGGCAAAAGAGTCAGAGACAGCCCCTGTTCTCACTGTTAGGAGTTCACAAGAAGATACAACTGTCATATATATGCAGAAGGCTTAGGTCAGTCCCATGCAGGCTCTCTGGGTGTCGTCTCTATGAGTCCCTATGAGCCCAGGTTAGATGATTCTGTGGGTTTTCTTGTGATGTCCTTGACCCTTCTGGTTCCTACAGTCCTTCCTCTTTTCACCAGGATTTCCTGAGCTTGGTCTAATGTTTGTCTTTGGGTCTCCATCTGTTTCCTTCAGGTGCTGCATGAAGCCTCTGTGGTGATGATTGAACTAGATACTGATCTATGAGTATAGCTGAATACCGTTAGGAATCAATTCATTGATTTTTTTTTTGTCAGTCATGTTTGGTTCTATCCTAGGTCTCTGGACTCTCTAGCCTCTGGATCCCAGTGTTCTGGGCAGTGTCAGCGGTGAGCTCTCTTTTGTGGCATGAGTCTCAAGCTGGACTGTTTGGCCACTCCCACAAGTTCTGTGCCACTTTTACCCCTGCACTTCATGTAGGTAGGACATGTTGCAGGTCGAAGGCTTGTGGCTCGTTTTTGGGTCCCAATATACCCACTGGAAGTCTTGCCTGGTTACAGGACATGACCAACTGAGGCTCCACATCCCCCATTGCTAGAAGTCTTTGCCAGGTTTACCCTCATATCGTGTGAAACAATTCTATATTCTGTCAATTGTATCTTAAATAAACACTGATTGGCCAGTAGCCAGGCAGGAAATATAAGTGAGACAACCAGACAGGAAGTAAGGGGGTGGGGGCAATGAGAACAGGAGAATTCTGGGAAGAAGGAAGCTCATTCCTCCCCAGTTCTGCCCAGATCACGGAAGAAGTAGGATGTGACCTGCCCTGCTGAAAAAAATACTGAGCCATGTGACTAACATATATAAGAATAATTGGCTAATATATGTTATAAGAGCTAATAAAAAGCCTGAGCTAATGGGCCAATCAGTTTATAATTAATGTAGACTTCTGTGTATTTTCTTTGGGACTTGCTGGCTGTGGGAACTGGGCAGGACAGAAACCCCAACAAGCAGACCCTAATGTTACAGAATGGCGCTCCAATGTGGTAAACTGACTTCACGTAAAATAACAAGTTCCCAAAATGCAAATTTTAAGTTGTACTGCAGACAGATTTTTCTTTGGGCCACCAGCTCACAAGAAAAATGACATAGAGATTTATTATTAATTATAAAAGCTCATATTTAACTTAGGCTTGCTCCTAACTAGTTGTTAAAACTTAAATTAACCAATATTTTTAAATCTATGTTCTTTTATGTGTCTTAGTTAACTTTACTCTGTATTGCCCATTCTGCTTCCTCTCCATCAGACTGATGGCTCCACCTTTCTTTTTTTTGTTTTTATCTATTTTTTTTAATTTTATTTATTAAAGATTTCTGCCTCCTCCCCGCCACCGCCTCCCATTTCCCTCCCCCTCCCCTGATCAACTCCCCCTCCCCCGTCAGCCCGAAGAGCAGTCAGGGTTCCCTGCCCTGTGGGAAGTCCAAGGATCACCCACCTCCATCCAGGTCTAGTAAGGTGAGCATCTTCTTCTAAGGGCTTTCTTTGTCCCCAGAAGTCCCTGCTATACTTTCTGCTTAACTATTGGCAATTTAGGTTTCTATTTAAAAAAAATCACAATGACACATCTTCATACAGTGTAAGGGAATATTCCACAACATTTCCCCTTTTACTGTGTTACAGATTTTAAATGTAATAGGGTAAAACTATACACAATAAGAACAATTTTCAGGAAAGAATTATATTCACAATGTCTAGTTCATTTGTATTTGGCAAATTTAGAGAAAATACTCCATGATTGTCCCATCTTAGTCCAAAGTTTTATACCTAAGTCATTTTTGTCATAACTTGTATTACTATCCTAAAATATCTTTTTAAATCTTAAAATACCTTGCTAGATAAACAATCTAAGCTTTTATGTTTTTCAACCTTATAAACTTTATATCTCTTAGGTAAGTTTCTTTTCTGAATTTGGTAACAAGGAAAACTTCAAAACTTTAACTGTCTAGTCTTTAATCCCCATCAGAGACCCAAGAAGAATAAAATATTACTTGAGCAAACAGGAAGTACAGTGAAAGCAATTTCCAAAACTATAGAAATGACAGAGATATCTGGTTGCCTAGACAGTCACCTCAAGGTTATACTGAAATGTTCAGGCCTAGAATATCTGACAGGCTTTTCTGTAAAGCAGGAATTTTGAAAGACAGTCGTAAATTGTCTTGGTAAAGTTCGGCAGTCACTTTTTTGTGTCCTTACCCAGTTTGAACAGCATACTGTCAGCAGTCGAGGCAAGGACAGCCCCTTGCCCAAATGGCTAGCTTTTGCCACAAAGAAAGTAAACTCCATATGGAGGTTCTTCAATGATCATCATCCTTTTTTGAAGTAGTTTGGGGGTGCCAGGAGCAGACATGTCCCAATGTCATGAAAAGCCTTATGTAAGTATAGAATTTTAAATTCTATATGTTGTAGTTCTTTGAGGTGTTTGAAGATCACCTATCTATCTAAAATATATCTCTGTATGATCTTGAAACCATATCTAACATGACTATAAATTTGATTTTTATAGACAACTATTCACCCATACTTCTTTTTTATTCTAAATAGCTTTTAAGTACTAAAACTTTAGATTTTTAAATGAGCTGTATAAGCACAATACCATAAACAAGAGTAGAAACAAAATGCAATATAACAAAAATAACCTTAAATTTGTATCAATATACAAAAATACATGCAAATGTAAAATACTTGAGGCTAGTGGTTGTTTGAAAGTAAACTCAACAATTTACCCTTTTATCTCATTGTTTCTATGTTTTATGACCTATTTTCCCTTTAGAAAAAGATTCTTGAATCTAGTGTTTGCTCAGCTTTTTCCATGACCATGACCAATAACAACATGTAACCAACCTCACTAAATGATGACAAACATCCATAATCCATTGAACAACCAAAACCCACCCATCCCAACTTTTGGGACTGTAAGCATTATGTTCTCTAGACTGCTTCCTGTTGTGCAGGAGCAAAGGCATCTTTGGGGGACCCTGAGAAAACTGGGATAATGGTCAAGTCCTGGGGGAATTAGCTTCATTATTTTTTTGTTTCATCTATGTGTAATGGGAAAGTGTAGAGCCTATTAGAAGTCCTGGCTAGAGTAGTGAGGCTAGACCATCTCAGCCATCAGCCTCAAAGCTGTTTTAGATGCAGAACTCTGAGAAAACTGTAACAGAGGCACTCTGAGAGGCTGGATTACTTAGGGCACCCATTTTCATTGGTGTTTGGTCCTTTTGCTCTGAAAATACACACACTTTTAAAGGTAACAAACATATCTTCATTATTAAAAGTATGGAATGTGTGGTGTATACAAGTCAGTTAAAGATTGTTAGGAGTGATTGTCACAAGCTATTGTGGGTCATGATGCAATTATAGTCTATAGCAATTGATAATTCAGATGTCAACGCAACAGATGAATGGTTCTCTGTTGGAGGAATACTGCCAAGCATGGCCTGCAGGGCTATTGACTCTGAAACTGTTGCTTTCATCTGTCATTTTATTTTTGCAATAGCAGCTATGATATCTCCTCATCACCATCATTTTAATGTAATGTCTACATGTAATATCATGGTTATATCTCAATCTTATGGGCACACATATTTGGGTATGGTCAGGAAGATGACTTCTGTAGTGGAATTTCATCTGTATTTTAATAAATAAAGCTTGCTTGAGGATTAGAAAAGTAAAATAGCCACACTGGCTAGCCTTACAGATCAGGCAGCAATGACATACACCTTTAATCCCAGTATCCACAATGACACACACCTTTAATCCCAGTACTAGAGATGATTATAAGACGGGAGGAGACAGCTCTCAGCCTCAGTTTCATTCTGAGGTTTCCTGGAGGCAGGATCAGCATTTCAAGGTAAGAGCCAGTAGCTGATTGTTTTACTTTTCTGATCTTCCGGCAAGCTTTACTTATTAAAATACAAATGAATGCCACTACAGACTTCTCATTTAGTTGTATAATTTTATGAATAGAAATATACTAAAATATGCTTAATAACTAGATCTGTTTTGTTCCATGTGGACTGTAAAACACTTAAGAGTTCTGTTCTCTGTCCTTAGCCCGACTGACAGGGCGAAATTGGCAAGATGGAATGTCCTTATGGAGAGATCACAGGAAAAACTTTCACAGAGCAATATTTCAGGTGTCTGGCCTTGTAATATCATAGTCCTTCAAGAGATCTGGACATTGGGCACCATATGGAGATGGACTTTTCTTTGGGCCACCAACTTACAAAAAAATGACACAGATACTTATTATTAATTATAAAAGTTTGGCCTTAGCTTAGACTTGTTTCTAACTAGTTCTTATACCTTAAATTAACCCATATTTTAAAATCTACATTCTCAGTTACCTTTACTCTGTACTCCTCATCCTGCTTCCTCTCATCTGGCTGGCAACTCTGTTTTGCTACTTTGCAGAGCTCTCTATGTCTAGAAGTTCCTGCTATATCTCCTGCTTAACTATTGGCCATTTAGCTTTTTATTAAACCAATCATAATGACACATCTTCATAAGGTGTAAAGGAGTATTCTTCAACAAGGTACAAAGCATTTCTATTGAATGCTTCTTTTAAACTATCTCATATGACTATTTGGAGTCGTGCAATACCGAGAGTACATACACATAACCAATGCCACAAGACAGGTAAATGAATCGCAGGCTATCATTACACCCCTGATCTCAACACTGTCTTCATAATAAGACTCTTATCAATGCCTACATAATAGAACAGGGAGGGATCTGTGGAAAGATTGCTGGAAATATGCATTTTAAAAGGTTTCATAGTAGATGAAAGTCATCTTTTCCCTTACGTGTGACACACAGCTCTCTCTGCTCCCAGAACTTGACTGAGACCACACTGGGTAAACTGAGGGAGGGATAGAGCAACTCGGCCATCTTCAGCTTTCCAGTTTCTCCCTCCATCTGGTAATACTTAGATGAAAAGTAAATATAATTTAAGCTCAACACAGCATGCCATTGGGCCTGCATCCCAAGGCCACAGGCCAGACTCATGGTCTATCCTGAATGAGGCTAGAGAACCAGGCCTCCACTTTCTCAAAGCTTAGCATAAAGTAGGTGATCACAGTGGGTTTGCTGAAGGGCAAGATGCTGTGTTATCTGTAAAGGGGTTCTCCAGGGATTTCTTTTTGCCCTAGTGGTGATAGGACCCAGTTCCTTATTCTGGAGAAGCATCACTCCTGAGATACACAAACAGCTGTCTGCTATATAGGAGCATTTATAAAACAGGTTATTTTAAACTTTAATTTTATGGGTATGGATGTCTTGCCTGCATGTATGTCTGTATACAACATATGTGCCTGGTACCCGGAGAGGCCACAAGAGGGCGTCAGACAACCTGGAACTAATTACAGATAGTTGTGAGCTGTCATGTGTAGTGTAATTTATTTTAAACCGCCACAAAGAGAAGTCACACCATGTAACAGGGTTCACATGGGAGGAGAGAGAAGGGCCAGAAAAGGGGCCAGAAAAGGGGCCAGAGAAGGGGGCAGAGAGGTGGGCAGAGACCGGTCCCTGGATACAAGAGTGGTGGAAGAGGCAAAAAGAGAGGCAGAGAAAGGGGGGGGGAGAAAGAAAGAGAGAGAGAGAGAGAGAGAGAGAGAGAGAGAGAGAGAGAGAGAGAGGAGGTGGGAAAGGCCCACCTTTTAAAAGGGAACGTAGTGAATCTGCACAAGGGGTGCTCTTAGTGGCTGCAGCTGAGGACGTACCCTGTCAGAACCCCAAGGGCAGGCCAGATGTCTGAATACTAACAATGTGGGTCCTGGAACTTGAACCCTGGTCCTCTGGAAGAGGTCCTTCTGTGTCATCTCTCCAGCTTCAGGAAACAGGTTTTTAAATCTCATTAGTTGAGTTGAAAGGTAGTGCACTTCTGAAGACTGGGCAAGGCCTTTTATCCAATCCTCATTGGTAATAAAAATCTCCTCAATAAAATTCTCCTTAAATATTGTTATGTGATTTGTTTTGACATTAGAATACTGTCTAATTTATTGACCAAACCCTTCTATGTCTGTTTGTAGGATTGGTTGAAGACAAGGAGCACCAAGTATAAGGAAAACCAGAAGCCATTGTGCTTAAGTTTGCGCCACCTAGTACCCAGAATAAGCCTAGTACTCAGAATAAACCTGGTACCCAGAATAAGCCTGGTACCCAGAATAAGCCTGGTACCCAGAATAAGCCTGATACCCGGAATAAGCCTCCATGGAGAATCAGGAACAGCTCTACACTTCCGTCTTTGACCTGGGACCACATCAGGACAGATTCTTCTGGACTCACCAACAGCTGGATCATGGGAAAAACTGGATTACACAGACCAAAAGGACTTATTCATCAAGATCAATGAAAACATTTCCGGTTCAATACACCTGGGAATAATGCTCTCACAAGGCATAATCAAAAATGAAAGCATTTGAGCCTAGGAAGAGACTTTCAAAAGACACGTGGAGTTCTACCCTAGTCTCAGAGAGAAGAGGTCATCCCCAGAGCCCAAATCTGCCCTTACAAACTTTCACAGAAGCTGCCAGGAGCCACAATTCAGGAGTGTTATTCATCCATGGACAGCAAGCCAATGGGTCAGGAGTAAAGATGATCATGAAACGTGTGCCGATATGCAATTGGTTGTGTCTCAGTTATAGAAACATAAGCATAAAATGAAAACTTGCCACCTATTTCTGAAATGTGGACAGGAAGGCTGGATTCCAGGCGACCTATCAAAATAGGTACAAAGAGAAATGCTGAGCCCAAGGTCAAAGTCGGGTCAAGATCAAATCAGAGGCTATCTGAGACCCATTGGTTTACCAGATATGTAACTTAAGGTGGCTAAGTGGGTGCTGGGATTGACATTCACTGTAGTATAAACTAGAAAAGTAAGAATTCATAGTTGACGAGTAGTGCTGGGGGCTGTGGATGGCTGAATAAAGATACTTTGCCCAAGTCAATCCAAGGTGATCAGTCCAAGGCTTGCAAGGACAAGGATGCACAGCAGACATGGAGAGTGTTCAGCTATGTGGGACATCTGAACCGACCGTGTGTGAGCTTTGCTATATTTGGACCAGGCAGACACAAAGACAGAAGTGCAGAGTCCTGGCCCAGTCTCAGAGAACTCAGGAAAGATGGTAGAGAGCTTGGTCATCTGTCAAGATGCCTGTCAGCACTGAGAATTCTGGGTGTCTGGAAGCAGGTTCCTCCCCTCCATGACTTCAGGAAAGCAGGGAAATAAAAACACATCATGTGATAAAAATGGAGGAAAATTCCAGTGAGTCTGAGGTGATACTCATGGCTGCTTAGACAGGGCTGTGAGGGAGAGCAGGGGGAGCAGGACACATCATGTGAGAAAGGGAGAGAGAGAGAGAGAGAGAGAGAGAGAGAGAGAGAGAGAGAGAGAG